>LT934120.1:466752170-466782161 GCA_900231445.1 Triticum turgidum subsp. durum
CGCGCCGCCTGCCGAGCTCACCGCCGAGCTCGTCGCCGGCCCAGATCCCGCCGCCGTTCACCCAAGTCCCCGCCGGACCCGCGCTCGCGCGCCCTGTGCTCCTCCGGCCGTGCCCTGCGTCTCCGGCCGCCGTCTTCCTCCACTCCGGTGAGACTCCGGTGAGATCCCGGAGGGTGGACGAGATCCACCACTCCCTCCAACCAAACGGCGTCCCGCATCCCCGGATCCCTCCATCCCGCACCGTCTCGTCCCGCGTTGACTTTTCGGAGGGTAATTTTCGTCTAAGTCCCCATAACTTTGCATTCTGGTGCTATGTTCTGCATGCCATAACTTCTTGTGTGTAGCTCCGATTTGTGCATAGATATATCAAAATGTTCATTGTGAGATGCTCTTCACTTTGTTAAATTGTGCCATGCTTGTTTGAGTTCATCTTGATTCCCTAATAATCGTTGCAAGAGTGCTATATGATGTTAACTGCTGTCTGTTAACAGAACTTGGTGAATTGTCTTTTTCATTGCATTTTGTGTGTGCATCCTATGAGCTTGATGTCTACTTGAGTTTTGAGCTACATCATGCCATCTTTAGACTGGTGCAATCCATGTATTTTTGTGAGTCTTGTAGTGAGTGCATAGAGCTCGTGAAGTAGGGTACTTGCTGTTACTATTTTGCTAGGATGAATCTGCTATATCATGATGCTATGTAAACCTATTGTTACAAGTCATTCTATGCATAACCTGGAGATATTTAATAAGGTTGTTTTGTTAAACATGTCGTGCTCTATCGATCCATGCCCCTGGTTGCATTTATAGCCTTCTGTAGATTATTGTAATCTTACTCTTAAATTGCTAAATAATGTTGCTGGCAGCCTGTTTACATTAAGTTCAGTTTTGCCATGAGCTTTGCTAGTGATCTATGCACCCTATGAACTTGTTCTTGCCATGCTTAGCTTCATACATATGCCATCTTACTGTTGGTCACCTTGTCATGCCATGAATTGCTCTGTGGTGAGGTGTACAAGCTCAGCAACATGCCTACTTATTGTTGTTCCCGCCATGTCTGAATCTGTCAATCACTTGCCATGTTTGCATGGATGCTACCATGTTTTCTGTTGATCTTGGGAATTAGTTCAGTAAGGGAGTTTTGTTCTTTATCTTTAGTATTAGCATGCCATGCCTTTTTTTTTCATGTTAAGTTCCTGTAACATGTTGTTTGATAGCTCTAAATGTTGCAACCTGATGTTATTTCTGCTAAGTCTGTAAACTGTTATTATTTGCAACAGTGCCATGCCCTTTTGAGCATGTTCTAGTGATTTTTGGACATAGCTCAGTGTTCACGTTTTGTCATGCTTTACCTGTACATCACGTACATGCCTTTTGTTCTTATGTTGAGGTGCTGTAGCATATTATTTTGATGCTTGCTAGATGCCTATTTGCTGTTTTGGATAGCTTGTCCTTTAAACTTGTATAGAGTGTATGTGTTGAACCGTTGCTCCGTTTTGAGTGTGATCTATATGAAACTTGCTTGATTTTGCATGAAGTTTCATATTATCATGTTGCATCCATGTTTTGAGAGTGTTACTTGATGTTTGGATGCATTTTGCATCAATGCCATGTTTAACTTGTTTTGCTCATATCTTCTAGGGCGTAGCTCTAAATTAAATGAACTTTATATGTAACTTGACTAGAATCTCGTGTAGATCATCTTGATGCATCTTAACTTGCTGTTTAACAACTTGAACATAAGGTTTATTCAGCTCTGGACCAATTTCTAAATTTGCATATGAGGACTTACTGGAATTGTTATATGTTGTTTCCGGCCTCATTTAACCTTGCTTTGATGTGTTGTTCTTGTATGCATCATGTCTTGCCATGAGTAGCTTCATGTAGTCTTGTCTTGCGTCATACTTGGTTGAGCATCATGTCATGTATATGTGTGGTGTGTTTACCATGTTGTGTGCTTCTTCTCGATAGTTCCTGTTTCGTTGCGATCGTGAGGATTCATTCGTCTACGCTTGGTTCGGCTTCATCCGTTCGTCTTTTCATGGACTCGTTCTTCTTCCTTGCGGGATTTCAGGCAAGATGACCGTCACCTTGGATCTCACTACTATCATTGCTATGCTAGTTGCTTCATTCTATCGCTATGCCACGTTACCTACCACTTGCTTATCAAGCCTCCCAAATTGCCATGAACCTCTAACCTTTGTCACCCTTCCTAGCAAACCGTCGTTTGGATATGTTACCGCTTTTGCTCGGCCCCTCTTATAGCGTTGCTAGTTGCAGGTGAAGATGAAGATTGCTCCATGTTGGAATATGTTTATGTTGGGATATCACAATATCTCTTATATTATTAATGCATCTATATACTTGGTAAAGGGTGGAAGGCTCGGCCTTATGCCTGGTGTTTTGTTCCACTCTTGCCGCCATAGTTTCCGTCATACCGGTGTTATGTTCCTTGATTTTGCGTTCCTTACGCAGTTGGGTGATTTATGGGACCCTCTTGACAGTTCGCTTTGAATAAAACTCCTCCAGCAAGACCCAACCTTGGTTTTCCCATTTGCCTCACCTAGCCTTTTTCCCTTGGGAGTCGCGCATCCCGAGGTTCATCTTTATTTTAACCCCCCGGGGCCAGTGCTTCTCCAAGTGCTGGTCCAAACCGAGCGATATCCGGCGCCCCCTGGGAAACCAGTATCTATGCCAACCTGACGTCTTGCTCATCCGGTGTGCCCTGAGAACGAGATATGTGCAGCTCCTATCGGTATATATCGGCACATCGGGCGGCTTTGCCGGTCTTGTTTTACCATTGTCGAAATGTCTTGTAAACCGGGATTCCGAGACTGATCGGGTCTTCCTGGGAGAAGGAATATCCTTTGTTAACCGTGAGAGCTTGTGATGGGCTAAGTTGGGACACCCCTGCAGGGTATAAACTTTCGAGAGTCGTGACCGCGGTTATGTGGCAGATGGGAATTTGTTAATGTCCGGTTGTAGATAACTTGACACAAGATTCGAATTAAAACGCATCAACTGCGTGTGTAGCCGTGATGGTCTGTTTTCGGCGGAGTCCGGGAAGTGAACACGGTTTTTGGGTTATGCTTGACGTAAGGATCACCTCTTGATCATTGCTAGCTTCACGACCATTCCTTTGTTTCTCTTCTCGCCCTTATTTGCGTATGTTAGCCACCATACTTGCTTAGTCGCTGCTGCAACCTCACCACTTTCCCCCTTCCTTTCCCTTTAAACTTTGCTAGTCTTGATACCCATGGTAATGGGATTGCTGAGTCCACGTGGCTCACAGATTACTACAACAACAGTTGCAGGTACAGGTTATGCGATGGTGTTGACGCGAGAGTGATGTTTGCTTGTTTTGGAGTTCTCCTTCTGCTTCTCCTTCGATCAGGGGATAGGTTCCTGGTCGGCAGCCTGGGCTAGCAGGGTGGATGTCGTTTGAGTTTCTGTTTATGTTTCATCCGTAGTCGGATGGTGCTCTTATGTAAGATGATGGTGTATTCGTGTGGCATTGTATGCCTTTTGTATGTATCCCCATATATTATGTAATGTTGATGTAATGATATCCACCTTCCAAAAGCGTATCAATATGCGGTTCTATCCTTGGTGGGGCCTTCGAGTCTCTTTAGGATAGTATCGCATATTGGGGGTCACAATTGCATAATATGATTAGTTAAGTACTTGTGTGGTAGTAAAAGTTGGACCTAAATAATCCATTTTGATCATTGTGTCCTTGTGTGTTGTTTGATCCTAGTGCCACAAAGCAGCTATATGTCTATAGTAAAAACGGAAATTCCATAGTCACGGAAACAAAAAGTTCTATTTCCACCGGAAAATGTTGTTCCGTTTTTGTTTCTGTTTCCACATTAAAAAATCCATTTTCGTCTCCATTTTGCAAATTTTCGTTTCCATTTTCATATTTCCTCTCCATTTCCATTTTTTCTCCAGAAAAACGGAAAGTTTCTACTCCATTTTCCTCCCTACTGGTTAGGCATGGTTTTTGAGGATGATTTGGCTACGCGCATGAATAATAGCAGGAGTTGATGTGACTATGTATATTTGTATAGGCAGTTCTAATATATTTTTTCCGTTTGCATGTGTAGGTTGTGATGGGTCTCGTGCGTAGTGGTCGAGAGATCTTTTCTCCTGGTTGTTAGTGGCTATAGTGTTTTTTTGCATGCTTGTGCCATGTTGGTTCTCCTTTGTTTAAAGTCCGCCATGGAAGCTGACATTTTCTAGGTGGTCGTGCTTACGGGGTTGGATTTATTCACATCCTTGTATAATGTTCAAGGCTCTAGGCTAGCAGGAGCAACTTTAATTTGTTACATGTACATAAAATAACCATCGATTGCTAAGAAAGCAAAAAAAAACATTTGCTCCCTAGAGCAATAAGTGTGTGTCCACCAAGAAAGAAGAGAAGATTTGCCCAAATCAAATCACATTAAGTGCTTGTGAATTGGCTGGTTTATGAATAATGTATATCTTCTTACATCCATTTGTTTTATTGACAGAGAATACATCATCATCGTAAAAGAAATGATTGGAACCTATATAGAGGTATCAACACATGGTTGTCATTTTTTGGCATTCATTGATAAAATTATGGTCCATGCATTCTAGCTCAGTTTCTTTTGATGTTTCTTTAGGTTTAATTCTTTGCAGTCAGAATCAATTTTTTGATTTTTTATAAATAAACTGAAGCCTCATTGTGATAGAATCCCTAGCTGTATAGGTAATAAAACTAAAGCCTTCACTTTAATTCGGCCAGAATAAATAGTGACCTTATGCAATAAAATCCCACTTTTCAAAGTGCCGTATTTGGCTATCCTAACTTAATTGCAATATAAGGTACTCCAACCAAGTTATCCATCATGTTACATATGTAACTACTTGGGTGCACTTTGAATTAGTTTATTTCCCTCATATGCAAGAAGGGCAAGTGGGGGCAATAGATACATACTTTGTCCAATAGTGATTTTTTGAGGTTTTCTTGAAGAAGAGAAAGAAGCACTATACGTCGAAGTTAAAAGTTAAAGAAAACACAAAGCTATGTTTTTCAATGACCGACCAACCTAATTATACATCAACAATTCTTGAATGCTCAGGCAAAGAAATGTTATCCAAATTAGCAACCAATCAAACAGTCAAAAAACTAACACACGAGTTTTCCTTCTACCAGCTATGTAATATCAACATAAAGTATCTACATAGCACTGTATCATTTCATCACCGGCACACATGCAGCGGGCGGTCGAACATGGATGCTATGAATTACCGAAGAATTGAAAAGTTGTCATGCAATATCAATAGGATTCCCTTTATCTACAATATACTGACTCTTTTTCTTTCCAGTTGATAAAGCTTTTCTCTTTGAAATATTTCAGCACCCATACGAATACGATTTTTTTACATATACCATAACATGAAAATAAGTGAACAAACAGAAACTAAATAACTAATCAAATAATTAACAGATAAAGTTTAATATCACCATACACATAATTTCTGACATAACATATTTTCTTGGTTCCGTGTGTAGCTGGCTCCATCGGTTGTTGATTTGTGATGATATGTTTTTTAGATGACCAGCATTGGATGAGAATCAGTTACAATAGGTGTTATATATCTCTAAAAAATATATCATCTAAAAACAGTTGGTGGTTCAAGGTGTATGGAGCAATTCCAGTAAAAAATCATTATCTTCAAGATTTATATTGTAACTCATCTTTCACCACTTATGTATACTAACTAAACAATATGGTTTAACCCCTTCTCATATTTGTTGCATGCGGGCATCAAGACTAAACAATATGGGTTACCCCTTCTCATATTTCTTGTATGCATGCATCAATACAGAAAATATTTTGCCCTCTTCTCATATTTGTGGTATGCAGACATCTGTGGTGAATTTGGATGACACACTATTAACTTACATAATAAGTTTATCTTCCTCGGCTAATGGTGCCTTTATATACTAAAACTAATGGTAGGAACTTATCATCTTAGCATACCCTTTGTTTTATAGAATGGCATGATGTGAATAAATGAAACTTATTAAAGATGTATCAATGTGTATTTCTCTGTTTAGCAACATGCAGCATTCATGATGCTAATAATACACCTTTTCACAGTTTATCTTCCTACGTTCAGGGTTCTCTTATCTTAAACCAAAATATTTGTTGTAAATAGTATACACATTTCATATGGACACACCGTATTGACGGGCGCGGCGTGCCGCTGCGCGGGCTATGCTAGTAAAACTCTAACGATTTGCAAAAATCATTGGTTTCGGAAAAAGAAATAGTTGCCGAAAATGCTAAACACTCTCTTGATCGCTTTTGGACACAAAAATCTGAAAGGGGGGCCGCTGTCATCAGTGCTTACATGGCAAGTAAAACCCACGGCGTTAGGTTGACGTAGAAGAGCCGCAAACTCCTTTTTACCGGTGGAGGGAGGTACCGGTGGTTCTCCCACCAATAGAATCTTGCCATCTCAAAAGCTGTCAGACTTGTATCTTTGTATTCCACTCTATTCTGCATTTAAACCATTGTATTTCATCAGACTGGGACCACCCTGGTGATTTGACCAGCTGGACCGGCCCATGTGATTCCAGCCACATCTCCTCTCACTTTACACATGCGCACACACACGTACTATAGAAGTACATCATTTTTCAAAGGATCACCCTCTCTCACTTTAAATTGATTTGCAATCTTCTAAAACACTTTTTTGAATTTTAAAAAACTTTGCTCATTACAAGAAACTACTTTTAATAATTTTAAAATCGGATTTCACTCTTTGTAATAAACGTATTTACAAAAAATAAAGCAGATTCCCTATCATTTCTAGTTACCGATTTCAATAGTTTCATAAATTTTTTTCATTTTTTTAATCTGATTCCACACATTCCAAAAATATTGAAATTGGAAATTCCAAAAGTGGCCAAAACAATTGAATTATATATTTAAAAAACTATTTCAATACATATCTCACTGAAATTACAAGTTACAGATATTAGAAATAGCAGTTTCATATATTTGAGAGAAGCAATTTCATATTTCAAACGAGTGAAACTTAGTATTTCAAAAGAGTGGCATAAACAATTTCAATTGTTTACAAAGTGGTTTCAGTTATTCCAATGCCAATGCCATATTTCACAACGACTGAAACTTGTAACACCACATTCAGAGAATTAATTTCATATATTTTCATAGAAATTAGTTTCACAACTTGTAACACCACATTGAAATATATTCCAGGGAAGTAATTTCATATTTTTCAATACACATCTCACTGAAAGAACAAATGAAAGATAAGATAAATAGCAGTTTCATATATTTCAGAGAAGTAATTTCATATATTTTCACAAAAAATATTTTCACAATTTGCAACACCACGTTGAAATATACTTCAGGGAAGTAATTTCATATTTTTCAATACATATCTCACTGAAACAACAAATGACAGATAAGAGAAATAGTTGTTTCGTATATTTCAAAGATCTAATTTCATATATTTTCATAGAAATTAGTTTCACAACTTGCAACAACACATTGAAATACCAGTTTCACATTTTTTGCACAGCTCAACAATGATTGAAACTGATTATTCAACCGTCAAAGGACTGATTTCAACTCTTCAAAGGAAGACTTCAATCATTTCAAAACATATACTATCATATTTTAGAAAATACTTAAACATTTCAAGTCAGTTTTCTTGTTGAAGATAAGTGAAATAGGTTTTTGTTTAGTTGAGTGAAACATGTAGCTTGGAATCTGTGAAATAAAATTAGTCAAAAAGTATCCAATTTTGATCTTATTTTAAAGGTCTTGCATCGAGCAATTCAAATATATAAAAATATCACCAGTTAAATTTATTGTTTAAAATATATCAATCTCTAAAATTTTGTCTATCAAATTTAATACTAGTCTTTCCTTGGAAGAGAGGCTTGTGAATGTTTAACTGCCGTACTACTATCCATATGTAGATTTCTGACAAAAGCTGCAACGTATTGAAGTGTGAAAGAGATTGGCTTGCTTATACGTGAATAGTGGCCGCGAATCTCAAAGTAACCATGTGTGATGGATTCTTAGCCGGTAGGTACTGGCTCCGGTAAAAAAAACTTGGCCGGTAGAAGAGTGCACTCCTGAGCATCTTAATCCTCATCTGTCACATTTCATCAAGCACGTTCCGCGCTCTGCCGGCGGCCACTGCGCGCCATGAAACTGAGCGGAGACGAACAGAGTGTGCGCTGCGGTATTGCCGGACGGCACAGCGGCAGCGAGCTGGAGCGGCGGATACGGGCGTCCTTAGGCATGGGACCACTGCAGAGCACGGAATGGCGGCCGCGCGGTGACCTCGCCGTCCATGGGCACGAAGACGAAATCGAGCAGCGAGCATCGCGGGGAGCTCGGACTCGCCGGAGCTAGATGGCGCGCAGGAGCTCGGTCTCGCCGGCGACCAAATCGAGGCAAGAATCGCAGCCTCGCCGGGGCGGGGCGGGCAGAGAAAACCGGAAGAAGGTGATTCTCTGCACTGAAAGGGGTCGGAGTGAAGCCAGAATCTGGGGATCATCCTTACATTTACATTGATCGATTGATTGGGCTGCTGCGGAAACGGACATGCCACATTGATTGGGCTTCCGGTTTGTAGCAGGGCCGGCCGGCGGGGCAAACAGGGCCGCCGGCGGTGGTTGGGGGCCCGCGAGACCAAGAACGCAACGGTTCTTGGTTTCGGCGCCGTCTCCCGCCCCTTCTCCTCACCCTATATATACCCCGCCCAACCCGGAATAACCGTCGCATCCACCCTCCACCGACGACAGCTGGCCGGAGCTTCCTTCGCCCCCGCCAGACCAGAGACGAGAGAGAGCACCGAGAGCCAGAGCAGCGCGCGGGCGGGCACGATGCCGCCGCTGGAGATCCACTCGCTCGGGCACGCGCGCCAGCTGCTCCGCGCGGGCCTGCGCCGCCTCGTCGTCTCCGTGAGCGGGACGGAGTCCCTCGCGGATGTCGCCGCCCTGGGACGCCTGCTCTACCGCGCCCGTCACATTCTCCCGAAGGCCCGCCGGTGGGAGGTGCTGGGCTACCGCCGGATCATCAACCTCGGCATGATTAGCCGCATCTTCGCCAAGCTGCGGCTCCGCTACCTCCCCAAGCTCCGCGCCCAGCCCTACAGCCAGGCGCGCATCCAGCGCGTGCGCAAGCGCGCCCAGCGCGCGCGCGCCCTCTCCTTCCTCGTCGGCGGCGGGGTTGGCCACCGCAGCGGCGTCCTAGCCGACCGCCTCTTGCTCCTCGCGGACCACGCGGACGCTCAGGTCCTCGCCATCGGCCCTTTCCGCCAGCGCATCCACCACGACTGCGAGGCCGTGAGGGAGGAGCTCGAGCGCGCCGTCGACATGAGCGAGACCGCTCACTGATGCGCCTCCGGTTCCGTAACTTCGCACGGGGTCTGCCTCAACTTCGGCTTCGCCCCCGTGGGCTGTTGATTCTTGAGATTCTTTGGCATTCGTTCGTTCCTTCGTTCGGGTGGTGCTCTGAAATTGCGTAGAGAAACTTTCGAGTCGGAAATGTAAACAAACATCTGTTTGTTCGTCCTGTAGTGTCCAAATTAAACTCCAGATATAGATGAACAAATTCTTTTGATTGACACTGATCGAAAGGATGAAGAAATTCTTGTTCTTTTTTCTTCTTTGTTTCTGTTCTACAATTGCCACGTGACCCCTGCATTTTTTGGCATGGTTTACATATACAAAACGAAATTCATACGTTTGTATGTGATTTAGTAGCGCAATTCAATTCAGATATATCCTTGCAGTCCAACCAAAGGTTGCTGTCAAAAACATACTGTATTTCCTCATAGGATAGGACGAATGGAATAGGCTTGCATTCTGCCATGGTCAAATGAGTTAAACTCAAAACTAACTGTAAACACATCCATATGTCCAACAAGTCTTTTTCTTAAAGTGATACGTACTGTACTACTCCCTCCGTCCGAAAATATTTGTCGGAGAAATGTATGTATCTAGAGGTATTTTAGATCTAAATACATCCATTTTTATCCATTTCTCTGACTAGTATTTCCGGACGAAGAAAATAGTACTATATAAGAACTTGTTAATTAAATGGCCATTGCATTCTGTATCAAATGCACATGTAAACAAACAAAGGATTTGCTTGACGCCACATTCTACGGAAGGTGTAAACCACAAACCGGGCATTAAACCTGGGCGTCCGGACCTCCGCCACGTATTTGTCCTACTCAAAAATCTTTCCGACACAATAACCGGTGTGCTCTAACCGTCTTCCCAGGAAGAGGCATCGCATTCATGCCAGTCCAGAGCGGACGCGACCACTCTGCAGCATGTCGGGCATTCAAGGGGCACGCCCGAGAGCGTCACCCATGTCGCGTCCGCTCGCTCGCTATCAGCGCCACGTGCAATGCCGGCTCAGAGTAGCACGACCAGACTGGGCGACGGGACGGCTTCCTATTGCATTGAAGCCGACCGTCTGTCCATTCGTCTGCTCGGCATTGAACATGTGCGGTGGTCGAAACTCACTCTGGCGCGCAATAATGACAAGTGACAACGCGATTTAGAAGCGGCTCTCGCCGGCACAGAAGCACTAGATGTCATCCCTTGCAAACGGCTGGCAGGCCCGACATTCCCAACGTATAGAGGCCAGCTTGCCTCCAAGCTCGCCGGAGGAGAGCTCGGAGGACGACGACCGGATGATGAAGGAGTTGTTCGATGTCGACACCACATCAGTTGCCGGCTTCACCATGGCGCAAACGCAAGTGCACTTCGAGCCCATTATGGCACAGCGGGAGCATCAGGAGCAGTCTGTGACCTCGATCTTAGTGTTCCGGGTGCTGCAAGAGGAGCAACGGTATAACCTGCACCTCCTCGAGCAGCACCGGCTCCTTAATTCAAATTAGTTGGGATGCTCTAGAGAACATATTTATCACTAGTGTGAATTTTCCCTCATGTTCTACAACCTAGTTTATTTGACAGTTATCAATATGTTCCTGTCATATCTATCACCATTGTGAATTTGCATAACGGACAGAACATAAGTCATGTCTCAGATGAGGCACATTATGCCTATTGTGGAAGAGCCCCAAGCACTGGTACGCGTCGGTGCTATACAAACGTTTTTAACCCATTTCTGCGACGACATTTAGAACCGTCGCCTAGTGAGTGACGGCGATATGAGAGTCCTTCCCGCATGACCCAGAAACCGTCGGGGATATGCCCTCCTGGCACACACGCTCGGCAAAATGAGTGAAAGTGCAACTATCCCTAGGTGGTTTTGGTAATTCATAACAACATATAGCTCATTGAGCTAATGCTATTCCAAGACTATTATTTCAGGAAAGCTCAATGAATGGCATGGCATGGATGATGAAAGTGGATCCCTCAAAATACTAAGGACAAAGGATTGGCTCAAGCTCAAAAGCTCAAGACTCTTCATTTTACATTTTTGTGATCCAAGATCACATTGAGTCTATAGGAAAAGCCAATACTATCAAGAAGGGATGAGGTGTTGCTTAATGAGCCTCTTGCTTCATGTGCTTAGTGATATGCTCCAAAACCCTCAACTACTTTCCCACATCCACAAATGACCTAAACCTAAAGCCAAAATTGGTCACACCGATTCTTTCTATCCGGCGCCACCGATTCTAAAGTCATAGCCACTGCCACAAACCCTAAGAAAATCGGTCTTACCGATAGGGATCTCGGTCTCACCGAGATGGGGTTGCAATCTCTCTGTTTTCCTTCGTAATGTTTTGGTCTAACCGAAGTGAGCGATCGGTCCAACCGAGATTGCAATGTAAACTCTCTGTTTCATTTTTGTAACATTTCGTTCTCACCGAAAAGAGCAAATCGGTCCCACCGAGTTTACCTGACCAACTCTCTGGAAAGCTTATTACCAAATCGGTCTCACCGAGTTTGTGTAATCGATCTCACCGAGATTACGTTATGCCCTAACCCTAACCGAATCGGTCTCACCAAGATGCATGTCAGTTGCACCGAAAATCACTAACGGTCACTAGGTTTACTAAATCGGTCCGACCGAGTTTAACTATTCGGTCCCACCGAGTTTGGTAAATTGTGTGTAACGGTTAGATTTTGTGTGGAGGCTATATATACCCCTCCACCTCCTCTTCATTCGTTGAGAGAGCCATCAGACTAAACCTACACTTCCAACTTACCATTTCTGAGAGAGAACCACCTACTCATGTGTTGAGGCCAAGATATTCCATTCCTACCATATGAATCTTGATCTCTAGCCTTCCCCAAGTTGCTTTCCACTCAAACCCTCTTTCTACAAGATCCAAATCCTATGAGAGAGAGTTGAATGTTGGGGAGACTATCATTTGAAGCACACGAGCAATGATTTCATCATCAACGCACCATTTGTTACTTCTTGGAGAGTGGTGTCTCCTAGATTGGCTAGGTGTCACTTGGGAGCCTCCGACAAGATTGTGGAGTTGAACCAAGGAGTTTGTAAGGGCAAGGAGATCGCCTACTTCGTGAAGATCTACCGCTAGTGAGGCAAGTCCTTCGTGGGCGACGGCCATGGTGGGATAGACAAGGTTGCTACTTCATGGACCCTTCGTGGGTGGAGCCCTCCGTAGACTCGCGCAGCCGTTACCCTTCATGGGTTGAAGTCTCCATCAACGTGGATGTACGATAGCACCACCTATCGGAACCACGCCAAAAACATCCATGTCTCCAATTGCGTTTGAATCCTCCAAACCCTTCCCTTTACTTTCTTGCAAGTTGCATGCTTTAATTTCCGCTGCCTATATACTCTTTGCATGCTTGCTTGAATTGTGTGATGATTGCTTGACTTGTCCTAAGATAGCTAAAATCTGCCAAACTCTAAAATCGGGAAAAGGTTAAGTTTTTAATTGGTCAAGTAGTCTAATTATCCCTCCTCTAGACTTACTTCAAGGTCCTACAAGTGGTATTAGAGCTTTGGTCTCCATTTGCTTTGATTTCCATAGCTTTTGGTGGTCATAACCTTGGTTTCACAACCTAGGAGAGTATGGCGTCTAGCGAGGGAAATTATCACCATAGAGGTCCTTACTTTGATGGTACTAATTTTTCTAGTTGGAAGCATAAGATGAAAATGCATATTCTTGGACATAACCCCGCCGTTTGGGCAATTATTTGTATTGGCTTGCAAGGTGAATTCTTTGATGGGAGAGAACCAAACCGTGAAGCAAATGCGGAAGAATTGAAGATGCTACAATACAACGCTCAAGCTTGTGATATCATCTTCAACGGGTTGTGCCCCGAAGAGTTCAACAAAATCAGCCGTCTTGAGAATGCAAAGGAAATTTGGGATACTTTGATTGATATGCACGAAGGTACCGAATCCGTCAAGGAATCCAAGTTGGATGTGCTCCAAAGTCAGCTTAACAAGTTCAAAATGAAGGATGGTGAAGGTGTCGCTGAAATGTACTCTAGGCTTGCACTTATCACAAATGAGATTGTCGGCTTAGGGAGTGAAGAGATGACCGACAAATTCATCATCAAGAAGATCCTAAGAGCATTGGATGGAAAGTATGATACCGTGTGCACATTGATCCAAATGATGCCAAACTACAAAAATCTCAAGCCAACAGAAGTCATTGGAAGGATTGTTGCTCATGAGATGTCACTCAAGGATAAGGAGGAACTTCACAACAAGTCAAGTGGTGCTTACAAAGCCTCAAGTGAAGCCCCCACATCATCAAGTGAGAAACAAACCTTCAATGAAGAATTGAGCTTAATGGTGAAGAACTTCAACAAATTCTACAAGAGTAGAAGCAAAGAAAGAAGCTCCAAGTCAAGGTCTTATCATGACAAGAGATCTTCTAGTCGAGAGCGCAATTGCTACAATTGTGGGAAGCCCAGACACTACTCCAATGAGTGTACGACACCCTACAAAATAAGAGAAGATTCTCCAAAAAGAAGAAGCAAAAGAGAAGAATCACCACCAAGAGAGAGGAGGAGTAGAGATGATCGTTATGAACGAAGACCCTCACGGAGAAGCAAGGATTCGGAAAGGAAGGACAAGTCATCAAGGAGCTACACAAAACGAAGACATAAAGCTCATGTTGGTGAATGGGTTTCCGGCTCCGACTCCGACAATCACTCCGAGAGAAGCTATCACTCCGACTCCGAACATACTCAAGATGAAGGTGTTGCCGGTCTAGCACTTGTGTCAACCAACTCCTACGACATATTTGATTCACCAAATGAAGGAATTGGAAGATGCTTCATGGCCAAAGGTCCAAAGGTAACACATCCTGAGTATGTTGATTTCAATAGTGATGAAGATGACTTGCTTGTGGATGATGATTTACTTGTTGACAACTCTAGTGATGAATACTATGATGAAATGTCAATTAATCATGCTAATCAAACGAATGACAATGATAAGGAGAAAATTGAGCTTCTAACTAAAGAACTAAACACTCTTAAGTTGGCTCATGAAACTATCTTCGAAGATCATCGAGAACTTTTAAGGGCTCACGAGAAGTTACGCTTTGAAAAGCTCAATCTTGAGCAAGAGCATGAGTTCTTAAAGGCAATCAATGATGATCTCCGCAAGAAAAGTTCTTCTTACATTGCCAAGCGTTTACTCTTATCTACTTACATGCCTCAAGTCAAGTCTAGTAACAAGTACAAGAAAGATACTTCCTCTAGTAGTAACAATAATAATGTTAAATCCAATGTTGTTGCTTCTAGTAGTTCTCTTGATTCCACTAATGATTTTCTTAGCCAAGTTACACTTGAGCAAGAAAATAGTTTATTGAAGGGAATTATAGAGAAAGGTGTTTACAAGAGCCTTGCCGGGAGTAAGCAATTCGAGGAAATTGTACGCAACCAAGGAAGGCACCGGAAGAATCAAGGTGTTGGTTTTGAACGAAAGTTCAACGCCAATGGAGTTGAGTGGGAAGAAGATCAATACCCAAGACAAAGTTTGTTCCTCAACAAGAGAAGTATGATCCTACTTCCTTCAAGGGGACACAAGCTCAAGATGATCTTCCACCACAAGACCACAAGAACAAAGGCAAGGACAAGCTTTAAGAAGAGATTGATGCATTTGAAGAAGCACCTAAAGCCTCGTTCAAGTGGGTCCCCAAGACTACGTCAAGTTCTACTTCATCAAGTACAACTACAACTCCAAGGATTCCCATCAAGATGATGTGGATCCCAAAGAAGAAGAACTAGAGAGTTCTTGAGGGTGACTCCACCAACATTCTTCACTCATATTATTTTGGCAAGAACAAGTGCAATCAACTTTCACATCTTGCACTAGTTCAAGGAGTCACAAACCCTCTTGTTGGTAAGGCAAGGGACAAGGTAACCTAATGTTTTCATGGACATCATCTTGTGTGTGCATCACTCTATGTCTATGGATATTCTTGTTTGTTCCTTGTGGGACTAACCCATGTAGGCAAGTTGAAAGTGCAACTCACTCCAAAGGATTGCTCCAAATGATCTACATCAACATTGAGCATCCACATCTTCAACACTTACATGAAGTCATCATTGACAAACCCAAGGTTAGTTCATCCCTCTAAATGGGGGATCTCACATCTAGGGGGAGCTTAACTCTAAGAATTGAGTCAAAGCAGCTCTAATGGTGTGAACACATTAATGCATTATGTAAAATTGGTAACCCCACTTGAGCTTAAACGATGAGTATGACCTATGATCAAATGTTCTCATTTGACTCCTAAGTCAATATACTCATATATAGATGACCTAGTCATCGCCAATTGTTTGATAGATGCTAGAATTGGTTGTGCATGCTTTGCCACATATTTCAATTGCCATTTTATTGTGTGAGCATGTTGGTGCATATTTTACTCATTCAAGGACATCCACTTGTTGTTTTGATTGTTTGGTTCTTTCTTCTTTTGGCCAAGTGGATGGACAAGAATGCCTAAGAACCCTCTCTAGATATCTATGCTTTTCTCGTCTCAAACTCTATTCATGCTACATCACAAAATTTGATCGGGTCAGATTTGAACCACTCTGTGTGAGGAGCACTCGGAGTCCCCGATTCGTCATAGACTTAAACTTCCAAAACCTCTTTGTGATTCTCGGTCTGACCGATTCCTCCATTTCGGTCCTACCGAGATCATCAAGTTGATATGAGTTTTCAATCTCGGTGCAACCGATTTGAACTTTTTGCTCTCACCGAGTTGCTGTAACTGAACACAGT
Source organism: Triticum turgidum subsp. durum (assembly GCA_900231445.1). Taxonomy (NCBI): domain Eukaryota; kingdom Viridiplantae; phylum Streptophyta; class Magnoliopsida; order Poales; family Poaceae; genus Triticum; species Triticum turgidum. The sequence goes on from LT934120.1 coordinate 466,768,399, forward strand.
TATGCATCTCGGTGCCACCGAGTTGTTCCACTCGGTCACACCGACAGGGTCGGGCTATATATAGCCACGGGCAAAATTTTGGAAATTTCTCTGAAACGCTTCGCCCGCGCAACAGCTCGCTCTGCCATCGTGGTCTCCGGATCGTCTCCTCGTCGCCAGTAGCCTCTTGTCGCTGGTCTCCGCCGCCGTCAACGGATTTCGTCCCCGCCGTTGCCACCGTAGCAAGTCCACCGCCAAGTTAGGGTATGGACTTAATCTTTGTGCTATCCATGTCTGATTCCTGGCACATTGTTTTCATATTGATTCTTGCCACGATTGAAACTCTTCTATCCAGCCAAAGTAGTTCATAGATTAGATGTGATTCAAATTTTTAGGGTTAGGTTTCCGCCGAAACCATCTCGGACCCATCGAGTTGAAAAACTCGGTCTCACCGATTTGGCTAATGCCATTGCACTAGTGACTCTCGGTCTGTCCGAGAATTACTAATCGGTGCAACCGATTTGAGGATTCTGTGAAACCCTAGCAGTCTCGGTACCACCGAACTGAAACTCGGTCCAACCAAGATCATCAGTTTAGGTTCCAAAACTGCTTCGGTATCACCGAGTTTGAAAATCGGTGGATCCGAAATGCTTTCTGTGGAAAACTAAGACTGAACTTTTGAGTCATTCTTTTGCAAAAACCTCTGCATTTTGTGATGCTCATCTTTTCTATCTCATCTATAACTCTTCACAGGGTCAGCAGTCAGCTTTTGCAGTATGTCTGAACAAAGTGACAGCCAGAACAAGTCAGAAGAGCAGATGGACTTGAGTGAGGGCACTAGTCCCTCAACTTCAGATGAAGGGAGCAGAAGTACTCCTAGCAACCTGCCTAAGGCTGCAACCAGGCAAAGGAGGAAGAGAACTTCAGATTCAGAAGATGAAGACTACAAAGCTGAGGAAGATGAGGCTACTTCCAATAAAGTGGTGCTCAAGAAGGAATATGGCTCAGCAAAGGATATAAAGCCAGGCATGAAGATTAAAAGGCCTGCAAGAAGGCAACCTATGCCCAAGGCCAGAGCATCAACTCAACTTCCTGAAAATCCTGATCCCAAAGAGCCAGCTGATGAAAGCAAGAAGAGGAAGGAAAGGGTCAAGAAGACCATGGCCAGAGTTGTTGGGCAACCTTCCATGATGGAAGAGGAAGAGCTTGCTGCACCAGCACCAAAGGCACCAAAGCTTATGGGTGATGCTATTAAATCTAGGGCTGTAACATCTAAGCCCAAGGAAGCACCCAAAGCTGCCCCAAGGCCAAGTCTGCACCAAAGTGGAATACCAGGAGTATTCCAGCTGCTGAGAAGAACAAGGCCCCAGTGCCTGAGGTTGCTGAGGAGGAAGATGAAGAAGGACATGTTCTAAGGAAGCTCAAGCCAAAGATACCAGATCACGATGATGCCCATCCCGTGGCTGAGGACATGAGAATCAGGAAGCATTCAGGGCTGAGACTGTGGAGAATGGCAGATCCATATGCCACAAGGAGAAGAACTGCTGTTGATTACAGGTTCCACACAAAGGAACAACAGGACTTCTATGAGACAATCTTATTGGACAAGAAGCCCATAGTTTGTGATATGAGGTGGGTTGACTGGAAATTCATCAAGGAAAATGAACAACATTATCCTGGAGTGCAAGACAACTTTGTTGCTTGTGGAGTTGCAGATTTTGTTGGGCAAAAGCTCACAAATTGGAATGATGAACTTATCATGCAATTCTACTCCACAACACATTTTTACCCAGATGGAAGAATTGTTTGGATGTCTGAAGGTACAAGGTACCAATCCACTGTTGAAGAATGGGCAAAACTGATAAATGCCCCAAAGGATGATGATGATCTGGATGTATATGCCAAGAATAAAATGGGACACAATACCATGGCACACATGTACAAGGAGATCCCAGACAAAGCCCTAGAGACTTTCACTTTTGGATCAGTCCATTTTCTATTGTCAGGGCTTCCTACCATAAATTGGATTCTGAGGCACACTTTGTTGCCCAAGTCCGGTGACCATAACATGATCAGAGGGCATGCCATCAATATGTTGCATTTATTTGATGTGCCACAAAAATTCAAAGTCATGAGCCTGATCATTGAAACAATCAAGAGGACTGCAGCAGATCAGAAGAGGAGCTGTGGATATGCACCTCAGATTCAAGAATTGATAAACTCAAAGATGGGAACAGGAAAATATCAATTGGATAAGGAACACTTTCCACTTTATCCAGACTTTGAGGACAATGAGGTTGTCATGAATGAAGATGATCCACAATCAGTTCAAGATCAGGAGAAGAAGGAGAAGGCAAAGAGGGAGAAGGCTGCCAAGATGCCAACTCAAGAGGAGGCATCTGAATATTTCTTGAAAACCAAACAGGAGCAGCTTGGTTACTTGATAGCATCATCTCTGAGGATTGAGAAGGGGTTGGCCACCCTAACTCAAAACCAGGAGAGCCTGGAAAGAATCATGGAACAAAAATTCTATGATCTAGATGTCAAGGTAACTGAGATTCAGTCAGTTGTGGAGCAGCTGCAGGATGACATGCAGGAGAGGAAGGGCAAGACTACCACCAATGTGTTTGCGAGAGTGCCCAGAGCCCAAAGGTCAGCTGTTGTGCCAGTGCCAGACACAAGAGCAACATCTTTAGCACCAGCTACTGCCCCGTCAGCTCTAGTGCAACCAGCTTCAGCATCAACTCCAGCACCCTCTACATCAACTGAAGCCTTCGTCCTTGGAGTTATCAGGACACCACCACTAGAAGATCAAGCCTGAGAGTCGATCTAGCACTATGCATTTTCTATGAACTGTTTGATAACTTGTTGCCAAAGGGGGAGAAAAATGTATAGATCATAGGCTTCGAGAGAGAGAGAGTGTTGCTTTTTTTCTCTCTTGCTTTATTTGGTGGTTTGTCAATCTTTGTTTGCTTTTGGTTGAGATACTATGCTTGTGAGACATTGATGATCATGTGTTTGATCATAAGCTACACTTATGCATGCTTGATATTATCCTATCTATCTTATGTGATCACTCACTATGCTTGGTGATGAGTGCATGTATTCATTGTTTATTATTTTGAGCGCTCCACCAAGATGTATGTGACATGGAAGAGTAACCCATGAGCCTAATTCATTGTGCATTTGCAGTCCAAAGCAAATCTAAAACTATGCACAAATTTAGGGGGAGCTCTTGCTTATCACATACTTCTCAAAGCGACGATGTTATTTAAATTTTATTATCATTTGTCGAAGCTTTGATCTATATGTTGTCATCAATTACCAAAAAGGGGGAGATTGAAAGTGCAACTATCCCTAGGTGGTTTTGGTAATTCATAACAACATATAGCTCATTGAGCTAATGCTATTCCAAGACTATTATTTCAGGAAAGCTCAATGAATGGCATGGCATGGATGATGAAAGTGGATCCCTCAAAATACTAAGGACAAAGGATTGGCTCAAGCTCAAAAGCTCAAGACTCTTCATTTTACATTTTTTTGATCCAAGATCACATTGAGTCTATAGGAAAAGCCAATACTATCAAGAAGGGATGAGGTGTTGCTTAATGAGCCTCTTGCTTCATGTGCTTAGTGATATGCTCCAAAACCGTCAACTACTTTCCCACATCCACAAATGACCTAAACCTAAAGCCAAAATCGGTCACACCGATTCTTTCTATCCGGCGCCACCGATTCTAAAGTCATAGCCACTGCCACAAACCCTAAGCAAATCGGTCTTACCGATAGGGATCTCGTTTCTCACCGAGATGGGGTTGCAATCTCTCTGTTTTCCTTCGTAATGTTTCGGTCTAACCGAAGTGAGCGATCGGTCCCACTGAGATTGCAATGTAAACTCTCTGTTTCCTTTTTGTAACATTTTGGTCTCACCGAAAAGAGCAAATCGGTCCCACCGAGTTTACCTGACCAACTCTCTAGAAAGCTTATTACCAAATCGGTCTCACCGAGTTTGTGTAACCGGTCTCACCGAGATTACGTTATGCCCTAACCCTAACCGAATCGGTCTCACCGAGATGCATGTCAGTCCCACCGAAAATCACTAACGGTCACTAGGTTTACTAAATCGGTCCGACCGAGTTTAACTATTCGGTCCCACCGAGTTTGGTAAATTGTGTGTAACGGTTAGATTTTGTGTGGAGGCTATATATACCCCTCCACCTCCTCTTCATTCATGGAGAGAGCCATCAGACTAAACCTACACTTCCAACTTACCATTTCTGAGAGAGACCCACCTACTCATGTGTTGAGGCCAAGATATTCTATTCCTACCATATGAATCTTGATCTCTAGCCTTCCCCAAGTTGCTTTCCACTCAAACCCTCTTTCTACCAGATCCAAATCCTATGAGAGAGAGTTAAGTGTTGGGGAGACTATCATTTGAAGCACAAGAGCAAGGAGTTCATCATCAACGCACCATTTGTTACTTCTTGGAGAGTGGTGTCTCCTAGATTGGCTAGGTGTCACTTGGGAGCCTCCGACAAGATTGTGGAGTTGAACCAAGGAGTTTGTAAGGGCAAGGAGATTGCCTACTTCGTGAAGATCTACCGCTAGTGAGGCAAGTCCTTCGTGGGCGACGGCCATGGTGGGATAGACAAGGTTGCTACTTCGTGGAACCTTCATGGGTGGAGCCCTTCGTGGACTCGCGCAGCCGTTACCCTTCGCGTGGGTTGAAGTCTCCATCAACGTGGATGTACGATAGCACCACCTATCGGAACCACGCCAAAAACTTCTATGTCTCCAATTGCGTTTGAATCCTCCAAACCCTTCCCTTTACTTTCTTGCAAGTTGCATGCTTTAATTTCCGCTGCCTATATACTCTTTGCATGCTTGCTTGAATTGTGTGATGATTGCTTGACTTGTCCTAAGATAGCTAAAATCTGCCAAACTCTAAAATCGGGAAAAGTTTAAGTTTTTAATTGGTCAAGTAGTCTAATCATCCCCCCTCTAGACTTACTTCAAGGTCCTACAATGAGGTTGTGTATGACCGGCGAGCGACCAAATACGGTTATACGTATAGTAGTGCTAAAAAATAGAATTATATAGGCGAAATCATTTCCGGTGTAAGTACATCCCACACAGTCAGTCCCCGCTAAACGTTTCCGTTCGTATATACATCCCACACAGTCACTCCGAGGAAAATGTTTGCGCAAGGTGGCGTAACGGAAACATTTTTCAAGAGAATGTCGTGTGTGATTGTTCATTGATTCAACACGGTTTATTGCTAGAAACTGTGTGCGTTGCCTGAGGTCATCGCCCACGGTGTTTCCTCGATAACTGTTTGCAATAGGAAAACCCAATTAGCAGGCTAATTGCCCTATTATTAATAATCCATTTACTAATCTAATTGACATTCATATTAAACACATAATATATTTCATTTTCATATTAAAGAAGCAGGATTTCATAATTGAAATACCTCCGAGTACAACATGATATAGCTTCAGCACTCAGCTACCTCATTACTCAACTGCACCAGCATCAAGTTTCACATGCAACATCTAGAACCTTTTGAAATTAGCATCATAGACGGTACATAGACATATGCATTTTATTTGGAAAACTGCTGAAGCGGAAGGCGAATATTGAGCCTTCATTCATGTTGAAGGTCTTTGCAACTTTAGGCCAGACATTGAAGCCTGCTGTCTGTCGGTCTGTCTGCCCGGCATTGAACATGTGCGGTGGTCGAAACTCACTCTAGCACGCAATAACGGCAAGTGACAACGTGATTTAGAAGCGGCTTCGCCTGCACAGAGGCGCGAGATGGCATCCCTTGCAAACGGGTGGCAGGCCCGATGTTCCCGACGTATAGAGGCCAGCTTGCCTCCGAGCTCGGACGACGACCAGATACATGATTAACATGGTTTTTACTATTTTTTTCTTATTCTTTCTTTGTTTATTTGTTTATTCTCTCACCCCTTTTTTTTGCTTTTGATGTCACTTTCTTACATACACATCCAACATGTTTTGCATACATTAGGAACATTTTAATATACACAATTAACATTAACCAAATACATGATTAACTTTTTTTTAAATATTTTATTGTTTGACGTCCACTTTTTTCATACACACTGTATATTTTCCATAGTTTTAAATAGCCGGCTATAGCTCTGCTATAGCCTTTTCAGCAGGGTGCCGCTAAATGGCCGCCTTCACAAATAGCCCGCTATAGCCTGCTATAGCCCACTATAGCTCTGCTATAGCTTATTTGAAGGTCCGCTGCTATTTTCCATAACCCGCTATTTAAAACATTGATATTTTCTAATACATCAGCAATTTTTTATGTAAATATTTAACATTTGAAAATATATGATTAACAATTTCTAAAACTCATATGTTTTTATGTCTACATTTTTCATAAACAATGTACATTTTGTGTATACACCAGGAATATTTTATATGTACAGGTTTAACATGTCCCAAATACATGATTAACATTTCTTAAACGCGTATTTTTCAGCTTCCACTTTTGTCAAAAAAACTCGTGATTGGTGTGGAGGGGAAAATCTGCTTATGAAATTGTTCAAGAAAGAGTCGTCTCATTTCCTTACTTCTGCGTTCTTTCGAATTCATTCACTTCGACGGCTGGCGCTACGCTGCTCATTGATGCTCTTCGGGCCGATTGTATGGGATATTCCCCGGCTATTTAGAAGCTCCCTGGCTTTAGATTCCAATATATTGTCCCTTTCTTTCGCTGTCTCTATTCTATTGGTGGACGGTCCATAATTTGAACGCGATAAACAACAAGGAAAAGAACTGACCACACCGAGGGACCGGCCCTGAAGCGAAGGACAGGAACGAGCAGAATCAATGTGTTCCAATTTCTGGCCTTGCACCGACCATCCAACGGACCATGGACTAAACGGGCACTGCCTGAAAGTATACACATTGTACATTTTCTATACATCAGGAAATTTTATATACACGTTTAACATTTTCCAAATGCATTATTAACATTTTTGAAACCATATATTTTCATGTCTAGTTTTTTCTATACAGATTGTACATTTTTTATACACCAGGAATATTTTTTATATAGACGTTTAACATTTTCAAATACACTTTTGATGTCTACTTTTTCTATAAACATTGTACATTTTTTCTACACAACTGGAACATTTTTTGAAACAATATTGTTTTTTCAAATACATGACTAACATTATATAAAACTTAATTTTTATGTCTATTTTTTGCATAAACATTGTAGATTTTTCATATACAATGGAAATATTTTTCTATACATGTTTAATATTTTTGAAATGCACAATCAATAAATTTCAAATTTCTTATATCTTATATTTACTATATAACACTATGCTTCAATTGAGGTCTCTAATTTAAATTGGGTCAACAATTTCACAAAGCTTTTCCATTCAATTCTTTTATAGTACATACTTTGCTTCCTAATTTTTAGCACCTCGTAATTAATTGAGGTATTCAATTTTAAATTTCGTCACCCAATTTTGACTGGGTCAACAATTTATATATGTATGTACTATAATAATCATGTATGTAAATCACACATACATATATATTCCCAAATTTGTATGTGATGCACATAGTGTTTTCTGACCATAAAAAAAGTGTAGAAATATTTCTAAATCTATGTGTACATGTAAAATATCTTAAAATGTAGTAAAGAATCGAAATTGCTAAAACAAATATATTTAGAAAATTAATTACTAAACTCTGCAAGTGCGCATTAGAGGTATGCTGATTTCAGAAGTGAAGGAATGCAGTTTAAGTTTCATATTTAACATATTAAAAGAATAATCGAGAAATAATGGAAGAACACATGACTAATTATAAAAATGTAATTTAGTAGTGGACAAATAAATGTCGCTCAAAATGTTTTTAAAAAATAAAATTGCTAAAAATTGCAAGTGCATCAGAGATCCACTGGTTTTAGAAGTGAGGGCATGCCATTTAAATTTTTTATTCTAGATGTTTAAGGAATAATCGCACAACAATGCAATAACGCTTAACTAATTAAAAAAGTAAATTAGTAGTAGCGAAAGAAAAAACATTGTCATTACTTTTCCCAACGACTCTTGGGATGTCAAAATGATCAATTTCCAAAAATGTAGGAACCAACATCTAAAATCTTATAGGCCAGAATCCGATAATTTAGCTAAACTCTTAGAAATGTGAGGTGTAAGCTTCGATAAATTTATAAGAGATCTTAAAAATATTAAAGAAGACTTCCAAGTTCTTACATTGAAATTTAAAAAAAATATAAGGATGGCTTCTAGAACGTTACAGTCCAAGTGAAAAAAATTGAACTGGAAACCAAAAATATAGAGAATTATTGGAAAGATAAACAAGGATTTCACAACTTTCAAATCAAACATGAAAAAATCCATTGATGTTCCAAACATTTTAAAAGTACAAGGATAAGCTTGAACCGAGCCATGGCAAATAGCTAGGCATGTAGCTCACCGACATGTTGAAGTGACCGCTGCTTGACTGGTGGGGGTAGCAATTAGTTAGATAGGTTTATAACTGTGTGTGTGTGTGTGCATGCATGATACTTAGAGGGAAAGGGAGAGAGATTCTTGAGAGTGATCACATAAACTAACTCCTCCAAGAATGGTTGTAGGTCACCAATATTTTTGGTGGAATATTTAATCGTACATCGCAAGTAGATGCAAGGAGTAACTGTGTTGGTAATGACGGCAGAGTGAAAACTCATAGATGTTATGTGTATAATAATATTAAGTAGCAAACACTTTCGGATGTATTTATTTATTACTAGAGTTAGTAGCAAAAATCATAGTGAGTAATTGTGTCACTACTTATTGTTCTGGCATAATGCTTAGTACAACATTTTCAACAATATAAAATGATCCACTACATTCTGAGTATATTTATAATGGGAAGTAGGGAAATATAATATGGTATTCGCTACGAAAATAAGTAGCAAAGATATATGTGTGTGTCTATATATATATATATATATATATATATATATATATATATATATATATATATATATATATATATATATATATATATATATCCTCCATGTATAATATTTTTTTTCCAAAAACTTGCTAGCCCGTGCAGGAGCAGGGGTTGATGACTAGTTCTATATAAAGTGATTTGTATAATAGATATATTCAGAATGTTTCGAAATACAAGATTTGTTTCTTTTTTATGGAAAAATGAATTCAAAAATGTGAAAAAGAAGAAGAAGAAATGACATCCAAGGTCTTTAGTCCGCGCTGGGCCGGCGCAATCTTGCGGCTGCTTGTGGCGAGACTTCCTATTGTCTCGCGTCAAGCAAGACATAGACGCGCCCTTGTGTTTGCGGTCTCCCAAAGTGTCATTCCGCTCTAGATGCAAATGCACCTGTGCAAACAGTAAATTCCGAAAATTAACAACAACAAAAAAACCAAAAAAATATTTTTTTGGAGAAACATTCTTTAGTGTATTCCCTGCGTATAATTCTTCGTGATGCTTTGGGTACAAAAAAAGACCCCAAAAATGCTTCAAAAATGAGCTTTCCGGAGTACCTTTGTCTTTCACAAACACATGGAATGTTATTTCTATACGAAATTTTGTGCGGTAGTAGAACATTCAAACATGCGTGTTACAATGAAAATTCAGAATTTTTAATTTTTTTACTATTCTTTTAGATTTATTGTTCATCGAATGTGCATCTAGGGGCAGAAACTTCATGTAGTATGGGTTTGCATTTACTCGGTATATTTTTCCCAAACACTAGGTAATTGCATGTGCATTATAATGGGTGAATGAACATTTAGTACATTATTCGTGGTTTACCTGACCATGTTAGTGTGATTGTGTAGAAAATTATGATTTTCTTTGGTTAACGCTTATTTTGTATGCATTTATTGGCATTCCAGAAAAACTAATTTTTCTTTGACAAGTCAATAGAAAATGAGATAGTTGATGGGTTTTTAAGAAGAATTGGTTGAGAAAATCAGAGATGAAAGGAAAAAAAAATCAAAACAGATAGAGGAAGCGGAAGGTAAAGGTTGGACGAAAACACGACCACACATGTGCCTGCATACATTTCAAAGTAAGTTTGAACATATCAGACAATTTTCATGCAAACACAATAGAATTCACTCAAGTTCAGACATAATTTACACACAAATGATATTTCGTTGGTTCAACTAAAATGTAAACTAGTTTGTAGCGGACGGTGACCTCGTATGCGTGGCCGGACTGGCCAGCGGCACCTCCGTTGCCGTCCATGCCGCCGTAGACGTCGTTGTCGGAGTGGTCCTTCCAACAACGGAAGGGCATGGGGGCGTGGCAGCCCTGCCCGGCTACTGCCTAGCGTTCGTGAAGGAGATACTCCGCTTGCTATTGTGCTGTGTAGAGGACCGTCATGGCAAACACTGACAAATGGTTGGGGAGCCTTGTCCTTGCCACTACCGCTGCCGACGGCGACGGTGCTAGTCTCGCTGAGAGACCACTCCTCGTCGATCTTCGCGCACTCACCATCGAGGCAGCGCAAGCGGCGCATGCCAGTCACCATGGTGGTCATTGACTAGCTGTGGGCTCAAACCTCGGAGAGGTTGTGTTCCACGCGGACCCAGGTCGGCACCTCGGTGAGGATTGTGAAGGCTAAGCAACGGGCTGTGTTGCACAACTCATAGTCCTTTCAATCGTAGTCCTTTCAATAAGTAAGAGTGTTGAACCCAACGAGGAGCAGAAGGAAATGGCAAGCGGTTTTCAGTAAGGTATTTTCTGCAAGCACTGAAATTGTCGGTGACAAATAGTTTGATAGCAAGATAATTTGTAACGAGCAATAGATAGTAATGGTAACAAAAGTGTAGCAAGGTAGCCCAATCATTTTTCTAGCAAAGGACATGCCTTCCACGCGCGCCACAAGCTCAGGGGCGCGCCCTGGGGTAGGGCCCGTCCCCCCAGGCTTGTCGCCTCCTGGTGGGTCCCCCTCTGATAATTCTTTCACCAATAATTTTAATATATTACAAAATAATTCTCCGTCAATTTTCAGCTCATTTGGAAATGTTCAGAAAAGTTGCATCTAATATAGCCCTCTTCATGTGAAACTTGCAAAACAAAGAGAGAAGGCATAAGAATTGTATCATAATGTAAAATAATAGTCCATAATGCAATACAACATGATGCAAAATGGACGTATCAACTCCTCCAAGATTAGACCTCGCTTGTCCTCAAGCAAAAGCCGAAATCAATAATCATGACCGCATGTTTAGAGAGAGAGGTGTGATAAAAATAAAATACAGACATGAAAGCATCATGATCAATATCACAACAACAATATATCATAAAACTTCTCATGCTAGAGTACCAATTCATTCACAAACTAATGTATGAAGCATAAACTTTATTGCAAACTAACAAACTATGTTCCCAGTCATTGAAACAATCACATTCCATCATATTTTCAGAAAAACATCTATGTAAGAGCTCTGTTTAGCAAGTTCACATACTCAAGTATCATATAGTCTTCTATGATTGCTGACAATCAAGGCATATATATATATATATAGAAAAAGTCTTAGTCGGACACATAGAAAGATAGGGGCTTATGAATTAGCCTCCCAACTTATTTTATCTCAAGAGTAGTGTCAACAGTAATAATACTTCATGATCACATACATCCAACTGGATATATATGTATGGATCTATCTACCACATGATGCTTGCCACTAAAGAATAAATAGAGAGATGAGGGATATATACTTATGAATTTCATAATTGATTCTATTCCGCAATTCATAACTACGAAAGTAAGAGGTCGGAACCTGTAGAGCTTGCACAGTGAAGAACAAGTACATACTTCATACGAAGAAATGGTAGTCGGATGCATGTAATTAGTGACTAGGGATCGATAAATCGGATGCAACCGAGCCTCCCAACTTATTTTACCTCAAGAGTAATGTCAACAATAATAACTCATGATCACCTACATCCAACTGGATATATATGTCTGGATCTATCTACCACATGATTCTTGCCACTAAAGAATAAATAGAGATATGTAGGGGCAAACACTATTAATTCTTGTATAAAAGTAAATACATGAAAGTAAAAGATAGGCCCTTCGTAGAGGGAAGCAGAGGTTGTCATGCACCTTTTGCTTTTGAATGTGGAACCTCTTAATGTAAAGGAACCTCACTTTATATTGCCCCTTGTGATAGCAACCTTTATTATGCAGTCTTTCACTTCTATTTCTTCACCATCACAAGATCGTACAAAGCTTATTCCCCTTACAATAAAAGATCATACATATTTATGAGCAATTTTTATTGCTTTTGCACCGATGGCAACTTACTTGAAGGATCTTATTCAATCCATAGGTAGATATAGTGGACTCTCATGACATGAAACTGGGTTTAAGGATTTTGGACGCACAAGTAGTATCTCTAATTAGTGAAAGTTATTGGGCTAGCAAAAGTGTTCTAGACAAGCACCACATGTTAGGAGATCCATATTAATATAACTTCTATGTGAGTGTAAACAACCATAACTCATTACATTATCTTCCTTGTCCAACGTCAACTAATTGATATAGAATATTTTATGGGGGCTCACAATCATAAAATATGTCCAAGATAATATATTTATATGTGAGACCTCTCTTCCTTTATTACTTTCTCATGTATTGCACCAATGACCAATGCTATGCTTGTCAACTTCCAAAAAAATTATCAACTATACTTCTTCTATGTGAAGTCATTACTCCCGATGGGAGTAGCATATGATCTTTTTTTCATTGCTAAGATTGAAACAAGAAAGCAAAGCAAAACTCAAACTACTTTTTATTATATATCTCGCACACGATTACATAGATAGATAGATAGATCACTAAGCAAGCACTCGAAAATAGATCATACTAAAACTTCATTCTTCTAAATCATGAAATATCTAAGGATCAAACTAAGATAGATAATGATGATAAAAGTGGTGGTGATACGATATCGTGGCACCTCCCCCAAGCTTGGCACAAGCCAATGGTAGTGCCCATAACCATGTACTCAAGTTTTCTTCTTTAGTGATGGCGGTGGTGATGAAGTAGTAGGTTTGTCCTCTGCAATGCTCTTTAGTATCTCCCTCAAACTCTGAATTTCCCAGAGCACGTGACGAATTAACTTAGTATTCTTTTCCACTTCGTCCATAATATGTTTATTCTCTGGTCCCCAAGAGTTTGATCCTGCATCACTTTCTCTCACGCGAGATATGTCCCAACACTACAAAAAAAAGACAGATCAATGACATTTTGGGCCGAACGAAATTTTTTCTGTCATGCTTATGGCACTTCTATGATGATAATTGTGAAAAAACCCGGTATCATCATAGATGTGGTGGGCTCCTACTTCTATGACAAAAAATCATGACAGAAAATGGGCTTTTCATCCTGGGCGGGCCGGAGATGCAGCTGCATGACATTCTTTGGGCCGTCCATGATGGAAAAAACCATGGTAGAAGCGAGGGCGAGGAAAATATCAGGGAGTTCCCGGTTACGGTAGGTGGTCGGGGGCCGAGCGATGCGCGTTTCTCTCGTGCACGTACGCGCGTGGGTGCGAGGCGTTGGGCTCTAACTGAACCCGAGCGAGGCGTTCGCCTACTGAACCCGAGCGATTGCACTACAGGCTACACATTACTGAACCTGAGCGATCCATCGATCGAGCTGTTAACTGAACCCAATTGAGCGATTCCTTCGCTACTGCTGCTAATTGAAGCCGATTGAACCTACTACCTCC
>LT934120.1:466782466-466811689 GCA_900231445.1 Triticum turgidum subsp. durum
GCAGGACCCCGTGGTGTTGCCGCTGGATGAACAGGACCCCGATCGATCGGGCCAGTTGGGGCTGGATCAACAGGACCCTGTGGAGGGCTGGATGAATAGGATGACCCCGTGGAGGACTGGTTGAACAGTAGCCAGTGGAGGGCTGGATGAATAGTAGCTCGTGGAGGGGTGGTTGAACAGGACCCCGTGGAGAGGGTTGGTTGAACAGTAGCCGGTGGAGGAGCGGTGGAGGCTGGATGAACAGGAGCCCGTGGATGAATAGTGGCTGGTGGAGGCAGGAGGGGAGACTCCCTAGATGGACAGTCGCAGGTGGAGGCTGGAGGAGGTCGATAGTGGATGAACAGTAGCCCGTGGAGGCAGTCGGCGGTGGAGATGAACAGTAGCCCGTGGAGTCCCGTTTTGTGATACGCCCCACCCCTCCCGATGAACATGACCTCAGTTTCGATCGTAAAGCTCTAACACAAGTCCGTTTCCTCCATTTTGCGGTACGCCACAGCCCTCTCGACCAACATGACCCCTTTTTGACCGTAGGAGGTCCAAGAGAAGTTCATTTCCTCTGTTTTGAGGTACGACACACCCCTCCTGATGAACAGGATCCCGTTTCGACCATGGCTGGTCGAGCAGAAGGCTGTTTCCTCCGTTCTGCGGTACGCCAGGCCTCGTTTCGATCGGTTGTTCCGTCCACGCGGGTTGGCTCCTGATGAACATGATGACGTAGTTTCTCCGTTCTGACCCAGTCAGTTGGCTAGCGATAAACACGATGTCATCGCTGCCTCTCCATGTACAAGAGCCCTGGCCGTACGTATGTGTGAGTAGGCGTTCGAGACCCCGCCCGTTTGTACATACGTGGCCGTATTTACTTTCTTGCACCCTGGCGGTACGTATGTGTACATGATATTAACGGGACTACGTGACATGCTACGTGCGCGCCTCTACTACGACACGTGCGTGTCTATACTACGACACGTGCCCTTCCTTGTTCGGCCACGATTCATCACTGCATCCTGCAGACAAACCGATCATATGTACGTACACGTTCATGACCAGAATGACAACACTACGTACGTGATAACCCAAAAGTATAGGGGATCGCAAAAACTTTCGAGGGTAGAGTATTCAACCCAAATTTATTGATTCGACACAAGGTGAGCCAAAGAATATTCTCAAGTATTAGTAGTTGAGTTGTCAATTCAACCACACCTAGATAACTTAGTTTCTGCAGCAAGGTATTTAGTAGCAAAGTAGTATGATAGTAACGGTAACAGTGGCAAACGTAACGATAGCAGTTTTGCAGTAATTGTAACAGTGGCAACGAAAAAGTAAATAAGCAAAGCACACTATGTGAAAAGCTCGTAGGCATTGGATCAGTGATGGATAATTATGTCGGATGCGATTCCTCATGTAATAGCTATAACATAGGGTGACACAGAACTAGCTCCAATTCATCAATGTAATGTAGGCATGTATTCCGAATATAGTCATACGTGCTTATGGAAAAGAACTTGCATGGCATCTTTTGTCCTACCCTCCCGTGGCAGCGGGGTCCTCGTGGAAACTAAGGGATATTAAGACCTCCTTTTAATAGAGAACTGGACCAAAGTATTAACACATAGTGAATACATGAACTCCTCGAACTACGGTCATCACCGAGAAGTATCCCGATTATTGTCACTTCGGGGTTGTCGGATCATAACACATAATAGGTGACTATAGACTTGCAAGATAGGATCAAGAACTCACATATATTCATGAAAATATAATAGGTTCAGATTTAAAATCATGGCACTCGAGCCTTAGTGACAAGCATTAAGCATAGCAAAGTCATAGCAACATCAATCTCAGAACATAGTGGATACTAGGGATCAAACCCTAACAAAACTAACTTGATTACATGGTAAATCTCATCCAACCCATCACCATCCAGCAAGCCTACGATGGAATTACTCACGCACGGTGGTGAGCATCATGAAATTGGTGATGGAGGATGGTTGATGATGATGACGATGATGAATCCCCCTCTCGGGAGCCCCGAACGGACTCCCTATCAGCCCTCCCGAGAGAGATTAGGGCTTGGTTGTGGCTCCGCATCGTAAAACGTGATGAAACTTTCTCTCTAATTTTTTCTCTTCGCGAAACGGAATATATAGAGTTGGAGTTGAGGTCAGTGGAGCATTAGGGGGCCCACGAGATAGGGTGTGGGCCCCCTGGCCTTGATTCTTTCGCCAGTATTTTTTATATTTTCCAAAAGTTATCTCCGTGGATTTTCAGGTCATTCCGAGAACTTTTGTTTTCTGCACAATAAACAACACCATGGCAGTTCTGCTGAAAACAGCGTCAGTCCAGGTTAGTTTCATTCAAACCGTGCAAGTTAGAGTCCAAAACAAGGGCAAAAGTGTTTGGAAAAGTAGATACGTTGGAGACGTATCAGTACGCTTCGACCAGGTGGGTCCTGACTATCAAGGAGGATAAGGAGGCACTTCCTTGCGTGTGAAGATGTAGCTGGTGGGTCCCAACAGTCACGGGGGAATGTTTTTTTCGTGAAATATTGTTGCCCGTCCGGTGGTTCCCTGTTGTTAGGTGGAGGAATCATTATTTTCCGCGTAATAATGAGCCACTTCCTTGCTGCCGCCGTGGACCCAGCTGTCAGCCTCTCCACGTACAATACTCTTTCGATGGAAGTCGTTCCTTGACCACGTTGACCACGCCGCGCCGAGAGCACCAGGGCAGTGGACGACAACGAGGCCTGTCACAGCCTGATTTTTGGCCCTTTCTTTTTCTTTTGATTTTATGTGATTTTTGCTTGAGTTTTCTTTCTCTGTGGCTATGTGGTCTAGAAACTGAAGGAGATGACCTGTTCTTTCTTTCCAGAGTGGCTTGTCATCCTCAAAACCTTTCCTAGACCTTGCCATTCCCATCTTGGACCAACCCCAATATTTTTTCCTTGGGAATATTCGTTTTTCTATTAAAGGAATAACCCTGTCATCCCTAGGTTGTGAAGCAACCTATATTTCTGTCACTTCTAAAATTCCCAAATAATTCTCATAATTTTTTTGGGTCATATTTTCATAAAATATGGAAAAACTTTTCATTGCATTGTTCAAAAATATTCCACCAATAATCTTTTTCCTATGCTGCCCTAGATGGCACTTCGTGAAGCAAGTGCCATTTAGCTTTGCCCAGTTGATCTCAAACTTTTTTGACACCTTTTCATGTCCAAATAATTGCCTCATGACAAAATTCAACTCAATTTGGCTAGTAAATATTCTTGAGCAATTTTTCAAAGTTCCTGCCTGAGGGAATTCATTGTGAAGGAAGTACTAGCTAGGGTGATCCAAATGAGTTGAGATTTTGCACGGTCCTTCATGTCATCGAATCAAAGCTCTCCACAAGATTTGAGCTCATGCAATGCATCACATCTCATGACAGCCCATCTTGTCCTCTTCATGCCAGTCTGGGTGGTGACCATCGTTTTGGCATGCACTGAGCGTGTCCAGAGCGTCATTTTGCCCGAGCCCGACTCGTGATCATCGTTCCGCGCGTCATCTCCGTCCCCTTGGACCCATCTTCCCCTTCGAAAACCTCCTCGCTGGAGCTCGTCGTCATGTGCCCACAGACGCGCTGTAGATGGCCGCCGTCTTCCTCCTCTGTCCACTTCTTCCCCGTGCCCGTTGTCTTCCTCTACCCTGTGAGCCTGCTCTCTGCTCCCCTCCACCGCCTTCCGTCGAGCAAGTTCGCGTGCCCACGCGTCCGCGGCCCCGGCAATGTGTCGCGCGGCCATGCTCACCCAACCGCCTTGCCCCGCCTATAAATAGCCCATCCCCGAGCACTCCGAGCACACCGGCAGCCTCACCACTTATCTAGCAATCACCCCGACCCCTCAATCCATCGTCAGAGCCTCTCCCCGCCTCCCTCTGCCACCATGGCCACCGCGGGCCTCAGCTAGAATTCAAGCTCTACGGCGTGCCCCGCCCCATCTAGCTACCTCCATAGGCCTCCATCCCCACCCTAGAGCCTCCCCAGTACCTCTCCTCCCTCCTCGGAAACCTCTAGCCACCAGTTCCTTGGTGGACGAAACCATCCTCCACCGCGGCTGACATTTCGCTCGTCTCGGTGCTCCCCGGTGGCCGCTTCATGTTCAGGTGGATGCGGCTCCGCCTCCTCGTCGCTGGTAGCCGCATCATTTCAAATGGTGCCCGGAGTAGGCTCGAGTCATCGCCGGCGCATGCGGCCTCGCCGCCTTTCTGTTCTTGTCGGGGGGAGAGGAGGGAAGAAGAAGAGGAGGGAGGAGGAGAGAGAAGCATAAGGTGGGCCCCACTTGGCAGCGAGTCGAGCCCCGGCCCCGCCACTACCAGCGTGGATAAGTGGAAGTGCATTCCATGCTTTATGCTTTCCCTGTAGGAAGACGTATTTTGCTGGAGTGCGCTACCCGCCGAGCTGTCAGACACCCCTTTGTGAATATTTTCTTTGCAAACAAGTCCCTCGCAGAAAACCCTTCACCATTTTTTGCTCGTAACTCCGATTGAGGTGATTCCAACTCCCACGTCTTCATCTTGTCGAGCCCGTTCTGTTCCTATCATTTTCAATATGGTTTGAAATATTAGAAATGACCTTTTTTTCCCTTGCCCCAAATCAGCCCCTTCGCGAGAGAAAATTTTCCGGTGATTCCTTCCGCAATCTTTCTGCGGCTTCACTGCACTTCTTCCCGGAGCCTTCTTCACTCACAGGCAAGACACAACACCCACTTTCATGATGGACATGCAGTAGCCATGGTTTTCAACCTGAATATTTAATAAATGTCTGCTTGTTTCGATACAGTTACCGTTGTTTCAGTGATGCTTATGGATCTATGTTTACTTTCATGCTATGTTCATATGCACCTGGTTATCATGTTCTAGTTGCTAGTATTTCTATCATATGTCATGCTTGATAGTAGTAGCCGTGGTGTTCTTTCTAATGCATGTTTACCGTTGTTTCAGTTGGCTGTATGCTTACTTGGTAGTATTCTGGTTAAGTTCTTGCATGATATTTATTTATGATGCTAGTGGTCATGATATGCTCTTGTGTAATGTTATGCTCGTTAGTTTGCCTTGCTCATTTGGTTAATGTTTCATGGTGATTATGCTCAATGTTTATGTTGCACCTCCATGCTTATGTTGATATCATGCTCATGCATTGTAGTTGCATCATGTTATTTTAATATGGCTCATCTTATAGGATTCAAGTTTAACCGGACTTAAATGAACTTGAACAACTGTTGGCTGAGTCATGGTGCCACCACATCGAGCTGACTAGTGCAACCACATTTGCCTTCTATGGGGAGGTCCTAACTGGGTCTATTGTCATGCCTCTAGCTGGTGCCTCCAACGAGGGAAGGTTATGTGCGGGCGCTACCTTGGCCGGGTAGGACGGTGTAAGCGTTGTGTGCCTGAGTTGTCTACGTGCTTTTGTCCCTGTTTGGGACCATTTATGTTTTGCCACGACGGTGGACGTTGATGCCTTTGGTTGGAACGGGGCCACCCATGACTTAGCCCAAAGGGGAGTTGGTCGGAGTGGCCGGGAGAGTGTCATGGGCAGTAGATTGGTTTTGTCGAAACACCGTTGGTCCATCCGAATGGGAGTGCGAGGCCATGGGTTCCGTGGTGTGGGTATAGTGTGCTAACCTCTGCAGAGTGTGTGTTTTAATCTATCAATAGCCGCACGCGCAGATAAGGGCCCAGTTCGTAGTTGGTCACACTATCTGTATTATTATTATATTTCCTTGTTCATGATAATTGTATTTTATTCATGCTATAACTGTATTATCCGGAAATCGTAATACACGTGTGAATACATAGACCACAATATGTCCCTAGTGAGCCTCTAGTTGACTAGCTCGTTGTGATCAACAGATAGTCATGGTTTCCTGGCTATGGACATTGGATGTCGTTGATAACGGGATCACATCATTAGGAGAATGATGTGATGGACAAGACCCAATCCTAAGACTAGCACAAAAGATCGTGTAGTTCATTTGCTAGAGCTTTGCCAATGTCAAGAATCTCTTCCTTTGACCATGAGAGCGTGTAACTCCTGGATACCGTAGGAGTGCTTTGGGTGTATCAAACGTCACAACGTAACTGGGTGACTATAAAGGTGCACTACAGGTATCTCCGAAAGTATCTATTGTTTTATGCGGATCGAGACTGGGATTTGTCACTCCGTGTAAACGGAGAGGTATCTCTGGGCCCACTCCGTAGGACATCATCATATGCGCAATGTGACCAAGGAGTTGATCACGGGATGATGTGTTACGGAACGAGTAAAGTGACTTGCCGGTAACGAGATTGAACAAGGTATTGGATACCGACGATCGAATCTCGGGCAAGTAACATACCGAGAGACAAAGGGAATTGAATACGGGATTGATTAAGTCCTTGACATCGTGGTTCATCCGATGAGATCATCGTGGAACATGTGGGAGCCATCATGGGTATCCAGATCCCGCTGTTGGTTATTGACCGGAGAACGTCTCGGTCATGTCTACATGTCTCCCGAACCCGTAGGGTCCACACACTTAAGGTTCGATGACGCTAGAGTTATAAAGGAAGTTTGTATGTGGTTACCGAATGTTGTTCGGAGTCCCGGATGAGATCCCGGATGTCACGAGGAGTTCCGGAATGGTCGGGAGGTAAAGATTTATATATGGGAAGTCCTATTTTGGCCACCGGAAAATGTTCGGGATTTTTCGGTATTGTACCGGGAAGGTTCTAGAAGGTTCCGGAGTGGGGCCCACCTGCATGGGGGGACCCACATGGACGTGGGTAGTGGGGGCAAGGCCCCACACCCCTGGTCAAGGCGCACCAAGATCCCCCCTTAGAAGGAATAAGATCATATCCCGAAGGGATAAGATCAAGATCCCTAAAAAAGGGGGGATAACAATCGGTGGGGAAGGAAATAATGAGATTTCTTTCCTCCCACCTTTGCCAACGCCCCAATGGACTCGGAGGGCTAGAAACCAGCCCCTCCACCCCTATATATAGTGGGGAGGCGCATGGGAGCTATACACGAAGTTCTGGCGCAGCCCTCCCCCTCTCCCAAGTCCTCCTCCTCTCCCGCGGTGCTTGGCGAAGCCCTGTAGGATTGCCACGCTCCTCCACCACCACCACGCCGTCGTGCTGCTGCTGGATGGAGTCTACCTCAACCTCTCCCTCTCTCCTTGCTGGATCAAGGCATGGGAGACGTCACCGGGCTGTACGTGTGTTGAACGCGGAGGTGCCGTCCGTTCGGCACTAGGATCTCCGGTGATTTGGATCACGACGAGTACGACTCCTTCAACCCCGTTCTCTTGAACGCTTCCGCTTAGCGATCTACAAGGGTATGTAGATGCACTCTCCTTTCTACTCGTTGCTGGTCTCTCCATAGATAGATCTTGGTGACACGTAGGAAAATTTTGAATTTCTGCTACGTTCCCCAACAGTGGCATCATGAGCTAGGTCTATTGCGTAGATTCTTTGCACGAGTAGAACACAAAGTAGTTGTGGGTGTTGATTTTGTTCAATATGCTTACCGTTACTAGTCCAATCTTGTTTCGACGGTATTGTGGGATGAAGCGGCCCGGACCGACCTTACACGTACTCTTACGTGAGACAGGTTCCACCGATTGACATGCACTTGGTGCATAAGGTGGCTAGCGGGTGCCAGTCTCTCCCACTTTAGTCGGAACGGATTCGATGAAAAGGGTCCTTATGAAGGGTAAATAGCAATTGGCATATCACGTTGTGGTGTTGCGTAGGTAAGAAACTTTCTTGCTAGAAACCCATAGCAGCCACGTAAAACATGCAACAACAATTAGAGGACGTCTAACTTGTTTTTGCAGGGTATGCTATGTGATGTGATATGGCCAACAAGAATGTGATGAATGATATGTGATGTACGAGATTGATCATGTTCTTCTAATAGGATTCACGACTTGCATGTCGATGAGTATGACAACCGGCAGGAGCCTTAGGAGTTGTCTTTATTTATTGTATGACCTGCGTGTCATTGAACAACGCCATGTAATTACTTTACTTTATTGCTAACCAGTAGCCATAGTAGTAGAAGTAATAAGTTGGCGAGATGACTTCATGGAGACACGATGATGGAGATCATGATGATGGAGATCATGGTGTCATGCCGGTAACGATGATGATCATGGAGCCCCGAAGATGGAGATCAATGGAGCTATATGATATTGGCCATATCATGTCACTACTATATAATTGCATGTGATGTTTATTATGTTTATGCATCTTGTTTACTTAGGATGACGGTAGTAAATAAGATGATCCCTTACACAAATTTCAAGAAGTGTTCTCCCCTAACTGTGCACCGTTGCTACAGTTCGTCGCTTCTAAGCACCACGTGATGATCGGGTGTGATGGATTCTTACGTTCACATACAACGGGTGTAAGAGATATTTACACACGCGAAAACACTTAGGGTTAACTTGACGAGCCTAGCATGTGCAGACATGGCCTCGGAACACGGAGACCGAAAGGTCGAGCATGAGTCGTATGGTAGATACGATCAACATGAAGATGTTCACCGATGATGACTAGTCCGTCTCACGTGATGATCGGACACGGCCTAGTTGACTCGGATCATGTGATCACTTAGATGACCAGAGGGATGTCTATCTAAGTGGGAGTTCATAAGATGAACTTAATTATCCTGAGCATAGTCAAAAGACCTTTTGCAAATTATGTCGTAAGCTCACGCTTTAGTTCCACTGTTTAGATATGTTCCTAGAGAAAATATAGTTGAAAGTTGATAGTAGCGATTATGCGATCAGTAGAAAGCTTATGTCCTTAATGCACCGCTCAGTGTGCTGAACCCCAACGTCGTTTGTCGATGTTGCGAACATCGGACATACACTTTTTGATAACTACGTGATAGTTCAATTAAATGGTTTAAGTAGAGGCACCAAAGACGTTTTCGAAACGTCGCGGAACATATGAGATGTTTCGAGGGCTGAAATTGGGATTTCAGGCTCGTGCCCACGTCAAGAGGTATAAGACCTCCGACGATTTTCTTAGCCTGCAAACTAAGGGAGAAAAGCTCAATTGTTGAGCTTGTGCTCAGATTGTCTGAGTACAACAATCATTTGAATCGAGTGGGAGTTGATCTTCCAGATGAGATAGTGATGTTTCCCCAAAGTCATTGCCACCAAGCTGCTAGAGCTTCGTGATGAACTATAACATATCAAGGATAGAGATGATGATCCTTGAGGTATTCGCGTTGTTTGACATCGTGAAAGTAGAAATCAAGAAGGAGCATCAATTGTTGATGGTTGGTGAAACCACTAGTTTCAAGAAGGGCAAGGGCACGAAGGGATACTTCATGAAACGGCAATTCAGCTGCTGCTCTAGTGAAGAAACCCAAGGTTGAACCCAAACCCGAGACTAAGTGCTTCTTTAATAAAGGGAACAGCCACTGGAGCAGAATTACCCTAGATACTTGGTAGATGAGAAGGCTGGCAAGGTCGATAGAAGTATATTGGATATACATTATGTTAATGTGTACTTTACTAGTACTCCTAGTAGCACCAGGGTATTGGATACCGGTTCGGTTGCTAAGTGTTAGTAACTCGAAATAAAAGCTACGGAATAAACGGAGACTAGCTAAAGGTGAGCTGACGATATATGTTGGAAGTGTTTCCAAGGTTGATATGATCAAGCATCGCATGCTCCCTCTACCACCGAGATTGGTGTTTGCGTTGAGCATAGACATGATTGGATTATGTCTATCGCAATACGGTTATTCATTTAAGGAGAATAATGGTTACTCTATTTTTGAATAATACCTTCAATGGTCTTGCACCTAAAGGAATGGTTTATTGAATCTCGGTCGTAGTGATACACATTTTCGTGCCAAAAGATATAAGATAGTAATGATAGTACCACTTACTTGTGGCACTGCCATGTAAGTAATAATGGTATAAAACGCATGAAGAAGCTCCATGTTGATGGATCTTTGGACTCACTCGTTTTTGAAAAGTTTGAGACATGCGAACCATGTCTATTGGTGTATATGCATGAAGAAACTCCATGCAAATGGATCGTTCGGACTCACTTGATTTTGAATCACTTGAGATATGCAAATCATACCACATGGGCAAGATGACTGAAAAGCCTCATTTTCAGTAAGATGGAACAAGATAGCAACTTGTTGGAAGTAACACATTTTGATGTGTGCAGTCGAATGAGTGCTGAGGCATGCAGTGAATATCATTATGTTCTTACTTCACAGATGATTCGAGTAAATGTTGAGTATATTTACTTGATGAAACACAAGTCTGAATTATTGAATGGTTCAAGTAATTTCAGAGTGAAGTAGCAGATCATTGTGACAAGAGGATAAAATGTCTATGATATGATCATAGAGATGAATATCTGAGTTACGAGTTTTGGCACACAATTAAGACATTGTGGAAATTGTTTCGCAATTAATACCGCCTGGAACACCATAATGTGATGGTGTGTCCGAACATCATAGTTGCACCCTATTGGATATGGTGCGTACCATGATGTCTCTTATCGAATTACCACTATCGTTCATGGGTTAGGCATTAGAGACAACCACATTCACTTTAAATAGGGCACCACGTAATTCCCATGAGATGACACCGTATGAATTATGGTTTAGAGAAACCTAAGTTGTCGTTTCTTAAAAGTTTGGGGCTGCGACGCTTATATGAAAAAGTTTCAGGTTGATAAGCTCGAACCCAAAGCGGATAAAATGCATCTTCATAGGAAACCCAAAACAGTTGGGTATACCTCCTAATTCAGATCCGAAAGCAATATGGATTGTTTCTAGAATTGGGTCCTTTCTCGAGGAAAAGTTTCTCTCAAAAGAATTGAGTGGGAGGATGGTGGAGACTTGATGAGGTTATTGAACCGTCTCGTCAACTAGTGTGTGACAGGGCACAGGGAGTTGTTCCTGTGGCACCTACACCAATTGAAGTGGAAGCTTATGATATTGATCATGAAACTTCGGATCAAGTCACTCCCAAACCTCGTAGGATGACAAGGATGCGTACTACTTCAGAGTGGTACGTAATCCTGTCTTGAAGGTCATGTTGCTAGACAACAATGAACCTACGAGCTATGGAGAAGCGATGGTGGGCCCGGATTCCGATAAATGGCTTGAGGCCATAAAATCCGAGAGAGGATCCATGTATGAAAACAAAGTGTAGACTTTGGCAGAACGGCTCGATGGTCGTAAGGCTAATGAGTACAGATGGATTTCAAAAGGAAGATGGACAATGATGGTAAATGTCACCATTAAGAAAGCTCGACTTGTCGTTAAGATGTTTTCCGACAAGTTCAAGGAGTTGACTACGATGAGATTTTCTCACTCGTAGCGATGCTAAGAGTCTGTTGGAATTATATTAGCGATTACTACATTATTTATGAAATCTTGCAGATAGGGTGTCAAAACATTGTTTCCTCGACGATTTTAATGAGGAAAGGTTGTATGTGATACAACCGGAAGGTTTTGTCAATCCCGAAAGATGCTAATAAGTATGCAAAGCTCCAGCAATCCTTCTAAGGACTGGAGTGAGCATCTCGGAGTTGGAATGTATGCTTTGATGATGATCAAAAATTTTGGGTTTGTACAAAGTTTATGAGAAACTTGTATTTCCAAAGAAGTGAGTGGGAGCACTATAGAATTTCTGATGAGTATATGTTGTTGACATATTGTTGATCAGAAATGACGTAGAATTTCTGGAAAGCATATAGGGTTATTTTGAAAGTGTTTTTCAATGGAAAGCCTGGATTAAGCTACTTGAACATTGAGCATCAAGATCTATAAGGATAGATCAAAATGCTTAATAATACTTTCAAATGAGCACATACCTTGACATGATCTTGAAGGTGTTCAAGATGGACCAGTCAAAGAAGGAGTTCTTGCCTGAGTTGTAAGGTACGAAGTTAAGACTTAAAGCTCGACCACGGCAGAATAGAGAGAAAGGACGAAGGTCGTCCCCTATGCTTTTATCATAGGCTCTCTACAGTATGCTATGTTGTGTACCGCACCTGTAGTGTGCCTTGCCATGAGTCAGTCAAGGGGTACAAGAGTGATCCAAGAATGGATCACAGGACAGCGGTCAAAGTTATCCTTAGTAACTAGTGGACTAAGGAATTTTCTCGATTATGGAGGTGATAAAGAGTTCGACGTAAAGAGTTATGTCGATGCAAGCTTAACACCTATCCGGATAGCTCTGAGTAGAAATACCGGATACGTATAATGGAGCAACTTTTAGTATAGCTCCAAGTAGAACAGTTATTTGGAATAGCTCCAAATAGAGCATGGTAGCTACATCTAGGAGATGACATAGAGATTTGTAAAGCACACACGGATCTAAAAGGTTCAGACCCGTTGACTATAACCTCTCTCACAAGCATAACATGATCAAACCCAGAACTCATCGAGTGTTAATCACATGGTAAATGTGAACTAGATTATTGACTCTAGTAAACTCTTTGGGTGTAAGTCACATGGGGATGTGACCTTGAGTGTTAATCACATATCGATGTGAACTAGATTATTGACTCTAGTGCAAGTGGGAGACTGTTGGAAATATGCCCTAGAGGCAATAATAAAAGTATTATTATTATATTTCCTTGTTCATGATAATTGTCTTTTATTCATGCTATAACTGTATTATCCGGAAATCGTAATACACGTGTGAATACATAGACCACAATATGTCCCTAGTGAGCCTCTAGTTGACTAGCTCGTTGTGATCAACAGATAGTCATGGTTTCCTGGCTATGGACATTGGATGTCGTTGATAACGGGATCACATCATTAGGAGAATGATGTGATGGACAAGACCCAATCCTAAGACTAGCACAAAAGATCGTGTAGTTCATTTGCTAGAGCTTTGCCAATGTCAAGTATCTCTTCCTTCGACCATGAGAGCGTGTAACTCCTGGATACCATAGGAGTGCTTTGGGTGTATCAAACGTCACAATGTAACTGGGTGACTATAAAGGTGCACTACAGGTATCTCCGAAAGTATCTATTGTTTTATGCGGATCGAGACTGGGATTTGTCACTCCGTGTAAACGGAGAGGTATCTCTGGGCCCACTCGGTAGGACATCATCATATGCGCAATGTGACCAAGGAGTTGATCACGGGATGATGTGTTACGGAACGAGTAAAGTGACTTGCCGGTAACGAGATTGAACAAGGTATTGGATACCGACGATCGAATCTCGGGCAAGTAACATACCGATAGACAAAGGGAATTGAATACGGGATTGATTAAGTCCTTGACATCGTGGTTCATCCGATGAGATCATCGTGGAACATGTGGGAGCCATCATGGGTATCCAGATCCCGCTGTTGGTTATTGACCGGAGAACGTCTCGGTCATGTCTACATGTCTCCCGAACCCGTAGGGTCTACACACTTAAGGTTCGATGACGCTAGGGTTATAAAGGAAGTTTGTATGTGGTTACCGAATGTTGTTCGGAGTCCCGGATGAGACCCCGGACGTCACGAGGAGTTCCGGAATGGTCCGGAGGTAAAGATTTATATATGGGAAGTCCTATTTTGGCCACCGGAAAATGTTCGGGATTTTTCGGTATTGTACCGGGAAGGTTCTAGAAGGTTCCGGAGTGGGGCCCACCTGCATGGGGGGACCCACATGGACGTGGGTAGTGGGGGCAAGGCCCCACACCCATGGTCAAGGCGCACCAAGAGCCCCCCTTAGAAGGAATAAGATCATATCCCGAAGGGATAAGATCAAGATCCCTAAAAAAGGGGGGATAACAATCGGTGGGGAAGGAAATAATGAGATTTCTTTCCTCCCACCTTGGCCAACGCCCCAATGGACTTGGAGGGCAAGAAACCAGCCCCTCCACCCCTATATATAGTGGGGAGGCGCATGGGAGCTATACACGAAGTTCTGGCGCAGCCCTCCCCCTCTCCCAAGTCCTCCTCCTCTCCCGCGGTGCTTGGCGAAGCCCTGTAGGATTGCCACGCTCCTCCACCACCACCACGCCGTCGTGCTGCTGCTGGATGGAGTCTACCTCAACCTCTCCCTCTCTCCTTGCTGGATCAAGGCATGGGAGACGTCACCGGGCTGTACGTGTGTTGAACGCGGAGGTGCCGTCCGTTCGGCACTAGGATCTCCGGTGATTTGGATCACGACGAGTACGACTCCTTCAACCCCGTTCTCTTGAACGCTTCCGCTTAGCAATCTACAAGGGTATGTAGATGCACTCTCCTTTCTACTCGTTGCTGGTCTCTCCATAGATAGATCTTGGTGACACGTAGGAAAATTTTGAATTTCTGCTACGTTCCCCAACAATGGATTCCTTGTTTGCAAGCTAGGATAAGCATTCCAGCCAGAGTCCTGCGGAGTGGAGCTCACCACCGTCGTTGCTGTTCCACTGCTTCGTGTTGTCCTGCTGCTTGCAAGGAGCAACTGTGGTAGGCGTATTGTCGCCGTGCCGATGTAATATCCTTGTATCCATATAGCTTGTAATAAGAGTTGGTTTGTTCTACACTAAGCAGTGCCGTATTCCAGAAAACTTCTCCTCGATCTCTGGGCTGGAATACGTGGCGTTCCAGTTTCTCTCAGCCGGGGTGCCACAAGGCCTAGGAAGGGGACGATGCGGAGCCGGGGAAGACGTGACAGTGGATGCCCATGCGAAGAGGAGTATGAGGGTTGACTGTATCTGCTGTGGTGTGAGGCTGTCGTCACCGCAAAATAACAGGGGGTGTGGGTGAGTAGAGGGATGGCCTGGCCAGCGGTGGGAGTAGTAGGGGGCAGTGAGGCCTCCGTGGTAGCACAACCGTCCACGAGAGGCAGGAGCACGCGGCATGACCGGCGCTGGTTTGGGCGGCTGGAGCAAGAAGACCAGAGGTTGAAGAAGCAGTACGGCCGTTGGATGGACATCATACAGTCACTTGAGCTAGAATCGTTCATATTGACTTAAGTTGACAAAGCCCTCCATCCCCGTCAACTTAGTAGGCCCACAAGTCAACCTCCCACTATGGTGGGTCCCATCTAGTAGGGGAGTATTCATTTTTTGTGCATAATAAGGAGGCACTTCCTTGCGTGCGAAGATATAGCTAGTGGGTCCGAGCTATCAGCAGGGGAAACATTTTTTTTCGTGAAATACAGAGGCCCTTCCGGTGGGTCCCAGCTGTCAGGTGGAGGAATCATTATTTTGCACATAATAAGGAGGCATTTCCTTGTGTGCAGCCGTGGACCCAGCTGTTAGCCTCTCCACGTACAGTCCACTTCCGATGGATGTCGTTCATTGACCACATTCACCATGCCGCGCCAAGAGCACCAGGGCGATGGACGACGGCGAGGCCTAGGAAGGGAACGACATGGAGTCGGGGAAGACTCCACAGTGTTAGCCCACGCGGTGGGGAGTACGAAGGTTTACTGGTTCGGCTGCCGTCGCCGGAAAATAACATGAGGTGTGGGTGAGTAGAGGAATGGCCTGGCCAGCGATGGAGTAGGGTGGGGCGGTGCAGCCTATGGGGCAGCATAGCCGACCATGGGAGGCGGGAGCTGGCAGTCCCACCCGCGCTGGTTTGGGCGGCTGGAGCAAGAAGATAAGATATTGAAGAAGCAACACGGCCATTGGATTAACATCCAACGGTCACTGCTACTAGAATCGTTTGTGGACTAAGTTGAGAAAGCCTTTGATACACGTCAACCTGGTAGACCCACAAGTCAGCCTCCAAATCTGTCCCAAACAGCATACAACCCAAAATTTCTAGCCAGATTCAAATTAATTTAAAAACTAAACATACCTTAATTTAAATCCAATGAAATTTTACCCGCACAAAAACAATGAAATTTAAAATATCAAAATCTGAAAGAAAAAAGTATTTTGGAACTAATTGCCCGTTTGCCATATTTTTTTCATTTTACAGCCCATTTACTATTACTTATAGCCCATTTCTTATTACTTATATCCCATTTTATAGGCAAGCTCGAATGCATCCCTTCTCTTCTTGAAAGATTTCTGGCCCAGCGGAGCGTAGAAAAGCAAGTAGGCCTACGTTGGTTATTCTGCAAAAAACAAAATAGTTGGGCTAGCCATTTTCACAAAGGAAAAAAACAAACTGGGCTGGTCATGTGGTAAACACATGAAATAAAAGACTAGGCTAGACGGGCCACAACTCCTGCACAACCCAGTTGATACACTTCTCCGTCCGAAAAAACAAAATTACTACGTGCGCTGCTGGGTCCCTATTGTCATCCTCACCATGTACAATCATCTCCTTATTCCTCTCGGTTGTTGACCATGTTGACAACACCAGAGGGCGGCGCCGCGGTGAGAGAACCAAGGCAGAGGACGATGGTGAGGCCTCAGACGGGAACGAACATGACCCGGAGAAGATGCGGAGAGTTTTAGGGTGCGATGTGGCCACGATGCGTGCGCGGCAGCACAACCAACCGTGGGAGGCGGGAGCAGGTGGTCCCGCCGACACTGGTTTGACTTTGGTAGCTAGAGGAAGAAGATACTCAAGAAACACGAGAGACGTTGAATGTCAATCCAACGGTCAAGGTTGGCACAATCATTTGTTGGCTAAGCCGACACCAAGTAGCATACTTTTTTCTATATAGGAAGAAAAGAAAAACTTGGCTCGTTCGCCTGATAACATTCCTGAAACTGCGACCGTTCGATCTTGCATCGCAACTAAAACTGCGTGGAAAATGCATTTGTCTGGCATCCTCCTCCCAAGGAACGTTCGCCACATAAGTGACTAGCACCCTTGGTTTTCAACCGACAGGTCTTGGGTTCGAGTCCCAGGAACTCTCAATTTTTTCCTCCTTCCTTCCTCGCAAAAAAAGAAAGAAAATCAAAGACTTGAGAAGGCTACAGAACAAGCTAGTGTACCAGTAAAGAGACGTTGCTGAGTTTTAGAAAAAAGAGAGATGTGCTCCTGTAGTTGGTTCATATCCAAACCTAGACTATGACTATATATGATGCTATGCTACTCTGCAAGTAATGAAACTAACATATCCAACATTCGCTTCTCCTCTTCTCTACTTACTCTACCTAGCATCAGAAGCTCTGGCCACAACAACCATGTCCGCTGGCTGCTTGTCCACCTGCTCTTCAGCAGGCAACAACCAGATATGCACCAAGTCGCCACCCGTACCATCGTCTGTGGGTCTCATCACACCCCCGCCGGCACACGCACCATAGCCGGTTGCTCATTGCAACCCGCTGCTGTTGGTGTTGTGCCATTGCTGCAAATCACGCAGAGTCATCCGTCGCGTCTCAACCACAATCCTCATCCCTGGCCAAGTCTTCTAAAAATGCCTGAATCATGGGGTAATAACATGTTTAAGTGTTGTTCTGCTGCTTTCAGTTGCTGATTTTTTTCAATAGTTTGGTTGATGATCTTCCAATTTGATTCATGCAGAAAAGGGAAGATTCGTGTGATTTGTATTTCTAGGAAGTTTCTGATGTGGGGGAATGCAACTACGCTGATTATTTGGTTAGCCAAGGAATCCCAATACCAGCAGGTTGGGTGTTGGACAAGTAACTGAAGGAATGGCAGAAGCGGAAGATGCAGAGCAGAAGGTTAAAGATGCAGTTGCTCTGATCATGGCCAAGCAACAGCTGCTGAACGGCCTTCACAGCAATGAGGAGATGAAAGAGCTTGTGAAGATAATGGGCAAAATTGATGTGCTTTGTAGGATGATTGTCTCTTTATTTGAAGTGTATGTAGCACTCGTGATATATTCATTGGCTATGACATGAGCACTTTGCTGAAACTAGTAATGAATGAAACCTGTTTAGCAGGCTGGGCATAGTGTTGTGAACATCTAATGATTTCTATTAATGGAAATTGAGGGGGTATCCACTTTTGCTCATAAATAAATAGATAGAAGAGGCCCTTTTGGTAATAAATAAATAAATTAGCTAAGGCCCTGTCAGGTCAGCTTTGTTCCCATTCAAAGACGTCGAGCAAATTGCAGTCCAACAACAAACTATGTCATCAAATTCAAGTTTCACAGCCAAATATGAGTACAACTAAACAACAATGTCATCATGTTTTTGTTGTCATACAATCACCAAACACAAATCAACATACATAACAAGTGATGTTCTCACAACAAAATACTAAACAACACGTTCATCAGGTTTCAGTTGTTAGAGCAAACACAATTTCACATAGTAGATAAAAATATCTTTTGACAGGAAAATACGACAAAAGCAATCTAATCATCATCCGCGGCAGCAGCGTCAACATCTTCGCCATGCATATCAGTCTGAATCGTAATTCCCCACAGTGTCTTCTTCTTCTTCCTCAGTGTCCTCGAACGTTGGCTTCTTCTTGGTCAACTCTTGTATGTCCATAGCAGGACAAGCAATCTTTTCGCCAGCGTCATTGACGTGATGGTTCTCAAAGATATTAGGAACATCTGTGGAATCTTGTACATCAGGAGTAGTGTAAGCATCATCTTGTTGTGCAACTTCATTACACAAATTCCTTTGCTCAAACCTTTGTAATACTCTCCAGTCATCGCTACGTGCAAATGTGTCTTCCAAGAAAAATATCTGCGTTGCTTGATTTGCCAAAATTAATGGCTCATTGTTCTGGTACGCCGCCTTGACATTGATGGATTTGAAATAATCATCAGCGCTGGGTTTTGCAATCCTGGAAAACGGGTTATACCAATGACAGCACAACATAACCACACATTGATGATCCTCGAAACTGGAGATATACTAAAACTGAACAATTTCTGTTATGTTAGCATACATTTCAGTTGTCTCTCTGCATACGTATCCGTGCTCATAATGGCACTATTTTGTGTCTTCCTGCCTTCGTCCCATGCAAGGGTGTTGTAGCGCACATCTCCAACAACGCAAGATTCATAATGTCTTACCCGAGTATCAGGACCCATTGCTAGTTCGTAAAGGGCATTATCAACTGCTTGCCTATCCTCCCGCATCTTCGTAACCTGTGGTTAGAAAATAGACAAGATGATCATCTTATGTACTCAATATATTAAAAAAACTGACAGTGCAATTCAAAAGCTTACATGGCTCTTGAACCATTCCGCACATCCTGCCATAACCAGTTTGTCAATGTTTCTTGGATTTTGTGACAGTAACTCCTTTTTGTAGATGCTGCACAACATAGTGATCGCATCAAACATCTAAATATATAAGAATGTGCTGCAAGATTAGCAGATTACGATGTATAAGCCGCAGTACTTAGGACTTACTTGATATAAGGTAGTATCTTAGGACAGTTATTCAACACATACCAAACTATTTTGTCCAAATCTTTAGGTTTGTCCTCTTGTCGACTCTTCCCTATAACTCGAACAGAATAATCAAAAACATTAAGCCCTGGATTGTCTTCACCCACCTCTTTGCTAAGCTAATCAGCTATTTCAATGTATTTTGAGCAGAATGTCAACGCCTCTGTAGCAATGTAGGCCTCTGTAATGGAACCCTCAGGTCTAACTCTATTCCTAACATGGCCGTTGAAAGTGCCTAGCTGCCTTTGAATAGGGTACATCCAGCCATACTGTACTGGACCTCTAAGTAGTGCCTCATCAGGTAGATGAACAACCAAATGCACCATCACATTAAAGAAGGCTGGAGGATATATCTTCTCAAGGTCACATATGATAGTTGGTATCTTGTCTCTAAGATTCTCCAAAGCATCTACCCTGATATTTCTATTGCAGAGTTCCGTGAAGAATTGTCCCAACTCTGTAGCTGCTCTGCATAAGTCAGGGCGGCCCAATCCTCTAAGGATAACATGTAAAACCCTTTGAAGTAGGACGTGGCAGTCATGAGTTTTCAATCCTTATACCTTGTTTCCATCTGCACCGACTCTCCTTTCAGGATTGGAAGCAAATCCATGTGGGAATCTCACACGTGACAGGACCTTGCCGAATTCTTTTCTTTTTACCTTGTCCAACACGTACACAATTGGTGCCATATCCCGTGCTATACCTTCATCTTGCACCTACAAATCCTGTCTGATATCCAGGTATGTCAAACCAATCCTAGATTTTAAGGTATCTTTCGTCTTGCCTTCAATATTAAGAAGTGTGCCGATAATGTTGTCACATATATTTTTCTTGATGTGCATCACATCAAGATTATGCCACAAATCCAAATCTTTCCAATACTCCAAGTGCAAGAAAGTGGACCCGCGGGTAAACAATAATTTTACATCTGCCCTGCCACACTTCCTTTTCCCGCTACCATTACCAGGATGGTTTCCTGGTGTAATCTGCCCGACCTTCTATAATTCCACTTGCAACTCATCGGCGATGAGACTCGTTGGCGCATCACCATTTTCATGATTTTGCATTGAACACATGTCTTCGCTATTTTGTAGGACGCGGCTTGTCCTTGGCAAGGAAACGGCAGTGTCCAATGTAACAGATCTTGCTAAGTATTGCGTATGACAGCAGATTCCTGTCACAGCGAACACATGCATTGTAACCATGTGTCGTTCGCCCTGACATAGTGCCCAAAGCCGGATAATCATGGATGGACCAAATTATAATAGCACGCAGAAAGAAATCAGCTGGTGGGCTTCTATATAGGTCTCGAGTGAGAACACCCCTCCATAGCTGTTGAAGTTCCTCCACAAGAGGCTACATGAATAAATCAAAATCCTTTCCAGGACTTTTTGGACCTGGGATGAGCAAGGCCATCATGTAGTTTGACACTTTGGTGAAGACATTTGGAGGCATGTTGTAAGGGATAACAAGCACTGGCCACATGCTATATGTGGCGCTCTGGTGGCAAAATGGGTTAAATTCATCTGAAGCTAAGCCAAGTCTAATGTTTCTCGGATCAACACAAAAATTTTGGTGTTTTTGATTGAAGATTTTCTAGTCACTACCATGAGATGGATGTCTCATTACATTCTGATCTCTGTACTCCTGGTTCCTAGAATGCCACAGTACATCCTCTCTTGTTTCAGCAACATGAAACAACCTCTGCAATCTTGGTATAATTGGAAAATGTCTCAGAACATTAAGGGGAATCCTCTTCACATCATCGCCATCTTTCCATCTTGATGATTTGCATTTCGGGCATTCACTTAAGTTGGCATAATCCTTCCAGAACAGAACACAATTATTCTTACAAACATGGATCATATCATATCAAATTCCAACTGCACGAAGGAAATTCTTCATTTTACTGTAGGTGTGTGGCAGCTCAGACGCATCTGGGAAAGATTTGCGGAAAGCAGCCAAGATCACATCGAATGATTTGTTGGTCATCCGCTCAGATGTCTTCACCTGAAGAAAGGTGACCATAGCTGAGAATACTGACAACTTATTTCCCGGGGTGACAGCCAGGTTGCATTGTTCCAACATGCGGGCCTGCCATTTTTCTTCTGCAGGTGAAAGTTCATGAAATGCACGAGCATTTTGTAGCATTTTTTCAATGTTGGTCAAACTCACAGGCTCCGCCGCCACCACCACCTCCTCCTCTTCCACCTGAGCATCAGGCAAATCAAGATGGTGCTCTGCTGCTTCCACATAGTCAGTAACATTGACGTTCACAGCTTCACCATGATGAACCCACCTAGTATAAGTGACCGACATCCCATACAAGTGTAGATGATTTTGCAAAGTTGACTAGGGTCTTGTAACTGAATTCATACAACTTCTACACGGGCAGAGCACATCTGATTTCGGACCACCATACCCAGCTGTGATAAAGTTCATGAAGTTTTCAATCCCCTCGACATATGCAGTGGAGAATCTTCAAGCAGAAGTTATCCAAGTCCTGTCCATCTGTTAGACATACAAATTAGTTATTCTACTAGATACTACAGGAATAACATATATGCTTTTTTATGAAGTCCATAAAAAAATACCTAGGTCGATGTCTAAAGCTATGGCAAGATATTTGGACAAGCAGATCTAAGTAACGACATGTATGTAAAGCTAATTCAACAAACACATTTTAGTGCTAAATTATGGCAGGCTGTTTCAGCAGTCAATGAGGCCGAGGACACGGCCATCAAACTATCGAAGGCCATCTCAGCAACAAAAATCGAGTATAAAACGATGTAGAGCTATTTCACCTAACAAATTGGCTACTAGACCATGGCAATCTACGTCACAATAAGTATATGGCAGGATATTTTAGCAACTAATTGGGCTTGGCATGCCATCTCAGCTAAGCAGATTGAATGCAGAACAGGGCAAGGAAGCTTCTTAAGCAAAGTATATAGACTGTGAACTACTTCGGCAAACAGTGAGATTAACAGTGTCTATCAGCTAAAATTCAGCGCTACACCGATGCACGGGGCCGCAGTCTAGAATGCGTGTACCATGGGAGAAGCTGACCTTCGTGTGTCTCAACACAAATGTAGCCAGCGATGGCGGCACTGACCGCCGTGCGTCTCCACAAGAACGTCACCAGCGGTGGCGGCGCAGCTAGAGGACGACAGTCTATGAGAGTTTATTGTGGGAGCGAGAGGATCGCCGTGCGTCCCCTCGACGAACCACGGGGCCGATGTATCGGTGCGGTGGGGAGGGCGGCTTTGGCGGAGCGAATGCAGTGGAGGGGGGTTTGGGGAATGTTATTGGCTAGTTGGCTGAAGGGCGGTTGAATTTGGGATTTGGAAGGAATTTTTTGGGGGGATTTTCGCGCGGTGGGCAGGCGGCGCATGGTCGGCTTCTCCAAGTGCAGTCCCACGTGTCAGTGAAGAGGCAAGCCGAAGCGCGTTCTGTTCGTATGAGCCATGTGCAGGACCGAATGTGTGTGGGATGCAATGCGACCGCGACAGGGGTGTTGTGAGAGTACCGCCTTTTTTCCTTTTAAACTTGGTGCTTGGTCTCCTAAAAAAAACTTGGTGCTTAGCGTGATCCATCGATACTACTACTAGTAATCCAGTAATCCCGACTAAAATGGCGCGGTCGGGTCTTTCCCGCGCGATATGCTGGGAGGTTGGCTTAGTTGGGTTTTTTAGGACGAGTAATGCTGCACCTATGTAATCCCAGTTACGTAATTAACATAATGTGAAACTTGTGAGTTGTTGATTGTAGATTGGGGGGAGGGAGGGGCCGACCACCATTAAAATCAGGGAGTAGAGAGAGAGAGAGGCAATTTACGTTAACCCTTTCGTAGGTTCCCGTAGATGTAGAAAGATGTGAAATGCATGAATGTGTAGTGGACGTACTATTGGAGTGCCTAAGATAAATTGTGTATGTACACCCTATGTGTTTATTTACTTCATATGTTAGCTTTGTCTTGGGTCAAACCTTCTATGTTTATACACACAAAAATGAATCGTGATTCCCCATACTCCTACAATATACTTTTGGAGTATCTTACTATTATTGTGAAAGTTCATATACACCGGACGAAATTAATGCAAACATGACATATTTTCATTACATTTCGAACTTTTATAGGACAGAAAAATAAAAGAAACCCAACCCTAAACCTATTCTATGGCGGCGACCGACGTCCTCTATCTCCGATCTCAATGTACGGGGGCGAAGTTCAAGACCCGTGAAGTGAAGGTGCGGTCTCCAGCGAGGAAGAGTAGTGCACGGGAGACGGACCGACCAGTTGGCGCACCATGCCCTGCCGCCTCCCATGCCCTACTCATCCTTGGAGGAGTCCCCGACCTCGGCAGTGCCGGACGTTGGACGGCGGCAAGAAGGATGCGTGGTTGACGGTGCTCCGTCGTCGGCCGTCAGTGTGGTCACAGCTTGTGCGGTCGCGGCCGCGTCTGGCTACACCGCTACTGCGTCGCGAGCGGCGACTTGAGCGAGCGCGGCGACCTCGAGCTTCATCCCCGAAGACAAGCTCTCCGAGCATTCACGCTCGCGGTCATGGCGGATGTGGTGCCAGGTAGTAGGATGATGCGCTATGGTGTGGAGTTTAGCTGGGCATTGCCGCTTTAAGTAGCGCATTCCGGTGAGGCCAAGCGTCCGGGTGCGTCATTAAGTCTCTGGAGTTGGTTCCTTGGGCACCGAACCTCTTAATTATGGCATACGGACAGACGACATGAATGCGGGCAGCTGGTGCTGGCTGGAAACGCACCGTGCGACATCGCGAGGGACGTCCTTTGCTCACATGTCATTGAAAAAGAAAGACTACCCGGCATGGTCTCAGGTCCTAGGGATGCAGTTGGCCGCGCTACACCATTCCGCGGACGCGTCGCGGTGCGCATGCACTTCGGCATCCGTGCATCCTCGACGAGCCGGGTGTTGATCTGCTGGTCGTGCCACAATGCTAATGCCACCCTCGGCACACCGAAGCCGACCGTGTCTAGCGACGATGAGCGTGTCACTCATCGCGGTCAACGTGTCCAGAGGTGGTGCTGGAGCTGCGCCACGTTGCTGGCCCCCATGACCCACATGAATGGTTGCCGGTGGCGAGGAGGTCGTGGGCCATCTCCTCCATTCGACTAGTCTGCGCCACATCATCCCGACATGTGTACCCCACATGTTGATTTCCCTGTTTTCCCAGCCAAATTCGAGCGTCAGTGCTCCGCGTTGCGCATTAGGCGTAGAACAAGTGGTTTTTGTGCCCTGGTTCAAATGTGGTACAGTACCAAGTTGTTACCGTAGCCCCAAGTGTGGTGGTTTTGGGTACGGTACCACCCTTTTCCTTTTCAACTAGTGAAGCATAACACTTGATTAAGTAGCCGGATGGTGTGCTAAATGTAGGTGTCCGACTGTTTGAAGGAATAATTGAGGTGTGCCCGGTCCGTGCCCGCATTTAGGGGTCCAACTTACCATGTTCCCGCAGTAGTAACTATACTAGTCCCTGCGTACTCCCTCAATTTTTTTACTTCGCATTTTAGCTTTGCTCAAAGTCAAACTTTGTAAACTATGACAAAGTTTATAGAAAGAAATAATAACATATACAATAACAAATCTATACCATTAGATTCATTATTGAATATACTTCCACATCATATAGATTTGCTATTGTAAATGTTCATATTTTTTCTATAAATTTGGTCAATTTCTATGAAGTTTGACTTCAGTCAAACCTAATATGCAGAGTAAATAAAAACAGAGGGAGTATCTTACTCTGTGACCAAAACGGAAGGGAAAACAAGACACCTTATTGTTTATTTGAGCGGTTCAAGTATACTCATGTGGCGTTGCTTATTTCTCATTCCTCTCCGACCCTCTTCTCCATTGATCATGCCGCCCTCCGGTCGAGTCCATCCTCCCGCTTTCCTCATTTGAACATTCCTCCGAGTATCATTCGCATGTGGGCCTAGACCATGCTTGTATTTCCAATGTTGTAATTCGTCCAACATGCATACAAACAAATGGTTCGTTTAAAGTTTCACTTTGCCTCCACTATGTGTTGCTTCCCGTCTTACTTTTGGCATCCCATTCGGTTCATGCCCCGACACATCTTGACGAGATCGATTGATATTGAGAGATCAATTGCATGCCGTGCAAGGAGATAAAGGTTTGGTTTGTTTCTATGATATAAATGACCCACGGGGGTGGGGAGTCTGTGGGGATCAAAGGGAGTATACTTTACGTTCATAAGCGAAACGAACGTATTGTACCCACCCTAGTCCTCTTTCAATTGATCTCTGGACCCCGAGATGAAATCGAGAGAGAACGAGTGGGTGCATGTGTGATACCTAAGGCGGATTCAAAATTTTGAACCGGTGATCATCACATCAGCAAATTATATATAAAGGGTATTCGATGTTCGTTTCGCTTTTGAACGTACAATATACTCCCTCCGATCCTTTCTAGTTTACATATAAGTTTTATGTGTAGTTAAAGTATCTCTACTTTGATCAAACTTACAAAAAAGTATCAACATTCAACAACGCCCAATCAGTATTGTTAGATTCGTACGTACTCCTAGATTTGTATTCAAACAGAGATGGTTCCCAATTTGTTTTCAACCACGTGAATGTGCTTGTTCTCGCGCACGCTCTTCCTACTAGGATTTTGCCACGTATAGCCAGTCCAATAGTAACTTTTTTAAGCTCCCTATCCAATAGTACTAGTGGAGTACTGACAACATCTGTCGTAGAGTATGCAGTGCTCATAGTACTCCCTCGTTCCATTTATATAGGGCCTAAGAGCAAGTCTAATAAGGCCTAGTCAGCAGGCTATAAGACTTGCCATGTCATTAAAATCCTACTTGGAGGAGTGAGAAGAGAGAAGAGAGAGTGAAGCGGGCTCTTATTCTACAGCCTGGCTATAACACATAGATCAAGAAAAACTAGTATGCGTGCAACTCATCTCTTCCAATCATATACCTTGCTTATGCAAATATTAAATGCTTAGAGCCAACCTAATAGCCATTCTAATAGCCAACCTATTACTTAACCATGCAAATATTAAATGCTTATATGAGTATTTTTTATGATGGATCTAAGTGAGGTGCCATCTCTTTATAGCCAACAGCCGACAACATTATTAACCATGCTCTAACACATTTTTTAAAACCGTCTTCCGACCATCAATTTCATTCGTGTGGAGCCTCTTCAGTCTTTCGTCAATTGTTCCAACCGGTGAATTCTCTTTTGTTTGACATTCTTCATCTCTTTTCCGGTGGACTCAATTCAAGTTTTTCGGTTGATCATATTCTTTTCCTTGGATCAAGTGTTCTCCTTGCTTGTTTTCCTCTCGCCATTCAATCATTCCGGAGTTCGGAAGACATCTCAGGAGATTCGTCTGTGTTCCAATTAATTCGAGGTTGTCACCTCATTCAAATATTCCAATTGTTTAGGTGCATCATCTATCTCTTCAACAATCCTTTCCAACAATGTCTTCTTTTAGTGGGCCCTAACCCACAGGTTTTTTCCCAGGTTCTTACCTGACTCTTCTAATTCTCCCGAATTTATTCTCAATCCTTTTCGAAGTTTGACGTAAGTATGAATTTCATCAGTCAGATCTTTTCCAAGATCAATTTCAAATCATTTCATTGTTGCCTCAACCTTTTCGCTTTTTCGTTCCCCCGGAGTGCCTTAACAAATTTTGGTGGTGTTTCTCGTCATCATTTGAAGACCGAAGAAGAGTTTTTCCTCTAAATCTTGTCTGTTCTCTCGAAGTTTCGTGGTTCTAGCTTCATGTTATCCTCGTGAATTATTCAAATTGTCAGATATTCTTTTCATCCATCCGGAGTATTTCAAGAGTTGTTTTTTCCATCTTGATCATATGGAGGTCATCTTTTTGGAATATTTCTTTGTTCCTAGTTTTCAGATTCGTTCCCTAATTATTCTATATCCGTGCCCTTTCGTTCATCTCAATATTCTTCCGGTGCTTCGTTCAGGTACTCTTCAATCAGTTCGCGATCCCTTCGTTATCTTGTCTCTTTTATCCCTCAAGTATCTTTGTGCTTTTCTAATTATTCCCGGTGATGCATTCTCTTTCATCAGTCATTTTCAAATTCTTACGGTGGTTCCTTCAGATTCCTTTCCTTGGTTATCATATTAAGTCATTCATTCTATCCAATCCTACCGATGGTTCACGAAGACCTTCTCAAGTTTGCGATATGTCACTTCTCAATCCTTTTCAAGAAGAATAAGTAGCATGCAAAATCCATTGCTTGTCATCAATTTAATTTGATGAAGGATAAGCATACAATAAATCTTATTCTTATTTCCTCAAAGTGATTAATCCCTTCCTTTGGAGTTTGTTCTTGATGAATAAATTCTAGTTCCAAGCGTTTTCATAGTTTCTTTTCCAGAGTTCAAATTCCCTCGGCCATTTCGTCGGAACCTCCATCTAAATCATCGCAAAGGCTCATCTTATTCTTTCTTCCTTCATTCTATCTCATCATGCTTTTGTCACCGGAGTTCTTCACGGTGGTTCTTCATGATTTAATTCATTCTTCAAGAGTTCATCAAGACTTTGTTGGCAGAGTTCAAGTATCTTTCTTCTCGCGTCTCGAAGTGTAATTAATTCTCCGTATTCTTTTGAAGTGGAGTTTTGCATTTCTTCATTCTTCTCAGTTATCCAATCATTTCCGTTTGTGGCCGGTTATCACCTTATGATCTTGAGATGTTACCTATAAGACCACGACAAGTTTATTCTTTTCGTTGTTGATTTTCTCAACAACTCCGTTTAAACCTTCCTTCTAAAGACGCTTTCAATTTCATTCGTGCCACAAGTTGTCATTTTTTCTTCGTTCTTTTCATTCAACTCTTTCAATTCTTTCTGGAGGTTTTGTGTCATGTCTTCATCAAGTATCATTCCATCCTCTCAAGCCCGTGTTCTATTCCCCCATGTTTCAGCCGGAGTGCTGCCTAAATCCTTTCAGTCTTATTCGTTTCTTATCTTGTTCTGACCG
Organism: Triticum turgidum subsp. durum; assembly: GCA_900231445.1. Classification (NCBI taxonomy): domain Eukaryota; kingdom Viridiplantae; phylum Streptophyta; class Magnoliopsida; order Poales; family Poaceae; genus Triticum; species Triticum turgidum. The sequence continues at coordinate 466,810,775 of LT934120.1, forward strand.
GAGTGGTTTCATAGTCTATCTGATTCCGTGAGCTTTCGATTCTCGTCATTCTCGTCGTTCCTCTCTTCTTCTCGAGTGCTCTCGATTCTTTGCTTCTTCTCTTGAGCTCTTGTTTCACCTCATCCCTTTTCCCTTCCATCTCGCTCCTAAGATCTCGAGACGAGATCTCTTGTTAGTGGAGGAGAGTTGTAACGCCCCAGATTCGATGCGCCAGGTGTCTTCCGTTTATTTTTCGTCATTGCCTTGTCATTTGCTTGCGTGTTGCATTTTGCCATGTCATCATGTGCATTGCATATGTGTTCGTCTCATGCATCCGAGCATTTTGCCCCGTTGTCCATTTTGTAATCCGACACTCCTATGTCCTCTGCCGCCCCTTTTTGCCTCGTTGCGTGAGTGGGCGAAAAATGTTCTAGGAATGGGTTGAAACTTGGCATGCGGTCTTATTATAGTGTAGCCAGACCGCCCGTCAAGTTTCATTCCTTTTGGAGGTCGTTTGATGCCCCAATGGTTAACCGCGTAGCCCGAAACCCCCTTCTTTTGTGCAGCCCAACACCCCTACAAATCAGCCCACTAGCCCATCAAAACCCACTCCATGCTCTCGGTCGTTTGATCATGATCGTGTGGGCGAAAACCGCACCCCATTTGGACTCTCCTAGCTCCCTCTACATATAAATATGTGATCCTCCCCGAAATCCCGCAGTCCAAACCCTAGCAATTTCCCGTCTCCACCGCCGGACGAAATCTCCCTCGCCAGACACGTCCGCCCCGCCGTCGCAGCCAACCGGCGCCCGCCACATGTCTGACCGCGCCGTCCCCGCCGCCACGGCCCGCGGAGCCCGTCGCGGGCCCGCGCGGGCCCAGATGCCGCCGCCGCCTCCCCGTGCGCCGCCCGACCCTGCCGCCGGTGTGCTCCAG
>LT934120.1:466811832-466869884 GCA_900231445.1 Triticum turgidum subsp. durum
CCGTGCCGCCCCGCGGGCGCCTCCCCGCGCCGCCTCCCGCCGGCGTCGCCCTTCGTCGGCGCTCGCCCCGCACCCGCGCTGCCTGCCGAGCTCACCGCCGAGCTCGTCGCCGGCCCGGATCCCGCCGCTGTTCGTCCAAACCCCCACCGGACCCGTGCTCGCGCGCCCTGTGTTCCTCCGGCCGTGCCCTGCGTCTCCGGCCGCCGTCTTCCTCCACTCCGGTGAGACTCCGGTGAGATCCCGGAGGGTGGACGAGATCCACCACTCCCTCCAACCAAACGGCGTCCCGCATCCCCGGATCCCTCCATCCCGCACCGTCCCGTCCTGCGTTGACTTTTCGGAGGGTAATTTTCGTCTAAGTCCCCATAACTTTGCATTCTGGTGCTATGTTCTGCATGCCATAACTTCTTGTGTGTAGCTCCGATTTGTGCATAGATATATCAAAATGTTCATTGTGAGATGCTCTTCACTTTGTTAAATTGTGCCATGCTTGTTTGAGTTCATATTGATGCCCTAATAATCGTTGCAAGAGTGCTATATGATGTTAACTGCTGTCTGTTAACAGAACTTGGTGAATTGTCTTTTTCATTGCATTTTGTGTGTGCATCCTATGAGCTTGATGTCTACTTGAGTTTTGAGCTACATCATGCCATATTTAGATTGGTGCAATCCATGTATTTTTGTGAGTCTTGTAGTGAGTGCATAGAGCTCATGAAGTAGGGTACTTGCTGTTACTGTTTTGCTAGGATGAATCTGCTATATCATGATGCTATGTAAACCTGCTATTACAAGTCATTCTATGCATAATCTGGAGATATTTAATAAGGTTGTTTTGTTAAACATGTCGTGCTCTATCGATCCATGCCCCTGGTTGCATTTATAGCCTGCTGTAGATTATTGTAATCTTACTCTTAAATTGCTAAATAATGTTGCTGGCAGCCTGTTTACATTAAGTTCAGTTTTGCCATGAGCTTTGCTAGTGATCTATGCACCCTATGAACTTGTTCTTGCCATGCTTAGCTTCATACATATGCCATCTTACTGTTGGTCACCTTTTCATGCCATGAATTGCTCTGTGGTGAGGTGTACAAGCTCACCAACATGCCTACTTATTGTTGTTCGCGCCATGTCTGAATCTGTCAATCACTTGCCATGTTTGCATGGATGCTACCATGTTTTCTGTTGATCTTGGGAATTAGTTCAGTAAGGGAGTTTTGTTCTTTGTCTTTAGTATTAGCATGCCATGCCTTTTTTGCCATGTTAAGTTCCTGTAACATGTTGTTTGATAGCTCTAAACGTTGCAACCTGATGTTATTTCTGCTAAGTCTGTAAACTGTTATTATTTGCAACATTGCCATGTCCTTTTGAGCATGTTCTAGTGATTTTTGGACATAGCTCAGTGTTCATGTTTTGTCATGCTTTACCTGTACATCACGTACATGCCTTTTGTTCTTATGTTGAGGTGCTGTAGCATATTATTTTGATGCTTGCTAGATGCCTATTTGCTGTTTTGGACAGCTTGTCCTTTAAACTTGTATAGAGTGTATGTGTTGAACCGTTGCTCCGTTTTGAGTGTGCTCTATATGAAACTTGCTTGATTTTGCATGAAGTTTCATATTATCATGTTGCATCCATGTTTTGAGAGTGTTACTTGATGTTTGGATGCATTTTGCATCAATGCCATGTTTAACTTGTTTTGCTCATATCTTCTAGGCCGTAGCTCTGAATTAAATGAACTTTATATGTAACTTGACTAGAATCTCATGTAGATCATCTTGGTGCATCTTAACTTGCTGTTTAACAACTTGAACATAATGTTTATTCAGCTCTGGACCAATTTATAAATTTGCATATGAGGACTTAATGGAATTGTTATATGTTGTTTCCGGCCTCATTTAACCTTGCTTTGATGTGTTGTTCTTGTATGCATCATCTCTTGCCATGAGTAGCTTCATGTAGTCTTGTCTTGTGTCATACTTGGTTGAGCATCATGTCATGTATATGTGTGGTGTGTTTACCATGTTGTGTGCTTCTTCTCGATAGTTCCTGTTTCGTTGCGATCGTGAGGATTCGTTCGTCTACGCTTGGTTCGGCTTCATCCGTTCGTCTTCTTCATGGACTCGTTCTTCTTCCTTGCGGGATTTCAGGCAAGATGACCGTCACCTTGGATCTCACTACTATCATTGCTATGCTAGTTGCTTCATTCTATCACAATGCCACGTTACCTACCACTTGCTTATCAAGCCTCCCAAATTGCCATGAACCTCTAACCTTTGTCACCCTTCCTAGCAAACCGTCGTTTGGATATGTTACCGCTTTTGCTCGGCCCCTCTTACAGCGTTGCTAGTTGCAGGTGAAGATGAAGATTGCTCCATGTTGGAATATGTTTATGTTGGGATATCACAATATCTCTTATATTATTAATGCATCTATATACTTGGTAAAGGGTGGAAGGCTCGGCCTTATGCCTGGTGTTTTGTTCCACTCTTGCCGCCATAGTTTCCGTCATACCGGTGTTATGTTCCTTGATTTTGCGTTCCTTACGCAGTTGGGTGATTTATGGGACCCCCTTGACAGTTCGCTTTGAATAAAACTCCTCCAGCAAGACCCAACCTTGGTTTTCCCATTTGCCTCACCTAGCCTTTTTCCCTTGGGAGTCGCACATCCCGAGGTTCATCTTTATTTTAACCCCCCGGGGCCAGTGCTTCTCCAAGTGCTGGTCCAAACCGAGCGATATCCGGCGCCCCCTGGGCAACCAGTGTCTATGCCAACCCGATGTCTTGCTCATCCGGTGTGCCCTGAGAACGAGATATGTGCAGCTCCTACCGGTATTTATCGGCACATCGGGCGGCTTTGCCGGTCTTGTTTTACCATTGTCGAAATGTCTTGTAAACCGGGATTCCGAGACTGATTGGGTCTTCCTGGGAGAAGGAATATCCTTTGTTGACCGTGAGAGCTTGTGATGGGCTAAGTTGGGACACCCCTGCAGGGTATAAACTTTCGAGAGTCGTGACCGCGGTTATGTGGCAGATGGGAATTTGTTAATGTCCGGTTGTAGATAACTTGACACCAGATTCGAATTAAAATGCATCAACTGCGTGTGTAGCCGTGATGGTCTGTTTTCGGCGGAGTCCGGGAAGTGAACACGGTTTTTTGGTTATGTTTGACGTAAGTAGGAGTTCAGGATCACCTCTTGATCATTGCTAGCTTCACGACCATTCCTTTGTTTCTCTTCTCGCCCTTATTTGCGTATGTTAGCCACCATACTTGCTTAGTCGCTGCAGCAACCTCACCACTTTCCCCCTTCCTTTCCCTTTAAGCTTTGCTAGTCTTGATACCCATGGTAATGGGATTGCTGAGTCCTCGTGGCTCACAGGTTACTACAACAACAGTTGCAGGTATAGGTTATGCGATGGTGTTGACGCGAGAGTGATGTTTGCTTGTTTTGGAGTTCTCCTTCTGCTTCTCCTTCGATCAGGGGATAGGTTCCTGGTCGGCAGCCTGGGCTAGCAGGGTGGATGTCGTTTGAGTTTCTGTTTGTGTTTCATCCGTAGTCGGATGGTGCTCTTATGTAAGATGATGGTGTATTCGTGTGGCATTGTATGCCTTTTGATGTATCCCCATATATTATGTAATGTTGATGTAATGATATCCACCTTCCAAAAGCGTATCAATAGGCGGTTCTATCCTTGGTGGGGCCTTCGAGTCTCTTTAGGATAGTATCGCATATTGGGCGTCACAATTGCATAATATGATTAGTTAAGTACTTGTGTGGTAGTAAAAGTTGGACCTAAATAATCCATTTTGATCATTGTGTCCTTGTGTGTTGTTTGATCCTAGTGCCACAAAGCAGCTATATGTCTATAGTAAAAACGGAAATTCCATAGTCACGGAAACAAAAATTTCTATTTCCACCGGAAAATGTCGTTCCGTTTTTGTTTCTGTTTCCACATTAAAAAATCCATTTTCGTCTCCGTTTTGCAAATTTTCGTTTCCATTTTCATATTTCCTCTCCGTTACCATTTTTTCTCTAGAAAAACGGAAAGTTTCTACTCCATTTTCCTCCCTACTGGTTAGGCATGGTTTTTGAGGATGATTTGGCTATGCGCATGAATAATAGTAGGAGTTGATGTGACTATGTATATTTGTATAGGCAGTTCTAATATATTTTTTCCGTTTGCATGTGTAGGTTGTGATGGGTCTCATGCGTAGTGGTCGAGAGATCTTTTCTCCTGGTTGTTAGTGGCTATAGTGTTTTTTTGCATGCTTGTGCCATGTTGGTTCTCGTTTGTTTAAAGTCCGCCATGGAAGCTGACATTTTCTAGGTGGTCGTGCTTACGGGGTTGGATTTATTCACGTCCTTGTATAATGTTCAAGGCTCTAGGCTAGCAGGAGCAACTTTAATTTGTTACATTTACATAAAATAACCATCGATTGCTAAGAAATCAAAAAAAACATTTGCTCCCTAGAGCAATAAGTGTGTGTCCACCAAGAAAGAAGAGAAGATTTGCCCAAATCAAATCACATTAAGTGCTTGTGAATTGGCTGGTTTTTGAATAATGTATATCTTCTTACATCCATTTGTTTTATTGACAGAGAATACATCATCATCGTAAAAGAAATGATTGGAACCTATATAGAGGTATCAACACATGGTTGTCATTTTTGTGGCATTCATTGATAAAATTATGGTCCATGCATTCTAGCTCAGTTTCTTTTGATGTTTCTTTAGGTTTAATTCTTTGCGGTCAGAATCAATTTTTTGATTTTTTATAAATAAACTGAAGCCTCATTGTGATAGAATCCCTAGCTGTATAGGTAATAAAACTAAAGCCTTCACTTTAATTCGGCCAGAATAAATAGTGACCTTATGCAATAAAATCCCACTTTTCAAAGTGCCGTATTTGGCTATCCTAACTTAATTGCAATATAAGGTACTCCAACCAAGTTATGGAGCAATTCCAGTAAAAAATCATTATCTTCAAGATTTATATTGTAACTCATCTTTCACCAATTATGTATACTTACTAAACAATATGGTTTAACCCCTTCTCATATTTGTTGCATGCGGGCATCAATACTAAACAATATGGGTTACCCCTTCTCATATTTCTTGTATGCATGCATCAATACAGAAAATATTTTGCCCTCTTCTCATATTTGTTGTATGCAGACATCTGTGGTGAATTTGGATGACACACTATTAACTTACATAATAAGATCCTTAAGTGTGAAAAACACCACTAGCTATGTTTCTCTGTGTTGTACATTTGTTTTTCCACTGAATGTTGTAAGATAATGACCAGCCTAAAAGCTCAGGGAAAATATTTTTCTCTGGCTTCTGGCTGAAAAAATATCTTTCAATTGCTATGTCAATGCAAGTTAGTCAACGGCCAGACAAAAAACTGCAATAGATGGGCATACCTATTGATATTTTTTCCTATACATAAAAAATGGCACTTCCAATTTTATACACGAACAATATCTTTGATGTATAGCTGAAGTCTATGTGCTCATAAATTACCAATTCAGTCATAGGTTCATGCAAACTGTTTGCCCCATGTATGAACTCTACCAGGTTAACTACCGATATGACACTCTGTCGGCTAATGGTGCCTTTATATACTAAAACTAATGGTAGGAACTTATCATCTTAGCATACCCTTTGTTTCATAGAATGGCATGATGTGAATAAATGAAACTTATTAAAGATGTATCAATGTGTATTTCTCTGTTTAGCAACATGCAGCACTCATGATGCTAATAATACACCTTTTCACAGTTTATCTTCCTACGTTCAGGGTTCTCTTATCTTAAACCAAAACATTTGTTGTAAATAGTATACACATTTCATATGGACACACCATATTGACGGGCGCGGCGTGCCGCCGCGCGGGCTATGCTAGTAAAACACTAACGATTTGCAAAAATCATTGGTTTCAGAAAAAGAAATTGTTGCCAAAAACGCTAAACACTCTCTTGATCGCTTTTTGACACAAAAATCTGAAAGGGGGGCCGCTGTCATCAGTGCTTACATGGCAAGTAAAACCCACGGCATTAGATTGCCGTAGAAGAGCCGCAAACTCCTTCTTACCGGTGGAGGGAGGTACCGGTGGTTCTCCCACCAATAGAATCTTGCCATCTCAAAAGCTGTCAGACTTGTATCTTTGTATTCCACTCTATTCTTCATTTAAACCATTGTATTTCATCAGACTGGGACCACCCTAGTGATTTGACCAGCTGGACCCGCCCATGTGATTCCAGCCACGTCTCCTCTCACTTTACACATGCGCACACACACGTACTATAGAAGTACATCATTTTTCAAAGGATCACCCTCTCTCACTTTAAATTGATTTGCAATCTTCTAAAACACTTTTTTGAATTTTAAAAAACTTTGCTCATTACAAGAAACTACTTTTAATAATTTTAAAATCCGATTTCACTCTTTGTAATAAACGTGTTTACAAAAAATAAAGCAGATTCCCTATCATTTCTTGTTACCGATTTCAATAGTTTCATAAAGTCTTTTCATTTTTAATCTAATTCCACACATTCCAAAAATATTGAAATTGGAAATTCCAAAAGTGGCCGAAACAATTGAATTATATATTTAAAAAACTATTTCAATACATATCTCACTGAAATTACAAGTTACAGATATTAGAAATAGCAGTTTCATATATTTGAGAGAAGCAATTTCATATTTCAAAAGAGTGAAACTTAGTATTTCAAAAGAGTGGCATAAACAATTTCAATTGTTTACAAAGTGGTTTCAGTTATTCCAATGCCAATGCCATATTTCACAACACTGGAACTTGTAACACCACATTTCAGAGAATTAATTTCATATATTTTCATAGAAATTAGTTTCACAACTTGTAACATCACATTGAAATATATTCCAGGGAAGTAATTTCATATTTTTCAATACACATCTCACTGAAAGAACAAATGAAAGATAAGATAAATAGCCGTTTCATATATTTCAGAGAAGTAATTTCATATATTTTCATAAAAAATATTTTCACAATTTGCAACACCACATTGAAATATACTTCAAGGAAGTAATTTCATATTTTTCAATACATATCTCACTGAAAGAACAAATGCCAGATAAGAGAAATAGTTGTTTCATATATTTCAAAGATCTAATTTCATATATTTTCATAGAGATTAGTTTCACAACTTGCAACAACACATTGAAATACCAGTTTCACATTTTTTGCACAGCTCAACAATGATTGAAACTGATTATTTCAACCGTCAAAGGACTGATTTCAACTCTTTAAAGGAAGACTTCAATCATTTCAAAACATACACTATCATATTTTAGAAAATACTTAAACATTTCAAGTCAGTTTTCTTGTTCAAGATAAGTGAAATAGGCTTTTGTTTAGTTGAGTGAAACATGTTGCTTGGAATCTGTGAAATAAAATTAGTCAAAAAGTATCCAATTTTGATTTTATTTTAAAGGTCTTGCATCGAGCAATTCAAATATATAAAAATATCACCAGTTAAATTTATTGTTTAAAATATATCAATCTCTAAAATTTTGTCTATCAAATTTAATACTAGTCTTTTCTTGGGAGAGAGGCTTGTGAATGTTTAACCGCCGTACTACTATCCACATGTAGATTTCTGACAAAAGCTGCAACATATTGGAGTGTGAAAGAGATTGGCTTGCTTATACGTGAATAGTGGTCGCGAATCTCAAAGCAACCATGTGTGATGGATTCTTAGCCGGTAGGTACTGGCTCCGGTAAAAAAAACTTGGCCGGTAGAAGAGTGCACTCCTGAGCATCTTAATCCTCATCTGTCACATTTCATCAAGCACGTTCCGCGCTCTGCCGGCGGCCACTGCGCGCCATGAAACTGAGCGGAGACGAACAGAGTGTGCGCTGCGGTATTGCCGGACGGCACAGCGGCAGCGAGCTGGAGCGGCGGATACGGGCGTCCTTAGGCATGGGACCACTGCAGAGCACGGAATGACGGCCGCGCGGTGACCTCGCCGTCCATGGGCACGAAGACGAAATCGAGCAGCGAGCATCGCGGGGAGCTCGGACTCGCCGGAGCTAGATGGCGCGCAGGAGCTCGGTCTCGCCGGCGACCAAATCGAGGCAAGAATCGCAGCCTCGCCGGGGCGGGCGGGCAGAGAAACCGGAAGAAGGTGATTCTCTGCACTGAAAGGGGTCGGAGTGAAGCCAGAATCTGGGGATCATCCTTACATTCACATTGATCGATTGATTGGGCTGCTGCGGAAGCGGACATGCCACATTGATTGGGCTTCCGGTTTGTAACAGGGCCGGCCGGCGGGGCAAACAGGGCCGCCGGCGGTGGTTGGGGGCCCGCGAGACCAAGAACGCAACGGTTCTTGGTTTCGGCGCCGTCCCCCGCCCCTTCTCCTCACCCTATATATACCCCGCCCAACCCGGAATAACCGTCGCATCCACCCTCCACCGACGACAACTGGCCGGAGCTTCCTTCGCCCCCGCCAGACCAGAGACGAGAGAGAGCACCGAGAGCCAGAGCAGCGCGCGGGCGGGCACGATGCCGCCGCTGGAGATCCACTCGCTCGGGCACGCGCGCCAGCTGCTCCGCGCGGGCCTGCGCCGCCTCGTCGTCTCCGTGAGCGGGGCGGAGTCCCTCGCGGATGTCGCCGCCCTGGGACGCCTGCTCTACCGCGCCCGTCACATTCTCCCGAAGGCCCGCCGGTGGGAGGTGCTGGGCTACCGCCGCATCATCAACCTCGGCATGATTAGCCGCATCTTCACCAAGCTGCGGCGCCGCTACCTCCCCAAGCTCCGCGCCCAGCCCTACAGCCAGGCGCGCATCCAGCGCGTGCGCAAGCGCGCCCAGCGCGCGCGCGCCCTCTCCTTCCTCGTCGGCGGCGGGGTTGGCCACCGCAGCGGCGTCCTAGCCGACCGCCTCTTGCTCCTCGCGGACCACGCGGACGCTCAGGTCCTCGCCATCGGCCCTTTCCGCCAGCGCATCCACCACGACTGCGAGGCCGTGAGGGAGGAGCTCGAGCGCGCCGTCGACATGAGCGAGACCGCTCACTGATGCGCCTCCGGTTCCGTAACTTCGCACGGCGTCTGCCTCAACTTCGGCTTCGCCCCCGTGGGCTGTTGATTCTTGAGATTCTTTGGCATTCGTTCGTTCCTTCGTTCGGGTGGTGCTCTGAAATTGCGTAGAGAAACTTTCGAGTCGGAAATGTAAACAAACATCTGTTTGTTCGTCCTGTAGTGTCCAAATTAAACTCCAGATATAGATGAACAAATTCTTTTGATTGACACTGATCGAAAGGATGAAGAAATTCTTTTTCTTTTTTCTTCTTTGTTTCTGTTCTACAATTGCCACGTGACCCCTGCATTTTTTGGCATGGTTTACATATACAAAACGAAATTCATACGTTTGTATGTGATTTAGTAGCGCAATTCAATTCAGATATATCCTTGCAGTCCAATCAAAGGTTGCTGTCAAAAACATACTGTATTTCCCCATAGGATAGGACGAATGGAATAGGCTTGCATTCTGCCATGGTCAAATGAGTTAAACTCAAAACTAACTGTAAACACATCCATATGTCCAACAAGTCTTTTTCTTAAAGTGATACGTTATGTACTACTCCCTCCGTCCGACAATATTTGTCGGAGAAATGTATGTATCTAGAGGTATTTTAGATCTAAATACATCCATTTTTATCCATTTCTCCGACTAGTATTTCCGGACGAAGAAAGTAGTACTATATAAGAACTTGTTAATTAAATGGCCATTGCATTCTGTATCAAATGCACATCTAAACAAACAAAGGATTTGCTTGACGCCACATTCTACGGAAGGTGTAAACCACAAACCGGGCATTAAACCTGGGCGTCCGGACCTCCGCCACGTACTCGTCCCACTCAAAAATCTTTCCGACACAATAACCGGTGTGCTCTAACCGTCTTCCCAGGAAGAGGCATCGCATTCATGCCGGTCCAGAGCGGACGCGACCACTCTGCAGCATGTCGGGCATTCAAGGGGCACGCCCGAGAGCGTCACCCATGTCGCGTCCGCTCGCTCGCTATCTGCGCCGCGTGCAATGCCGGCTCAAAGTAGCACGACCAGACTGGGCGACGGGACGACTTCCTACTGCATTAAAGCCGACCGTCTGTCCATTCGTCTGCTCGGCATTGAACATGTGCGGCGGTCGAAACTCACTCTGGCGCGCAATAATGACAAGTGACAACGCGATTTAGAAGCGGCTCTCGCCGACATAGAAGCACTAGATGTCATCCCTTGCAAACGGCTGGCAGGCCCGACATTCCCGACGTATAGAGGCCAGCTTGCCTCCGAGCTCACCGGAGGAGAGCTCGGAGGACGACGACCGGATGATGAAGGAGTTGTTCGATGTCGACACCACATCAGTTGCCGGCTTCACCATGGTGCAAACGCATGTGCACTTCGAGCCCATTATGGCACAACAGGAGCATCCGGAGCAGTCTGTGACCTCGATCTTAGTGTTCTGGGTGCTGCAAGAGGAGAAACAGTATAATGCAATACAACATGATGCAAAATAGACGTATCAACTCCTCCAAGATTAGACCTCGCTTGTCCTCAAGCAAAAGCCGAAATCGATAATCATGACCGCATGTTTAGAGAGGGAGGTGTGATAAAAATAAAATACAGACATGAAAGCATCATGATCAATATCACAACAACAATATATCATAAAACTTCTCATGCTAGAGTACCAATTCATTCACAAACTAATGTATGAAGCGTAAACTTTATTGCAAACTAACAAACTATGTTCCCAGTCATTGAAACAATCACATTCCATCATATTTTCAGAAAAAACATCTATGTAAGAGCTCTATTTAGCAAGTTCACATACTCAACTATCATATAGTCTTCTATGATTGCTGACATTCAAGGCATATATATAGAGAAAAAGTCTTAGTCAGACACATAGAAAGATAGGGGCTTATGAATTAGCCTCCCAACTTATTTTATCTTAAGAGTAATCTCAACAATAATAATACTTCATGATCACATACATCCAACTGGATATATATGTATGGATCTATCTACCACATGATGCTTGCCACTAAAGAATAAATAGAGAGATGATGGATATATACTTTTGAATTTCATAATTGATTCTATTCCGCAATTCATAACTACGAAAGTAAGAGGTCGGAACCTGTAGAACTTGCACGGTGAAGAACAAGTACGTACTTCATACGAAGAAATGGTAGTCGGATGCATGTAATCAGTGACTAGGGATCGATAAATCGGATGCAACCGAGCCTCCCAACTTATTTTACCTCAAGAGTAATATCAACAATAATAACTCATGATCACCTACATCCAACTGGATATATATGTCTGGATCTATCTACCACATGATTCTTGCCACTAAAGAATAAATAGAGATATGTAGGGGCAAACACTATTAATTCTTGTATAAAAGTAAATACATGAAAATAAAAGATAGGCCCTTCGCAGAGGGAAGAAGAGGTTGTCATGCACCTTTTGTTTTTGAATGTGGAACCTCTTAATGTAAAGGAACCTCACTTTATATTGCCCCTTGTGAAATCAACCTTTATTATGCAGTCTTTCACTTCTATTTCTTCACCATCACAAGATCGTACAAATCTTATTCCCCTTACAATAAAAGATCATACATATTTATGAGCAATTTTTATTGCTTTTGCACCGATGGCAACTTACTTGAAAGATCTTATTCAATCCATAGGTAGATATAGTGGACTCTCATGACATGAAACTGGGTTTAAGGATTTTGGATGCACAAGTAGTATCTCTAATTAGTGAAAGTTATTGGGCTAGAAAAAGTGTTCTTGACAAGCACCACATGTTAGGAGATCCATAATAATATAACTTCTATGTGAGTGTAAACAACCATAACTCATTACATTGTCTTCCTTGTCCAACGTCAACTAATTGATATAGAATATTTTATGGGGGCTCACAATCATAAAATATGTCCAAGATAATATATTTATATGTGAGACCTCTCTTCCTTTATTATTTTCTCATGTATTGCACCAATGACCAATGCTATGCTTGTCAACTTCCAAAAAAATTATCAACTATACTTCTTCTATGTGAAGTCATTACTCCCGATGGGAGTAGCATATGATCTTTTTCTCATTGCTAAGATTGAAACAAGAAAGCAAAGCAAAACTCAAACTACTTTTTATTATATATCTCGCACACGATTACATAGATAGATAGATAGATCACTAAGCAAGCACTCGAAAATAGATCATACTAAAACTTTATTCTTCTAAATCATGAAATATCTAAGGATCAAACTAAGATAGATAATGATGATAAAAGTGGTGGTGATACGATATCGTGGCACATCCCCCAAGCTTGGCACAAGCCAATGGTAGTGCCCATACCCGTGTACTCAAGTTTTCTTCTTTAGTGATGTGGTGATGAAGTAGTAGGTTTGTCCTCCGCAATGCTCTTGAGTATCTCCCTCAAACTCTGAATTTCCTAGAGCATGTGATGAATTAACTCAGTATTCTTTTCCACCTCGTCCATAATATGTTTATTCTCTGGTCCCCAAGAGTTTGATCCTGCATCACTTTCTCTCACGCGAGATATGTCCCAACACTACAAAAAAGACACATCCATGACATTTTGGGCTGAACGAAATTTTTTCTGTCATGCTTATGGCACTTCTATGACGATAATTGTGAAAAAACCCGGTATCATCATAGATGTGGTGGGCTCCTACTTCTATGACAAAAAATCATGATAGAAAATGGGCTTTTCGTCCTGGGCGGGCCGGAGATGCAGCCGCATGACATTATTTGGGCCGTCCATGATGGAAAAAACCATGGTAGAAGCGAGGGCGAGGAAAATATCAGGGAGTTCCCGGTTACGGTAGGTGGTCGGGGGCCGAGCGATGCACGTTTCTCTCGTGCACGTACGCGCGTGGGTGGGAGGCGTTAGGCTCTAACTGAACCCGAGCAAGGCGTTCGCCTACTGAACCCGAGCGATTGCACTACAGGCTACACATTACTGAACCTGAGCGATCCATCGATCGAGCTGTTAACTGAACCCAATTGAGCGATTCCTTCGCTACTGCTGCTAATTGAAGCCGATTGAACCTGCTGCCTCCTTCCCTTGATGAAGCGAGCGTTGTTGGGGGGGTGGATGAACAGTTCCCGGTGGGGGGTTGGATGAGCAGGACCCCGTGGTATTGCCGCTGGATGAACATGACCCCGATCGATCGGGCCAGTTGGGGGTGGATGAACAGGATCCCGTGGAGGGCTGGATGAATAGGATGACCCCGTGGAGGACTGGTTGAACATTAGCCAGTGGAGGGCTAGATGAATAGGAGCTCGTGGAGGGGTGGTTGAACAGGACCCCGTGGAGAGGGTTGGTTGAACAGTAGCCGGTGGAGGAGCGGTGGAGGCTGGATGAACAGGAGCCCGTGGATGAATAGTGGCTGGTGGAGGCAGGAGGGGAGACTTCGTAGATGGACAGTCGCAGGTGGAGGCTGGAGGAGGTCGACGATGGATGAACAGTACCCCGTGGAGGCAGTCGACGGTGGAGATGAACAGTAGCCCGTGGAGTCCCGTTTTGCGGTACGCCCCACCCCTCCTGATGAACATGACCTCAGTTTCGACCGTAGCGCTCCAACACAAGTCTGTTTCCTCTATTTTGCGGTACGCCACAACCCTCTCAACCAACAGGACCGCTTTTTGACCGTAGGAGGTCCAAGAGAAGTTCATTTCCTCCGTTTTGCGGTATGGCACACCCCTCCTGATGAACAGGATCCCGTTTCGACCATGGCTACTCGAACAGAAGGCTGTTTCCTCCGTTCTGCGGTACGCCAGGCCTCGTTTCGATCGGTTGTTCCGTCCACGCGGGTTGGCTCCTGATGAACACGATGACGTAGTTTCTCCATTCTGACCCAGTCGGTTGGCTGGCGATAAACACGACGCCATTGGTGCCTCTCCATGTACGAGAGCCCTGGCCGTATGTATGTGTGAGTAGGCGTTCGAGACCTCGCCCATTTGTACGTACGTGTCCGTATTTACTTTCTTGCATCCTGGCTGTACGTATGTGTACATGATATTAACGTGACTGCGCGACATGCTACGTGCACGCCTCTACTACGACACGTGCGTGTCTATACTAGGACACGTGCCCTTCCTTGTTCGGCCATGATTCATCACTGCATCCTGCAGACAAACCGATCATATGTACGTACACGTTCGTGACCAGAATGACAACACTACGTACGTGATAACCCACAAGTATAGGGGATCGCAACAGCTTTCGAGGGTAGAGTATTCAACCCCAATTTATTGATTCAACACAAGGTGAGCCAAAGAATATTCTCAAGTATTAATAGTTGAGTTGTCAATTCAACCACACCTGGATAACTTAGTTTCTACAGCAAGGTATTTAGTAGCAAAGTAGTATGATAGTAACGGTAACAGTGGCAAAAGTAACGATAGCAGTTTTATAGTAATTGTAACAGTGGCAACGGAAATGTAAATAAGCAAAGCACACTATGTGAAAAGCTCGTAGGCATGGGATCAGTGATGGATAATTATGTCGGATGCGATTCCTCATGTAAGAGCTATAACATAGGGTGACACAGAACTAGCTCCAGTTCATCAATGTAATGTAGGCATGTATTCCGAATATAGTCATACGTGCTTATGGAAAAGAACTTGCATGACATCTTTTGTCCTACCCTCCCGTGGCAGCGGGGTCCTCGTGGAAACTAAGGGATATTAAGGCCTCCTTTTAATAGAGAACCGGACCAAAGCATTAACACATAGTGAATACATGAACTCCTCAAACTACGGTCATCACCGAGAAGTATCCCGATTATTGTCACTTCGGGGTTGTCGGATCATAACACATAATAGGTGACTATAGACTTGCAAGATAGGATCAGGAACTCACATATATTCACGAAAACATAATAGGTTCAGATTTAAAATCATGGCACTCGAGCCTTAGTGACAATCTTTAAGCATAGCAAAGTCATAGCAACATCAATCTCAGAACATAGTGGATACTAGGGATCAAACCCTAACAAAACTAACTTGATTACATGGTAAATCTCATCCAACCCATCACCGTCCAGCAAGCCTACGATGGAATTACTCACGCACGGCGGTGAGCATGATGAAATTTGTGATGGCGGATGGTTGATGATGATGACGGCGATGAATCCCCCTCTCCGGAGCCCCGAACGGACTCCAGATCAGCCCTCCCGAGAGAGATTAGGGCTTGGTGGCGGCTCTGTATCGTAAAACTTGATGAAACTTTCTCTCTGATTTTTTTCTCCGCAAAACGGAATATATAGAGTTGGAGTTGAGGTCAGTGGAGCTTCAGGGGGCCCACTGAAGGAAATATGCCCTAGAGGCAATAATAAAGTTATTATTTATTTCCTTATTTCATGATAAATGTTTATTATTCATGCTAGAATTGTATTAACCGGAAACATGATACATGTGTGAATACATAGACAAACATATAGTCACTAGTATGCCTCTACTTGACTAGCTCATTAATCAAAGATGGTTATGTTTCCTAACCATAGACATGTGTTGTCATTTGATTAATGGGATCACATCATTAGAAGAATGATGTGATTGACATGACCCATCACGTTAGCTTAGCACTTCATCGTTTAGTATTCTGCTATTGCTTTCTTCATGACTTATACATGTTCCTGCAACTATGAGAAATATGCAACTCCCGTTTACCGGAAGAACACTTTGGGTACTACCAAACGTCACAACGTAACTGGGTGATTATAAAGGAGTACTACAGGTGTCTCCGAAGGTACATGTTGAGTTGGCGTATTTCGAGATTAGGTTTTGTCACTCCGATTGTCGGAGAGGTATCTCTAGGCCCTCTCGGTAATACTCATCACTTAAGCCTTGCAAGCATTATAACTAATAAGTTAGTTATGAGATGACGTATTACAGAACGAGTAAAGAGACTTGCCGGTAACGAGATTGAACTAGGTATTGGATACCGACGATCAAATCTCGGGCAAGTAACATACCGATGACAAAGGGAATAACGTATGTTGTTATGCGGTTTGACCGATAAAGATCTTCGTAGAATATGTAGGAACCAATATGGGCATCCAGGTCCCGCTATTGGTTATTGACCAAGAATGGTTTTAGGTCATGTCTACATAGTTCTCGAACCCGTAGGGTCCGCACGCTTAACGTTTCGATGACAGTTTTATTATGAGTTTACAAGTTTTGATGTACCGAAGTTTGTTCGGAGTCCCGGATGTGATCACGGACATGACGAGGAGTCTCGGAATGGTTGAGACATAAAGATTGATATATTGGAAGCCTATGTTTGGACATCGGAATGGTTCCGGGTGAAATCGGCATTTTACCGGAGTACCGGGAGGTTACCGGAACCCCCCGGGGGGTTAATGGGCCTACATGGGCCACGAGGGAGAAGAGAGAAGGAGCCAGGAGGGGGCCGCGCGCCCCTCCCCCTCCTAGTACGAATTGGACAAGGGAAGGGGGGCGGCGCCCCCCCTTTCCTTCCCCTCTTCCTCCTCTTCCCCCCCTTCTCCTATTCCAACTAGGAAAGAAGGGAGTCCTACTCCCGGTGGGAGTAGGACTCCCCCCTTGGGCGCGCCTCCTCCTACTTGGCCGGCCCTCCTTCCCTTGCTCCTTTATATACGGGGGCAGGGGGGCACCCCATGATACACAAGTTGATCTACGGATCGTTCTTTAGCCGTGTGCGGTGCCCCCCTCCACCATATTCCACCTCGGTCATATCGTCGCGGAGTTTAGGCGAAGCCCTGCGCCGGTAGAACATCATCATCGTCACCACGCCGCCGTGCTGACGGAACTCATCCCCGATGCTTTGCTGGATCGGAGCCCGGGGATCGTCATCGAGCTGAACGTGTGCTGCACTCGGAGGTGCCGTACGTTCGGTACTTGGATCGTTCGGATCGTGAAGACGTACGACTACATCAACCGCGTTGTGCTAACGCTTCCGCTTACGGTCTACGAGGGTACGTGGACAACACTCTCCCCTCTCGTTGCTATGCCATCACCATGATCTTGCATGTGCGTAGGAAAATTTTGAAATTACGACGTTCCCCAACAGTGGCATCTGAGCCTAGGTTTTATGCGTAGATGTTATATGCACCAGTAGAACACAAGTGAGTTGTGGGTGATATAAGTCATACTGCTTACCAGCATGTCATACTTTGGTTCGGCGGTATTGTTGGATGAAGCGGCCCGGACCGACATGACGCGTACGCTTACGCGAGATTGGTTCTACCGACGTGCTTTGCACACAGGCGGCTGGCGGGTGTCAGTTTCTCCAACTTTAGTTGAATCGAGTGTGGCTACGCCCGGTCCTTGCGAAGGTTAAAACAACACCAACTTGACAAACTATCATTGTGGTTTTGATGCGTAGGTAAGAACGGTTCTTGTTCAGCCCGTAGCAGCCACGTAAAATTTGCAACAACAAAGTAGAGGACGTCTAACTTGTTTTTGCAGGGCATGTTGTGATGTGATATGGTCAAGACGTGATGAGATATAAGTTGTTGTATGAGACGATCATGTTTTGTTGAAGTTATCGGCAACTGGCAGAAGCCCTATGGTTGTCTCTTTGTTGCATAAGATGCAAGTGCCAAATAATTGCTTTACTTTATCGCTATGCGATAGCAATAGTTGGCGAGACGACCATGTGACGACACATTGATATAGATCAAGATGATGAAGATCATGGTGTCGTGCCGGTAATGATAGAGATCATGACAGTACTTTGGAGATGGAGATCAAAGGCGCAAGATGATCATGGCCATATCATGTCACATATTTTGATTGCATATGATGTTTATCTGTTATACATCTTATTCTGTTTTGTTTGACGGTAGCATTTTAAGATGATCTCTCACTAATTATCAAGAAGTGTTCTCCTTGAGTATGCACCGTTGCGAAAGTTCTCGGGCTGAGACACCAGGTGATGATCGGGTGTGATAGGCTCTACGTTCAAATACAACGGGTGCAAAACAGTTGCACACGCGGAATACTCAGGTCATACTTGACGAGCCTAGCATATACAGATATGGCCTCGGAACATGGAGACCGAAAGGTCTAACGTGAATCATATAGTAGATATGATCAACATAGTGATGTTCACCATTGAAACTACTCCATCTCACGTGATGATCGGACATGGTTTAGTTGATTTGGATCACGTGATCACTTAGATGACTAGAGAGATGTCTGTCTAAGTGGGAGTTCTTAAGTAATATGATTAATTGAACTTAAATTTATCATGAACTTAGTCCTGGTAGTATTTTGCAAATTGTGTTATAGATCAATAGCTCGCGTTGTTGCTTCCCTATGTTTTTGCTTCCCTTTGTTTTTATATGTGTTCCTAGAGAAAATTGTGTTGAAAGATGTTAGTAGCAATGATGCGGATTGGATCCGTGATCTGAGGTTTATCCTCATTGCTGCACAGAAGAATTATGTCCTTAATGCACCGCTAGGTGACAGACCTATTGCGGGAGCAGATGCAGACATTATGAACCTTTGGCTAGCTCAATATGATGACTACTTGATAGTTTAGTGCACCATGCTTTATGGCTTAGAATCGGGACTTCAAAGACGTTTTGAACGTCATGGACCATATGAGATGTTCCAGGAATTGAAGTTAATATTTCAAGCAAATACCCGAGTTGAGAGATATAAAGTCTCCAACAAGTTCTATAGCTAAAAGATGGAGGAGAATCACTCAACTAGTGATCATGTGCTCAGATTGTCTGGGTACTTCAATCGCTTGAATCAAGTGGGAGTTAATCTTGCAGATAAGATAGTGATTGACAGAATTCTCTAGTCACCATCACTAAGTTACTTGAACTTCGTGATGAACTATAGTATGCAAGGGATGACGAAAACGTTTCCCGATCTCTTCCTGATGTTGAAATCGACGAAGGTAGAAATCAAGAAAGAGCATCAAGTGTTGATGATTGACAAGACCACTAGTTTCAAGAGAATGGCAAAGGGAAAGAAAGGGAACTTCAAACAGAATGGCAAGCAAGTTGTCACTCCCGCGAAGAAGCCCAAAGCTGGACCAAAGCCTGAAACTGAGTGATTATACTGCAAAGGAAATGGTCACTAGAAGCGGAAATGCCTTGAATATTTGGTGGATAAGAAGGATGGCAAAGTGAACAAGGGTATATCTGATATACATGTTATTGATTTGTACCTTACTAGTGTTTATAGTAACCCCTGAGTATTTGATACTTGTTTGGTTGCTAAGATTAGTAACTCGAAACAGGAGTTACAGAATAAACAGAAACTAGTTGAGGGTGAAGTGACGATGTGTGTTGGAAATAGTTCCAAGATTGATATGATCATCATCGCATACTCCCTATACTTTCGGGATTAGTGTTGAACCTAAATAAATGTTATTTGGCGTTTGCATTGAGCGTGAATATGATTTGATCATGTTTATTGCGATACGGTTATTCATTTAAAGTTAGAGAATAATTGTTATTCTGTTTACATGAATAAAACCTTCGATGGTTATACACCCAATGAAAATAGTTTGTTGGATCTCGATCATAGTGATACACATATTCATAATATTGATGCCAAAAGATGCAAAGTTAATAATGATAGTGCAACTTATTTGTGGCACTGCCGTTTGGGTCATATCGGTGTAAAGCGCATGAAGAAACTCCATAAAGATGGACTTTTGGAATCACTTGGTTATGAATCATTTGATGCTTGCGAACCGTGCCTTTTGGGCGAGATGACTAAAACTCCGTTCTCCGGAACAATGGAACAAGCTACTAACTTATTGGAAATAATACATACCGATGTATGCGATCCAATGAGTGTTGATGCTCGTGGCAAGTATCGTTATTTTCTGACCTTCACAAGATGATTTGAGCAGATATGGGTATATCTACTTGATGAAACATAAGTTTGAAATAGTTGAAAGGTTCAAAGAATTTCAGAGTGAAGTGGAAAAAACATCGTAACAAGAAAATAAAGTTTCTGCGATCTGATCGCGGAGACAAATATTTGAGTTACGAGTTTGGTCTTCAATTAAAACAATGTGGAATAGTTTCATAGCTCACGCCACCTGGAACACCACAACGTTATGGTGTGTCCGAACGTTGTAACCGCACTTTATTGGATATGGTGCGATCTATGATGTCTCTTACTGATTTACCATTATCGTTTTGGGGTTATGCATTAGAGACAGCTGCATTCACGTTAAAAGGGCACCATCTAAATCCGTTAAGACGACATCGTATGAAGTATGGTTTAGCAGTAAACCTAAGTTGTCGTTTCTTAAAGTTTGGAATTGCGATGCTTATATGAAAAATGTTTTCAACCTGATAAGCTCGAACCCAAATCAGAGAAGTGCGTCTTCATAGAATACCCAAAGGTAACTATTGGGTACACCTTCTATCACAGATCCGAAGGCAAGTTATTCCTTGCTAAGATGGATCCTTTCTAGAGAAGAAGTTTCTCTCGAAAGAAGTGAGTGGGAGGAAAGTAAAACTTGATAAGGTAATTGTACCTTCTCCCAAATTGGAAAGTAGTTCATCATAGAAATCAGTTCCTGTGATTCCTACACCGATTAGTGAGGAAGTTAATGATGATGATCATGAAGCTTCAGATCAAGTTACTACTGAACCTCGTAGGTCTTCTAGAATAAGATCCGCACCAAAGTGGTATGGTAATCCCGTTCTAGAAGTCATGTTACTAGACCATGATGAACCTACGAACTATGAGGAAGCGATGATGAGCCTAGATTCCGCGAAATGGCTTGAGGCCATGAAATATGAGATAGGATCCATGTATGAGAACAAAGTACGGACTTTGATTGACTTGCTCGATGATCAGCAAGCCATGTTAAATAAATGGATCTTCAAGAGGAAGACGGACACTGATAGTAGTGTTACTATCTACTAAGCTCGACTTGTTGTGAAAGGTTTTCAACAAGTTCAAGGTATTGAATATGATGAGACTTTCTCACTCGTATCGAAGCTTAAGTCTGTCTGAATCATGTTAGCAATTGCCACATTTTATGAAATCTGGCAAATGGATGTCAAAACTGCATTCCTTAATGGATTTATTAAAGAAGAGTTGTATATGATGCAACCAGAAAGTTTTTGTCAATCCTAAAGATGCTAACAAAGTGTGCAAGCTCCAACAATCCATCAATGGACTGGTGCAAGCATCTCGGAGTTGGAATATATGCTTTGATGAGTTGATCAAAGCATATGGTTTTATACAGACTTTTGAAGAAGCCTGTATTTACAAGAAAGTGAGTGGGAGCTCTGTAGCATTTCTAATATTATATGTGGATGACATATTGTTAATTGGAAATGATATGGAAATTCCGGATAGCATGAAAGGATACTTGAATAAGAGTTTTTCAAAGCAAGACCTCGGTGAAGCTGCTTACACATTGAGCATCAAGATCTATATAGATAGATCAAGACGCTTGATAAGTTTTTTCAATGAGTACATACCTTGATAAATTTTTGAAATAGTTCAAAATGGAACAGTCAAAGAAGGAGTTCTTGCCTGTGTTACAAGGTGTGAAGTTGAGTAAGACTCAAGACCCGACCATTGCAGAAAATAGAAAGAGAATGAAAAGCCATTCCCTATGCCTCAGTCATAGGTTCTATAAAGTATGCTATGCTGTGAACCAGACCTATTGTATACCTTGCTCTGTGTTTGGCAAAGGAATACAATTTTGATCTAATAAGTAGATCACTGGACATGGGTCAAGAATATCCTTAGTGAGGACTAAGGAGATGTTTCTCGATTATGGAGGTGATAAAAGAGCCCGTCGTAAAAGTTACAACGATGCAAGCTTTTACACCAATCCAGATGACTCTAAGTCTCAATCTGGATACATATTGAAAGTGGGAGCAATTAGCTACAATAGCTCCGTGCAGAGCATTGTGGACATAGAATATTTGCGAAATACATATGGCTCTGAATATGACAGACCCGTTGACTAAGCTTCTCTCACGAGCAAAACATGATCATACCTTAGTACTCTTTTGGGTGTTAATCACATAGTGATGTGAACTAGATTATTGACTCTAGTAAACCCTTTGGGTGTTGATCACATGATGGTGTGAACTATGGGTATTAATCACATGCAGATGTGAATATTGGTGTTAAATCACATAGCGATGTGAACTAGATTATTGACTCTAGTGCAAGTGGGAGACTGAAGGAAATATGCCCTAGAGGCAATAATAAAGTTATTATTTATTTCCTTATTTCATGATAAATGTTTATTATTCATGCTAGAATTGTATTAACCGGAAACATGATACATGTGTGAATACATAGACAAACATATAGTCACTAGTATGCCTCTACTTGACTAGCTCATTAATCAAAGATGGTTATGTTTCCTAACCATAGACATGTGTTGTCATTTGATTAATGGGATCACATCATTAGAAGAATGATGTGATTGACATGACCCATCACGTTAGCTTAGCACTTGATCGTTTAGTATTCTGCTATTGCTTTCTTCATGACTTATACATGTTCCTGCAACTATGAGAAATATGCAACTCCCGTTTACCGGAAGAACACTTTGGGTACTACCAAACGTCACAACGTAACTGGGTGATTATAAAGGAGTACTACAGGTGTCTCCGAAGGTACATGTTGAGTTGGCGTATTTCGAGATTAGGTTTTGTCACTCCGATTGTCGGAGAGGTATCTCTGGGCCCTCTCGGTAATACTCATCACTTAAGCCTTGCAAGAATTATAACTACTAAGTTATTTATGAGATGACGTATTATAGAACGAGTAAAGAGACTTGCCGGTAACGAGATTGAACTAGGTATTGGATACCGACGATCAAATCTCGGGCAAGTAACATACCGATGACAAAGGGAACAACGTATGTTGTTATGCGGTTTGACCGATAAAGATCTTCGTAGAATATGTAGGAACCAATATGGGCATCCAGGTCCCGCTATTGGTTATTGACCGAGAATGGTTTTAGGTCATGTCTACATAGTTCTCGAACCCGTAGGGTCCGCACGCTTAACGTTTCGATGACAGTTTTATTATGAGTTTACAAGTTTTGATGTACCGAAGTTTGTTCGGAGTCCCGGATGTGATCACGGACATGACGAGGAGTCTCGGAATGGTCGAGACATAAAGATTGATATATTGGAAGCCTATGTTTGGACATCGGAATGGTTCCAGGTGAAATCGGCATTTTACCGGAGTACCGGGAGGTTACCGGAACCCCCCGGGGGGTTAATGGGCCTACATGGGCCACGAGGGAGAAGAGAGAAGGAGCCAGGAGGGGGCCGCGCGCCCCTCCCCCTCCTAGTACGAATAGGACAAGGGAAGGGGGGCGGTGCCCCCCCTTTCCTTCCCCTCTTCCTCCTCTCCCCCCTTCTCCTATTCCAACTAGGAAAGAAGGGAGTCCTACTCCCGGTGGGAGTAGGACTCCCCCCTTGGGCGCGCCTCCTCCTACTTGGCCGGCCCTCCTTCCCTTGGTCCTTTATATACGGGGGCAGGGGGGCACCCCATGATACACAAGTTGATATACGGATCGTTCTTTAGCCGTGTGCGGTGCCCCCCTCCACCATATTCCACCTCGGTCATATTGTCGCGGAGTTTAGGCGAAGCCCTGCGCCGGTAGAACATCATCATCGTCACCACGCCGTCGTGCTGACGGAACTCATCCCCGATGCTTTGCTGGATCGGAGCCCGGGGATCATCATCGAGCTGAACGTGTGCTGAACTCGGAGGTGCCATACGTTCGGTACTTGGATCGGTCGGATCGTGAAGACGTATGACTACATCAACTGCGTTGTGCTAATGCTTCCGCTTATGGTCTACGAGGGTACGTGGACAACACTCTCCCCTCTCATTGCTATGCCATCACCATGATCTTGCATGTGCGTAGGAAATTTTTGAAATTACTACGTTCCCAACACCCACGAGACAGGGGAGCGTGCCTAGGTGTAGGGGGCGCGCCCCCCACCCTCGTGGACAGGGTGTGGTCCCCCTGGCCTTGATTCTTTCACCAGTATTTTTTATATTTTCCAAAAGTTATCTCCGTGGATTTTCAGGTCATTCTGAGAACTTTTGTTTTCTGCACAATAAACAACACCATAGCGGTTCTGCTGAAAACAGTGTCAGTCCGGGTTAGTTTCATTCAAATCATGCAAGTTAGAGTGCAAAACAAGGGCAAAAGTGTTTGGAAAAGTAGATACGTTGGAGACGTATCAGTACGCTTCGACTAGCTGGGTCCCGACTGTCAGGGAGGATAAGCAGGCACTTCCTTGCGTGCGAAGATGTAGCTGGTGGGTCCCAGCAGTCATGGGGGAATGTTTTTTTCGTGAAATATTGTTGCCCGTCCGGTGGATCCCTGCTGTTAGGTGGAGGAATCATTATTTTCCGCGTAATAAGGAGCCACTTCCTTGCTGCCGCCGTGGACCCAGCTGTCAACCTCTCCATGTACAGTACTCTTTCGTTGAAAGTCGTTCCTTGACCACGTTGACCACGCCACACCGAGAGCACCAGGGCGGTGGACGACAGCAAGGCCTGTCACAGCCTGATTTTTGGCCCTTTCTTTTTCTTTTGATTTTATGTGATTTTTGCTTGAGTTTTCTTTCTCTGTGGTTATGTGGTCTGGAAACTGAAGGAGATGACCTGTTCTTTCTTTTCGAGTGGCTTGTCATCCTCAAAACCTTTCCCGGACCTTGCCATTCCCATCTTGGACCAACCCCAATATTCTTTTCCTTGGTAATATTCCTTTTTCTATTAAAGGAATAACCCTGTCAGCCCTAGGTTGTGAAGCAACCTATATTTCCGTCACTTCTAAAATTCCCAAATAATTCTCATAATTTTTTTGGGTCATATTTTCATAAAATATGGAAAAACTTTTCATTGCATTGTTCAAAAATATTCCACCAATAATCTTTTTCCTATACTTCTCTAGATGGCACTTTGTGAAGCAAGTGCCATTTAGCTTTGCCCAATTGATCTCAAACTTTTTTTACACCTTTTCATGTCCAAATAATTGCCTCATGACAAAATTCAACTCATTTTGCCTAGTAAATATTCTTGAGCAATTTTTCAAAGTGCCTGTCTGAGGGAATTCATTGTGAAGGAAGTACTAGCTAGGGTGATCCAAATGAGTTGAGATTTTGCATGGTCCTTCATGTCATCAAATCAAAGCTCTCCACAAGATTTGAGCTCATGCAATGCATCCATGTGAGCACAACTTCAAATCTTTGTTTCTGGTCAAATTTTCACTTTGTGAAGCAAGTATATTTGTCTTGCTCTAATATGGCTTAAAATTCTCCAGGACATTCTCCTATCCATACAACCTGTCTGCACCAAAGTTGGGTATATTTTATCTAGCCATTTTCCCTCAGGAATTTTCTCAAGTTTCTGTTCAGAGAGGACCATTATGAAGGAAGTACCACTTTTGCTTATCCAAATGGTATGAAATTTTTATGGCACTCTCATATGCCCAAATCATCTAGCCTTGCCTATTTTCAGCTCAAGTGGATGCACTGTGTGAGTGCATCTTCATGATTCAGTTTCTAGACCAGTTTATGCATTTGCAAAACAACTGTATTAAATCTTGGTCCATTTCCTCTCTAATCCTCTAGGATTATACTCCTTGTTAACCTAAGCACACCAGAAATGATGTTTGGCTCTTTCCTCATCTATGTTGATCACTGTACCCTGATTCAGTCTGATACAATAAACTTTTCAGAGTCGAATCCCATCGATCTAGAGATCCTTTCTTTGATCTATCACCTCTCTCGGGCGCAGTGATGCAGGGACTCATCACATCTCACGGCATCCCATCTTGTACTCTTCATGCCAGTCTGGGTGGTGACAATCGTTTTGGCATGCACTGAGCGTGTCCAGAGCGTCATTTTGCCCAAGCCCGGCTCGTGATCATCATTCTCCGCGTCATCTCCGTCCCCTTGGACCCATCCCCCCCTCCGAAAACCTCCTCGCTGGCGCTCGTCGTCATGTGCCCACAGGCGCGCTGTAGATGGCCGTCGTCTTCCTCCTCTGTCGACTTCTTCCCCGTGCCCGTTGTCTTCCTCTACCCTGTGAGCCTGCTCTCTGCTCCCCTCCGTCGCCTTCCGTCGAGCAAGTTCGCGTGCCCACGTGTCCGCGGCCCCGACAACGTGTCGCGCGGCTATGCTCAACCAACCGCCTTGCCCCGCCTATAAATAGCCCGTCCCCGAGCACTCCAAGCACACCGGCAGCCTCACCACTTCTCTAGCAATCACCCCGACCCCTCAATCCATCGCCAGAGCCTCTCCCCGCCTCCCTCTGCCACCATGGCCACCGCGGGCCTCAGCTAGAATTCAAGCTCTATGGCATGCCCCACCCCATCTAGCTACCTCCATAGGCCTTCATCCCCACCCTAGAGCTGACCCAGTACCTCTCCTCCCTTCCCGGCGAACTCTCGCCACCAGTTCCTTGGTGGCCAAAACCATCCTCCACCGCAGCTGACATTTCGCTCGTCTCGGTGCTCCCCGGTGGCCGCTTCATGTTCAGGTGGATGCGGCTCCGCCTCCTCGTCGCTGGTAGCCGCATCGTCTCAAATGATGCCCGGAGTCAGCTCGAGTCATCACCGGCGCATGTGGCCTTGCCGCCTTTCTGTTCTTGTCGGGGGGAGAGAAGGGAACAAGAAGAGGAGGGAGGAGGAGAGAGAAGCATAAGGTGGGCCCCACTTGGCAGTGAGTCGAGCCCTGGCCCCGCCACTGCCAGCGTGGATAAGTGGAAGTGCATTCCGTGCTTTACGCTTTCCCTGTAGGAAGACGTATATTGCTGGAGTGCACGACCCGCCGAGCTGTCAGACACCCCTTTGTGAATATTTTCTTTGCAAACAAGTCCCTCGCAGAAAACCCTTCACAATTTTTTGCTCGTAACTCCGATTGAGGTGATTCCAACTCTCACGTCTTCATCTCGTCGAGCCTGTTCTGTTCCTATCATTTTCAATATGGTTTGAAATACTAGAAGTGACCTTTTTGCCCTTGCCCCAAATCAGCCCCTTCGCGAGAGAAAATTTTCCGGTGATTCCTTCCGCAATCTTTCTGTGGCTTCATCGCACTTCTTCCCGGAGCCTTCTTCACTCGCAGGCAAGACACAACACCCACTTTCCTGATGGCCATGCAGTAGCCATGGTTTTCAACTTGAATATTTAATAAATGTCTGCCTGTTTCGATACAGTTACCGTTGTTTCAGTGATGCTTATGGATCTGTGTTTACTTTCATGCTATGTTCATATGCACCTGGTTATCATGTACTAGTTGCTAGTATTTCTATCGTATGTCATGCTTGATAGTAGTAGCTGTGGTGTTCTTTCTGATGCATGTTTACCGTCTGTTATCAAGTCCATTGCTATGCATGTTACTTTGCATCCAGTTGGTTGTATGCTTACTTGGTAGTATTCTGGTTAAGTTCTTGCATGATATTTATTTATGATGCTAGTGGTCATGATATGCTCTTGTGTAATGTTATGCTCGTTAGTTTGCCTTGCTCATTTGGTTAATGTCTCATGGTGATTATGCTCGATGTTTATGTTACACCTCCATGCTTATGTTGATATCATGCTCATGCATTATAGTTGCATCATGTTATTTTAATATGGCTCATCTTATAGGATTCAAGTTTAACCGAACTTAAATGAACTTGAACAATTGTTGGCTGAGTCATGGTGCCACCACATCGAGCTGACTAGTGCAGCCACATTTGCCTTCTATGGGGAGGTCCTAACTGGGTCTATTGTCATGCCTCTAGCTGGTGCCTCCAACGAGGGAAGGTTATGCGTGGGCGCTACCTTGGCCGGGTAGGACGGCATAAGCCTTGTGTGCCTAAGTTGTCTGCGTGCTTTTGTCCCTGTTTGGGACCATTTATGTTTTGCCACGACGGTGGACGTTGATGCCTTTGGTAGGAACGGGGCCACCCATGACTTAGCCCAAAGGGGAGTTGGTCGGAGTGGCCGGGAGAGTGTCATGGGCAGTAGATTGGTTTTGTCGAAATACCGTTGGTCCATCCGAATGGGAGTGCGAGGCCATGGGTTCCGTGGTGTGGGTATAGTGTTCTAACTTTTGCAGAGTGTGTGTTTTAATCTATCAATAGCCGCACCCGCAGATAAGGTCCCAGTTCGTAGTTGGTCACACTATGGGTCAACAGTAATAATAATAACGTGCTTAATAACAACCCTGGGTCGATGACAAGAGATGTTGGTTGATATTTATGTGATCATGAGAGGATCGCTGGAGTATTGTGGATACCGAGTTGATGGATATTTGTGGTGTTATGCGAGAGTCAAGGGTAAGGTCAAGCCCTTGTGGTCATGAATGATTACTACAATATTGTAATACAAGCTTGATTGGATCCTGAGATGATCGTGTGATGTCCGTGATGGTAAGCTTGTGCATGTAATTGGTTACGAGGTAACCTGAGCAGAGTAAGTTGGTGCATGATAGTGTCATCATGTTGCATGTAGTATCATCATGTTCATATGTTCATGCCATGCTCATATTGTTCTAGTTGTATCATGTTGTACATGCCATGTTGATCTGATAGTATCATGTTAATCCTTGTTAACCTGTAATTGCCATGCTATTGTCTGCCTTGATTGATCTTGGTTGCTATGAGCTTGCAAGTACATTCAATGTACTGACCTGGTGTGTCATGCTAGTTTGCAGGTCATGCCAGATTTCATTGCTTGTTTGTCGTGGATTCCTTGTTTGCAAGCTAGGATAAGCATTCCAGCCAGAGTCCCTGCGGAGTGGAGTTCACCACCGTCGTTGCTGTTTCGCTGCTTCGTGTTGTCCTGCTGCTTGCAAGGAGCAACTGTGGCAGGCGTATTGTCGCCGTGCCGATGTAATATCCTTGTATCCATATAGCTTGTAATAAGAGTTGGTTTGTTCTATGCTAAGTAGTGTTGTATTCCAGAAGACTTCTCCTCGATCTCTGGGCTGGAATACGTGGCGTACCGGTTTCTCTCAGCCGGGGTGCCACAAGGCCTAGGAAGGGGACGATGCGGAGCCGGGGAAGACGCGGCAGTGGATGCCCATGTGAAGAGGAGTACCAGGGTTGACTGTATCGGCTACGGTGTGAGGCTGTCGTCACCGTAGAATAACAGGGGGTGTGGGTGAGTAGAGGGATGGCCTGGCCAGCGGTGGGAGTAGTAGGGGGTGGTGAGGCCTTCGTGGCAGCACAACCGACCACGAGAGGCAGGAGCACGCGGCACGACCGGCGCTGGTTTGGGCGGCTGGAGCAAGAAGACCAGAGGTTGAAGAAGCACTACGACCGGTGGATGGACATCGTGTAGTCACTGGAGCTATAATCGTTCATATTGACTTAAGTTGACAAAGCCCTCCGTCCCCGTCAACTTAGTAGGCCCACAAGTCAACCTCCCACTATGGTGGGTCCCATCTAGCAGGGGAGTATTCATTTTTTGTGCATAATAAGGAGGCACTTCCTTGCGTGCGAAGATATAGCTAGTGGGTCCGAGCTATCAGCAGGGGAAACATTTTTTTTTGTGAAATACAGAGGCCCTTCCGGTGGGTCCCAGCTATCAGGTGGAGGAATCATTATTTTGCACGTAATAAGGAGGCATTTCCTTGTGCGCGGCCGTGGACCCAGCTGTTAGTCTCTCCACGTACAGTCCACTTCCGATGGATGTCGTTCATTGAACACATTGACCACGCCGCGCCAAGAGCACCAGGGCGATGGACGACGGTGAGGCCTAGGAAGGGAACGACATGGAGTCGGGGAAGACTCGACAGTGGTAGCCCACGTGGTGGGGAGTATGAGGGTTTACTGGTTCAGCTGCCGTCGCTGGAAAATAACATGAGGTATGGGTGAGTAGAGGAATGGCCTGGCCAACGATGGAGTAGGGTGGGGCGATGCAGCCTATGGGGCAGCACAGCCGACCATGAGAGGCGGGAGCAGGAAGTCCCACCCGTGCTGGTTTGGGCGGCTGGAGCAAGAAGATAAGATATTGAAGAAGCAGCACGGCCATTGGATTAACATCCAACGGTCACTGCTACTAGAATCGTTTGTGGACTAAGTTGACAAAGCCTTTCATAGACGTCAACCTGGTAGACCCACAAGTCATCCTACAAATCTGTCCCAAACAGCATACAACCCAAAATTTCTAGCCAGATTCAAATTAATTTAAAAACTAAACATACCTTAATTTAAATCCAATGAAATTTTACCCGCACAAAAACAATGAAATTTAAAATATCAAAATCTGAAAGAAAAAAGTATTTTAGAACTAATTTCCCGTTTGCCATATTTTTTTCATTTTACAGCCCATTTACTATTACTTATAGCCCATTTCTTATTACTTATATCCCATTTTATAGGCAAGCTCAAATGCATCCCTTCTCTTCTTGAAAGATTTCTTGCCCATCGGAGCGTAGAAAAGCAAGCAGGCCTACATTGGTTATTCTGCAAAAAAACAACTCCCACACATTTTCAGAAAAGAAAAAAAAACTGGGCTGGTCATGTGGTAAACACATGAAATAAAAGACTAGGCTAGACGGGCCACAACTCCCACACAACCCAGTTGATACACTTTGCCGTCCAAAAAAACAAAATTACTATGTGCGCTGCTGGGTCCCAACTGTCATCCTCACCATGTACAGTCATCTCCTTATTCCTCTCGGTTGTTGACCATGTTGACAACACCGGAGGGCGGCGCCGCAGTGAGCGAACCAAGGCGGAGGACGATGGTGAGGCCTCAGACGGGAACAAACATGACCCGGAGAAGATGCACAGAGTTTTAGGGTGCGATGTGGCCATGATGCGCGCGCGGCAGCACAGCCAGCCGTGGCAGGCGGGAGCAGGCAGTCCCGCCAGCACTGGTTTGGCTTTGGCAGCTAGAGGAAGAAGATATTGAAGAGACACGAGAGACATTGAATGTCAATCCAACGGTCAAGGTTGGCACAATCATTTTTTGACTAAGATGACACCAAGTAGCATACTTTTTTCTATATAGGAAGAAAAGAAAAACTGGGCTCGTTCGCCTAATAACATTCCCGAAACTGCGACCGTTCGATCTTGCATTGCAACTAAAACCGCGTGGAAAATGCATTTGTCTGGCATCCTTCTCCCAGGGAACGTTCGCCACATAAGTGACTAGCACCCTTGGTTTTCAACCGAGAGGTCTTGGCTTCGAGTCCCAGGAACTCTCAATTTTGTCCCCCTTCCTTCCTCAAAAAAAAGTAAGAAAATCAAAGACTTGAGAAGGCTACAGAACAAGCTAGTGTACCAGTAAAGAGACGTTGCTGAGTTTTAGAAAAAATAGAGATGTGCTCCTGTAGTTGGTTCGTATCCAAACCTAGACTATGACTATATATGATGCTATGCTACTCTGCAAGTAATGAAACTGACATATCCAACATTCGCTTCTCCTCTTCTCTACTTACTCTGCCTAGCATCAGAAGCTCTAGCCACAACAACCATGTCCATTGGCTGCTCGTCCACCTGCTCTTCAGCAGGCAACAACCAGATATGCGCCAAGTCGCCACCCGTACCATCGTCTGTGGGTATCATCACACCCCTGCCAGCACACACATCGTAGCCGGTTGCTCATCGCAACCCGCTGCTGTTGGTGTTGTGCCACTGCTGCAAATCACGCAGAGTCATCACTCGCGTCTCAACCACAATCCTCACCCCTGGCCAAGTCTTCTAAAAATGCCTGAATCATGGGGTAATAACATGTTTAAGTGTTGTTCTGCTGCTTTCAGTTGCTGATTTTTTCAATAGTTTGGTTGATGATCTTCCAATCGTCCAGAAAAGGGAAGATTCGTGTGATTTGTATTTCTAGGAAGTTGCTGATGTGGGGGAATGCAACTATGCTGATTATTTGGTTAGCCAAGGAATCCCAATACCAGCAGGTTGGGTGTTGGACAAGTAACTGAAGGAATGGCAGAAGCGGAAGATGCAGAGCAGAAGGTTAAAGATGCAGTTGCTCTGATCATGGCCAAGCAACAGCTGCTGAACGGCCTTCACAACAATGAGGAGATGAAAGAGCTTGTGAAGATAATGAGCAAAATCGATGTGCTCTGTAGGATGATTGTCTCTTTATTTGAAGTGTATGTAGCACTCATGATATATTCAGTGGCTATGACATGAGCACTTTGCTGAAACTAGTAACGAATGAAACCTGTTTAGCAGGCTGGGCGTAGTGTTGTGAACATCTAATGATTTCTATTAATGGAAATTGGGGGGGGGGGTATCCCCTTTTGCTCATAAATAAATAGATAGCAGAGGCCCTTTTGGTAATAAATAAATAAATTAGCAGAGGCCCTGTCGGGTCAGCTTTGTTCCCATTCAAAGACGTCGAGCAAATTGCAGTCCAACAACGAACTATGTCATCAAATTCAAGTTTCACAGCCAAATATGAGTACAACTAAACAACAATGTCATCATGTTTTTGTTCTCATACAATCACCAAACACAAATCAACATACATAACAAGTGATGTTCTCACAGCAAAATACTAAACAACACGTTCATCAGGTGATAGTAACTCCTTTTTGTAGATGCTGCACAACATAGTGATCACGTCAAACATCTAAATATATAAGAATGTGCTGCAAGATTAGCAAATTACGATGTATAAGCCGCAGTACTTAGCACTTATGTGATATAAGGTAGTATCTTAGGACAGTTATTCAACACATACCAAATTATTTTGTCCAAATCTTTAGGTTTGTCCTCTTGTCGACTCTTCCCTCTAACTTGAACAGAATAATCGAAAATATTGAGCCCGGGATTGTCTTCACCCACCTCTTTGCTAAACTAATCAGCTATTTCAATGTGTTTTGAGCAGAATGTCAACCCCTTTGTAGCAATGTAGGCCTCTGCAATGGAACCCTCAGGTCTAACTCTATTCCTAACATGGCCGTTGAAAGTGCCTAGCCGCCTTTGAATAGGGTACATCCAGCCATACTGTACTGGACCTCTAAGTAGTGCCTCATCAGGTAGATGAACAACCAAATGCACCATCACATTAAAGAAGTCTGGAGGATATATCTTCTCAAGGTCACATATGATAGTTGGTATCTTGTCTCTAGGATGCTCCAAAGCATCTATCCTGATATTTCTATTGCAGAGTTCCGTGAAGAATTGTCCCAACTCTGTAGCTGCTCTGTATAAGTCAGGGCGGCCCAATCCTCTAAGGATAACATGTAAAACCCTTTGAAGTAGGACGTGGCAGTCATG
This sequence comes from Triticum turgidum subsp. durum, assembly GCA_900231445.1. Taxonomy (NCBI): domain Eukaryota; kingdom Viridiplantae; phylum Streptophyta; class Magnoliopsida; order Poales; family Poaceae; genus Triticum; species Triticum turgidum. The sequence goes on from LT934120.1 coordinate 466,845,120, forward strand.
AGTTTTCAATCCTTATACCTTGTTTCCATCTGCACTAACTCTCCTTTCAGGATTGGAAGCAAATCCATGTGCGAATCTCACACGTGACAGGACCTCGCCGAATTCTTTTCTTTTTACCTTGTCCAAGACGTACACAATTGGTGCCATATCCCGTGTTATACGTTCATCTTGCACCTGCAAATCCTGTCTGATATCCAGGTGTGTCAAATTAATCCTAGATTTTAAGGTATCTTTCATCTTGCCTTCAATATTAAGAAGTGTGCCGATAATGCTGTCACATATATTTTTCTCGATGTGCATCACATCAAGATTATGCCACAGATCCAAATCTTTCCAATACTCCAAGTGCAAGAAAGTGGACCCGCGGGTAAACAATAATTTTACTTCTGCCCCTGCCACACTTCCTTTTCCCGCTACCATTACCAGGATGGTTTCCTGGTGTAATCTGCCCGACCTTCTATAATTCCACTTGCAACTCATCGGCGGCGAGACTCTTTGGCGCATCACCATTTTCATGATTTTGCATTGAACACATGTCTTCGCTATTTTGTAGGATGCGGCTTGTCCTTGGCAAGGAAACGGCGGTGTCCAATGTAACAGATCTTGCTAAGTATTGCGTATTACGGCAGATTCCTGTCATAGCGAACACATGCATTGTAACCATGTGTCGTTCGCCCTGACATAGTGCCCAAAGCCGGATAATCATGGATGGACCAAATTATAATAGCACGCAGAAAGAAATCAGCTGGTGAGCTTCTATATAGGTCTCGAGTGAGAACACCCCTCCATAGCTGTTGAAGTTCCTCCACAAGAGGCTCCATGAATAAATCAAAATCGTTTCCAGGACTTTTTGGACCTGGGATGAGCAAGGCCATCATGTAGTTTGATTCTTTGGTGAAGACATTTGGAGGCATGTTGTAAGGGATAACAAGCACTGGCCACATGCTATATGTGGCGCTCTGGTGGCCAAATGGGTTAAATTCATCTGAGGCTAAGCCAAGTCTAATGTTTCTCGGATCAACACCAAATTTTTGGTGTTTTTGATTGAAGATTTTCCAGTCACTATCATGAGATGGATGCCTCATTATATTCTGATCTCTGTACTCCTAGTTCCTAGAATGCCACAGTACATCCTCTCTTGTTTCAGCATCATGAAACAACCTCTGCAATCTTGGTAATTGGAAAATGTCTCAGAACATTATTGGGAATCCTCTTCACATCATCGCCATCTTTCCATCTTGATGATTTGCATTTCGGGCATTCACTTAAGTTGGCATAATCCTTCCAGAATAGAACACAATTATTCTTACAAACATGGATCATATCATATCCAATTCCAACTGCACGAAGGAAATTCTTCATTTTACTGTAGGTTTGTGGCAGCTCAGACGCATCTGGGAAAGATTTGCGGAAAGCAACCAAGATCACATCGAATGATTTGTTGGTCATCCGCTCAGATGTCTTCACCTGAAGAAAGGTGACCATAGCTAAGAATACTAACAACTTATTTCCTGGGGTGACAGCCATGTTGCATTGTTCCAACATGCGGGCCTGCCATTTTTCTGCTGCAGGTGAAAGTTCACGAAATGCACGAGCATTTTGTAGCATTGTTTCAATGTTGGTCAAACTCACAGGCTCCGCCACCACCACCACCTCCTCCTCTTCCACCTGAGCATCAGGCAGACCAAGATGGTGCTCTGCTGCTTCCACATAGTCAGTAACATTGACGTTCACAACTTCACCATGATGAACCCACCTAGTATAAGTGACCGACATCTCATACAAGTGTAGATGATTTTTCATAGTTGATTGGGGTCTTGTAACTGAATTCATACAACTTCTACACGGGCAGAGCACATATGATTTCGGACCACCGTACCCAGCTCTGATAAAGTTCATGAAGTTTTCAATCCCCTCGACATATGCAGCGGAGAATCTTCAAGCAGAAGTTATCCAAGTCCTATCCATCTGTTAGACATACAAATTAGTTATTCTACTAGATATTACAGGAATAACATATATGGTTTTTTATGAAGTCCATAAAAAAATACCTAGGTCGATGTCTAAAGCTATGGTAAGATATTTGGATAAGCAGATCTAAGTAACGACATGTATGTAAAGGTAATTGAACAAACGGATTTGAGTGCTAAATTATGGCAGGCTGTTTCAGCAGTCAATGAGGCCGAGGACACAGCCATCGAACTATCAAAGGCCATCTCAGCAACAAAAATCGAGTATAAAACGGTGTAGAGCTATTTCACCCAACAAATTGGCTACTAGACCATGGTAATCTATGTTACAATAAATATATGGGAGGATATTTTAGCAACTAATCGGGCTTGGCATGCCATCTCAGCTAACCAGATTGACTGCAGAACAGGGCAAGGAAGCTTCTTAAGAAGAGCATATAGATTGTGAACTACTTCGGCAAACAGTGAGATTAACAGTGTCTATCAGCTAACATTCAGTGCTACACTGATGCACGGGGCCGCAGTGTAGAATGAGTGTACCGTGGGAGAAGCTGACCGTCGTGTGTCTCAACACAAATGTCGCCAGTGATGGCGGCACTAACCACCGTGCGTCTCCACAAGAACGTCACCAGCGGTGGCGGCACGGCTAGAGGACGGCAGTCTACGAGAGTGTATTGTGGGAGCGAGAGGATCGCCGTGCGTCCGCTCGACGAACCACGGTGCCGATGTATCGGTGCGGTGGGGAGGGCGTCTTTGGCGGAGCGAATGCAGTGGAGGGGGTTTGGGGAATGTTATTGGCTAGTTGGCCGAAGGGCGGTTGAATTTGGGATTTGGGGGGAATTTTTGGGGGGATTTTCGCGCGGCGGGCAGGCGGCGCATGGTCGGCTTCTCCAAGTGCAGTCCCACGTGTCAGTGAAGAGGCAAGCCGAAGCGCATTCTGTTCGCGTGAGCCATGTGCAGGACCGAACGTGTGTGGGGTGCAATGCAACCGTGACAGGGGTGTTGTGAGTGTACCGCCTTTTTTCCTTTTAAACTTGGTGCTTCGCCTCCTCAAAAAAAAAACTTGGTGCTTAGCGCGATCCATCGATACTACTACTAGTAATCCAGTAATCCCGACTAAAACGATGCGGCCGGGTCTCTTCCCGCGCGACATGCTGGGAGGTTGGCTTAGTTGGGTTTTTAAGGACGAGTAATGCTGCACCTACGTAATCCCAGTTACGTAATTAACATAATGTGAAACATGTGAGTTGTTGATTGTAGATTGGGGGGGGGGAGGGGTCCACCACCATTAAAATCAGGGAGTAGAGAGAGAGGCAATTTATGTTAACCCTTTCATAGGTTCCCGTAGATGTAGAAAGATGTGAAATGCGTGAATGTGTAGTGGACGTACTATTGGAGTGCCTAAGATAAATTGTGTATGTAGACCCTATGTGTTTATTTACTTCATATGTTAACTTTGTCTCGGGTCAAACCTTCTATGTTTATACACACAAAAATGAATCGTGATTCCCTATACTCCTACAATATACTTTTGGAGTATCTTACTATTATTGTGAAAGTTCATATACAACGGACGAAATTAATGCAAACATGATGGATTTTCATCACATTTCGAACTTTTATAGGACAAAAAAATAAAAGAAACCTAACCCTAAACCTATTCTACAGCGGCGACCGACGTCCTCTATCTGCGATCTCGATGTACAAGGGCGGAGTTCAAGACCCGTGAAGTGAAGGTGCGGTCTCCGGTGAGGAAGAGTATAGCACGGGAGACAGACCGACCAGTTGGCGCACCATGCCCTGCCGCCTCCCATGCCCTACTCATCCTCGGAGGAGTCCCCAACCTCGGCAGTGCCGTACGTTGGACGGCGGCAAGAAGGATGCGTGGCTGACGATGCTCCCGTCGTCGGCCGCCAGTGTGGCCACCGCTTCTGCGGTCGCATCCGCGTCCGGCTACACCGCCTCAAGCTTCATCCCGAATACAAGCTCTCCCGCAGAGCATTCACGCTCGCGGTCATGGCGGATGTGGTGCCAGGTAGCAGGATGATGCACTATAGTGTGGAGTTTAGCTGGGCATTGCCGCTTTAAGTAGCGCATTCCGGTGAGGCCAAGCGTCCGGGTGCGTCATTAAGTCTCCGGAGTTGGTTCCTTGGGCACCGAGTCTCTTAATGACGGCATACAGATGGACGACATGAATGCGGGCAGCTGGTGCTAGCTGGAAATGCAGCGCGCGACATCGCGAGGGACGAGGGTTTTTGGTGTGCCAGGGTAGTCAGCTGCTGTTGTGGCAACATTGGAGATGTTCTTTGCTCACATGCGATCCCCACATGTCATTGAAAAAGAAAGATGACCCGGCATGGTCTCAGGTCCTAGGGATGCGGTTGGCTGCGCTACACCATTCCACGGATGCATCACGGCGCGCACGCACTTCGGCGCCCATGCATCCTCGATGAGCCGGGTGTTGATCTGCTGGTCGTGCCACAGTGCTAACGCCACCCTCGGCACACCGAAGCTGACCGTGTCTAGCGACTATGAGCGTGTCACTCATCGCGGTCAACGTGTCTAGAGGTGGTGCGGGAGCTGCGCCACGTTGCTGGCCCCCATGACCCACATGAATGGTTGCCGGTGGCGAGGAGGTCGTGGGCCAGCTCCTCCATTCGACTAGTCTGCGCCACATCATCCCGACATGTGTGCCCCACATGTTGATTTCCCTGTTTTCCCGGCCAAATTCGAGCGTCAGTCCTCCGCGTTGCGCATTAGGCGTAGAACAGGTGGTTTTTGTGCCCTGGTTCAAATGTGGTACAGTACCAAGTTGTTACCCTAGCCCCAAGTGTGGTGGTTTTGGGTACGGTACCACCCTTTTCCTTTTCAACTAGTGAAGCATAACACTTGATTAAGTAGCCGGATGGTGTGCTAAATGTAGGTGTCCGACTGTTTGAAGGAATAATTGAGGTGTGCCCGGTCCGTGCCCGCATTTAGGGGTGCAACTTACCATGTTCCCGCAGTAGTAACTATACTAGTCCCTGTGTACTCCCTCTGTTTTTATTTACTTCACATTTTAGCTTTGCTCAAAGTCAAACTTTGTAAACTATGACAAAGTTTATAGACAGAAATAATAACATATACAATAACAAATCTATACCATTAGATTCATTATTGAATATACTTCCACATCATATAGATTTGCTATTGTAAATGTTCATATTTTTTCTATAAATTTGGTCAATTTCTATGAAGTTTGACTTCAGTCAAACCTAATATGCAGAGTAAATAAAAACAGAGGGAGTATCTTACTCTGTGACCAAAACGGAAGGGAAAACAAGACACCTTATTGTTTATTTGAGCGGTTCAAGTATAATCATGTGGCGTTGCTTATTTCTCATTCCTCTCTGACCCTCTTCTCCATTGATCATGCCGCCCTCCGGTCGAGTCCATCCTCCCGCATTCCTCATTTGAACATTCCGCCGAGTATCATTTGCATGTGGGCTTAGACCATGTTTGTATTTCCAATGTTGTAATTCGTCCGACATGCATACAAACAAACTGTTCGTTTAAAGTTTCACTTTGCCTCCACTATGTGTTGCTTCCCGTCTTAGTTTTGGCATCCCATTCAGTTCATGCCCCGACACATTTTGACGAGATCGATTGATATTGAGAGATCAATTGCATGTCGTGCAAGGAGATAAAGGTTTGGTTTGTTTCTATGATAGAAATGAACCACAGGGGTGGGGGTCTGTGGCGATCAGAGGGAGTATATTTTACGTTCATAAGTGAAACGAACGTATTGTACCCACCCTAGTCCTCTTTCAATTGATCTCTGGACCCCGAGATGAAATCGAGAGAGAGAACGAGTGGGTGCATGTGTGATACCTAAGGCGAATTCAAAATTTTGAACCGGTGATCATAACATCCGCAAATTATATATAAAGGGTATTCAATGTTCGTTTCGCTTTTGAACGTACAATATACTCCCTCCGTTCCTTTCTAATTTACATATAAGTTTTATGTGTAGTTAAAGTATCTGTACTTTGATCAAACTTACAAAAAAGTATCAACATTCAACAACGCCCAATCAGTATTGTTAGATTTGTACGTACTCCTAGATTTGTATTCAAACAGAGATGGTTCCCAATTTGTTTTCAACCACGTGAATGTGCTTGTTCTCGCGCATGCTCTTCCTACTAGGATTTTGCCACGTATAGCCAGTCCAATAGTAACTTTTTTAAGCTCCCTGTCCAATAGTACTAGTGGAGTACTGACAACATCTGTAGTAGAGTATGCAGCGCTCATAGTACTCCCTCGTTCCAATTATATAGGGCCTAAGAGCAAGTCTAATAAGGCCTAGTCAGCAGGCTATAAGACTTGCCATGTCATTAAAATCCTACTTGGAGGAGTGAGAAGAGAGAAGAGAGAGTGAAGCGGGCTCTTATTCTACAGCTTGGCTATAACACATAGATCAAGAAAAACTAGTATGCGTGCAACTGATCTCTTACAATCATATACCTTGCTTATGCAAATATTAAATGCTTAGAGCCAACCTAATAGTCATTCTAAGAGCCAACCTATTACTTAACCATGCAAAGATTAAATGCTTATATGAGTATTTTTTATGATGGCTCTAAGTGAGATGGCATCACTTTATAGCCAACAGCCGACAACATTATTAACCATGCTCTAATGCATTTTTCAAAACCGCCTTTCACTATTGACAAGATTAATAGTACATGAGATGTTTAATGTGAAAATTATATCATTGGAAGCTCCTTTCACATATGAATTTGACTGTATGCTTTGTGTAAGTTGCATGTCATATATTATTACTCTAACATTTGGTCAAAGTTAGCCTCGAAAAACGCATTAGACCCTGTATAGATGGAAGGAGGGAGTAGTAGTGGAAGTGGATCCTATGACGTAGGTAGCCCTGCCTTACCCTCGCTTTCGGTCACTTATTGGCGGGCCCCATGCTTGGTAGGTCCCGCATGTCAGTTACTCAATGGGTTCGGCCACGTCAGGGGATCCTCATCTGTAGTATACTCCCTCTTTTTTTATTTACTCCGCATAAAACGGAGGGAGTAGTAGTATAAATGACACGGGCAGGGGAGGGGGAGGGACGTCGGTTTGCTCTCAACTGCGACCCCACAAGTGAGCAAAAACGCAAGACGAAGCGCTTTCCATTCGGTGAGCGACGTGGAGGGTCCAGCGTGCTGGGGTGCAACGCGAACGCGACAAGAGCGATGTACAGTGAAAACCGATTGACCGGTCGTCACCAGAACAACTATTCACACCAAAAACTTCACTTCTCGGCCTATGCTAGCCACTGCCCCAAAACCACACCTCCTCTCCAGCGGATTCCCCCACCTATCGATCCCCTAGCACAGATCAAGCGTCCCCTAGTTTGTCTAAAAGCCATGGTGCGCTGCAAGATCATGTACTACAAGATGCTGACGCCGGAGCGCCACACAGAAATCACGGCGGCAGTTGACACCACAGACCTCTGTTCCCAAGCTTGCTTTGCCGTGGGCCAATCCCCGAGTTCTTTGGAGCCAAGCTACGAGGAGGAGGAAGCCGATCCAATATTCATGGCGGAGGTCGCGGCGCAGAAGGCCCCTGATGCATATGAGACGATGGACGTCGACTTCGTGCTGGCGTTCGGGTCCCCCATGGTGCAGGCGGACCAGCGGTTCAACCTGGCGATACTAAAGGAGGACCGGGAGGCGGAGGCTCAACTCGACACGGAGGGATCGCATGAAATTGCCATCGAGGCTCTCCTGTAGCCGGAACCAGATGTTGTTGATGTGAATCGGGCGGCGGAGGCTCAACTCGACGCGGAGCGTGCGAATGCCGGTACCATCGAGGCCCTCCTGCAGGCGGAACCGGATGTCCTGGACTTGAACCGGGTGGCGGAGGCTCAACTCAACGTGGAGCGCGTGAATGCCAGTACCATCGAGGCCCTCCTGCAGGCGGAACCGGACGTCCTGGACTTGAACAGGGCGGCGGAGGCTCAACTCGACGCGGAGCGCGCAGATGCCGCTGCCATCGAGGCCCTCCAGCAGGCGGAACCGTACTACCTGGACTTGAACCGGGAGGTACTCTCGCTCGTGTAGAGCGCCTGCATGCTCCACGTGAATGAGTAGCTAGAGGCCGAGGACAACCACAGTGCGAAGACACACGTCGGCAGCTATGGCTGGTTCACGCCAGTAGCCAAAGATGACGAGGCTGTCTCATTCCGCGAGGAGTGATAGTTTTTCTTTATGTTGTTGTTTTTAGGGATCTTTTGTTGTGTAAAATCATATATTTATGCAAGTCGCCTAACTTTCATCATTTGGGCCAGTCGACCATTTCAGGTGGTTGGATGAATATCCTACGTCTCCTAACCCTTCTTCCTCACCTCTTCTTCTTCCCCAACAGACCACTGCACGGGCCGTACGGATCTTCCCCAACATGCGGTTGGATAAACATACTATATGAACGAAAATTATGTGTCAGTGGTAGGTGTCGGTGTAATAAAGTAGGGGCACTCCTTTGTACCCCTTACTTGTGCACGGGCAGTCAGAGCCATAGGCTGAAGCCACACTTAGTAGGGCAAAAGGGAGGAGTCGAAGCCACAAAACAATCAGCACAATGCCAGAGACTGAGACCACAGAGAGAAGATGGACGAAGCAGGTTTCCCCGGCAAGACACTTGCTGGGGCAGCCTCAGCATCCCCGGCAAGACCCTTGCCGGGGCGGCTCGCCCACACCAGCGAAGTGAGCCACCCTCGAGCCCACAGTCTCCGGCACCATCAACTACGATTGGGCCAGGGCTCAGGAGGCACCTCCATGGTGGCATGCAGATCTTTGTGAAGAAAAAGAACATATGAGATCAGATGAGGATCAGAAAGCAACGATCGTCGACAAGATTCTTGCCGAGGAAACCCACAAGACCCCCAGCAAGATCCTTGTCGGGGACGACAGCGCGCCACGGCAAGACCCTTGGCTGGCCCAGCAAGGCCCTTGCCAAGGGCATCAGTGGGCAACTGCCAGGCCCGCACCAACCAAGTCTCCACCGCCGTTCACATGCAGCTGCCAGCCCAACCAGCTGGGCAGGCACCTGCGTGGCAACATGCAGCTTCCAGGCCAACTCATCACATGCCTGCGTGGCGGCATGCAGATCTTCGTGGAGGCTCCACCACCGTGCCACCTCAGCTGCTTGCCTGCCTACATGGCACCGCATGCATCGCTGGCCAGGGCGTTTGTCGAAGGGACGAGGAGCGGCGACGGACGGGACGGGCCTCGCTCCCGTCCCCGATAAAGCAAGAGGACACCTAAGCTACGCATTAAATGTGCCTTGTCCTGTAATACGAGCTATAAGCTCATAGCACTGTAGACCTTTCCACCTCCTGTGTGCCACTGTGGCAACCCCTTTCGACTATAAAAGGAGGCCCATGGCATACTGGAGAGGGATTCGGCTCTTTTTAACCACGCGGCCACCGTAGCTAGTTCAAGAGCTCAAGAACACTCAATACATCCACCAAAGCAGGACTAGGGTTTTACGCATCCTCGCGGCCCGAACCTGGGTAAACGATCCTTGTGCTGATTGCTAATCTTGCTCTTCTCACAGCCCTGCGCCCCGGCAATCATAGTAGGGATTCTTGTGATCCCATTGGTGTCGTTTCCCACCGACATCTTTGGTGCGCCAGGTAGGGGGAGAAATTGTGAGAATCTGGTCTAGTAGTTGGCCCAGCAGTTCTTCATCGCCATGGCTCCTAAGAAGAAGACGACCACGACGATCGGTTCGTCCGGGACCGGACTGCCAGTACCTGTGCAGACCAGTAGCGGGCCAGTCGCGGAGAGAACCCGTGGCGCGGCCCGCGAATATCCACATCACCCTGGCAGTCCAGGCCTGGTGAGCGGCGCCGTTCGTACGCCAGGCAATGAGCCACGCGTCGCGAGCCCCAGAGACGGAGTCGCCCCCCCCCCACAGGCGGCGCAGGGCCCTCCAGGGGCGTCGTTGTGCCGCCAGACGGCGGTGCGGTGACCTCCAAGACACCAACATCAGCGCCCACGGCGCGCTCTTCTCAGGTTGTGCGCGATGAGCAGCGCCGCCCTGCTGGTGACCCTGGGCGCCGCCCTGGGAATAGTCCCATGCGCCCTTCACATGATGAGGAGGACCAGCATGCGCGCCGAGGTGATGGCGGAGGTGGCGGACGGCTGCGGGGCCGTGATGGGGCTCCTTCTAACGCGATTAGAAGTCGAAGCGCATCGCGGTCCACACAACTTTCATCGCCGCCCACTCCAGCAGAAGCCCTAGCACGCGCGCAGCTGCTCCTTGACTTTCCTCCCCCTGCGGAGAAGCTTGACGAATGGAGGGCCATAGTCCGGAGCCTCGTCGGCATCGCTAACAATGACGAGTTGCGACCGACGGGACCCTAGGCCGTCACTCCGTCGAGCCACCGCATGCTAGCGGAGGATGGGCCGGAGGTGATGCGGCCACGATGCACTCCCCTCCTCCATACCGGCAACCGCAGGTGTCGGTCCGTCGCGACGATGCTCGTGCTGATATCTCCATAGCGTCGACCGACCCGTGAACCCGTGGTGACCAACGCCAAGTTCTTCGGGAGCGAGCTCATAAAGACGCTCGCACAACCATTGAGCGCCGACATGACGCGCGCCACCAGTCGGATAGGCGGGCAGGGCCCACTATGGACCACCCAGCACCGGGAGGCTACGGTGGCCTACCCTACGAGGTGGGTTGTCCGGCCTTCACCCGTGAGCTGCGGCAGTTCTAGTGGCCCTCCCATCGCATGTTCAAGCCCGACATTGGCGAGAAGTACAACGACAAGATTCACCCATCGGAGTTCCTCAGCATTGATAACCCACAAGTGCAGGGGATCACAACAGCTTTCAAGGGTAGAGTATTCAACCTAAATTTATTGATTCGACACAAGGGGAGCCAAAGAATATTCTTAAGTATTAGCAGTTGAGTTGTCAATTCAACCACACCTGGATAACTTAGTATCTGCAGCAAAGTATTTAGTAGCAAAGTAGTATGATAGTAATGGTAAAAGTGGCAAAATTAAAGATAGCAGTTTTGTAGTGATTGTAACAGTAGCAATGGAAAAGTAAATAAGCAAAGCACAAAATGTGAAAAGCTCATAGGCATTGGATCAGTGATGGATAATTATGTCAGATACGATTCCTCATGTAATAACTATAACATAGGGTGACACAGAACTAGCTCCAGTTTATCAATGTAATGTAGGCATGTATTCCGAATATAGTCATACGTGCTTATGGAAAAGAACTTGCATGACATCTTTTGTCCTACCCTCCCGTGGCAACGGGGTCCTAGTGGAAACTAAGGGATATTAAGGCCTTCTTTTAATAGAGAACTGGAACAAAGCATTAACACATAGTGAATACATGAACTCCTCAAACTACGGTCATCACCGAGAAGTATCCTGATTATTGTGACTTCGGGGTTGTTGGATCATAACACACAATAGGTGACTATAGACTTGCAAGATAGGATCAAGAACTCACATATATTCATGAAAACATAATAGGTTCAGATCTGAAATCATGGCACTCGGGACGTAGTGACAAGCATTAAGCGTAGCAAAGTCATAGCAACATCAATCTCAGAACATAGTGGATACTAGGGATCAAACCCCAACAAAACTAACTTGATTACATGGTAAATCTCATCCAACCCATCACCGTCCAGCAAGCCTATGATGGAATTACTCACGCACGGCGGTGAGCATCATGAAATTGTTTGTAACGCGCCAGATACAACTTTCCAAATTCGTAACTCCAACTCTTGCCTTTTCCGGAGATGCGATATGGTATTTCCTCCATGGTTGGGGTCACTACTAGGGAAAAGCCTATACACAGAAATTTAGCAACAACGCGTGTCAAAAAAGAGCGCTAGTGCTAGATAGCAGTAGCGATTGATGAAAAACCGCGCTACAGATACAATCTTAGCAGTAGCGCGTGTAGTGCCAAAAGCGCTACTACTAATATTCCCGTTGGTAGAATGATAGGATACGCATAGCAGTAGCGGGCTTGGAAGAAGTGCGCTACCGCTAGGGCATAAGTAGTAGCGCGTTTCCTAGGAAGAGCGCTACTACTAATGGAAATAAAATAAGATGAAAAACAAATAGAAAAGTAAATGAAAATGAAAGAAATAGAAAAAGGAGAAAGGAAAAAAATAAAATGTAAAGCATAATAATTGAAAGAGCGAAAAAACGGAGGAAGGCATAGCAGTAGCGTGTGTTTGTAAGAGGCGCTATAGCTAAAGGAGCTGCAGCGCCTGTCCTAGACCCCCGCTATAGAAACAGAAAAGAAAATTAAAAAATGGAAGAAAATTACATGGCTATAACAGCAACGCGTTTTGTAAAAACCGCTATAGCTACCTTAGCTATAGCGCGTTTTACTAAACGCGCTACCGCTAAATTTGACTTAAACAAAAAACGGTTTCCCCCCGGCCACCACTTCTTCCCCAAATCCCTCGACCCACCCCGCGCCGCCGTCTCCCCGATTCGCCGTCGCCCCACTTCGCCGCCGTCTCCTGCCGACATCGACGCCGCCAGAGCCGTGCGCCATCGACGCCACCGAAGCCGCCCCCAACGCCATGGAACCGCACGGCCTCATCAACGCCACCGGAGCCGCCGCCGTCGACGCCACCGGATCCTCCCTCGCCACAACTGCCTCCCTCGCCGTCACCGGAGACGCCCCTGCCTCCCTCGCCACTACTGCCTCCCTCGCCACCACCGGAGCCATCCTCTGTAAGACCCCACCCCTCCTCTCTCTCTAATGCATAGGTTAGCTAGTTTATTTAGCTTAATTATCTAGGTTAGGGCAAAATTTTAGTTAGGGCTTTGACAGAGAAGTAGTTAGGTTAACTAGTTTAATTAGGTTAATTATCTAGGTTAGTGCAAAAATTAGTTAGGGCTTTGACAGAGAACTAGTACTAGTCAGGTTAACTAGTTTAATTAGGTTAATTATCTAGGTTAATTAGTGCAAAAACTTATTTAGGGCTTTGAGAGAGAACTAGCTGCGTTAACTAGTTTAATTACGTTAATTATGTAGGTAAACTAGATTAACTAACTAGGTTAAATAGGTTGGTTAATTAGGTTCGTTGGATTAACAAGCTCGGTTAAGTAGGTTGGCTAGGTTAGAGGAAAATTTTATTTTAGAGCATTAGGTCAGAAGGGTTAGAGAAATGGAGTTCCTTTGCAATTTAATTGGGTTCTGTCCTAGGCAGAGAAGGGTTAGAGATAATAATGTGTGTTTTTGTGAGAGAGAGGAATAGCTAGATCAACATAATTTGGGTTTTGTCCTAGGCAGTGAAGTGTTTAGTGAAGGAAAAGAATTTAGGCAAATTTTATTTTAAATATGATCCCTTCCTAGACTTTTATTGGTGATTATATCTTTTCATTGAAGTGGTCATGTTATATCTTTTCATTGAAGTTGTTCAATTGTACCCAAGTGGCTTTGTTGTTTCCAGGGAATGATGCTAAGTGGCCTATGTTTTGCCGGAATGTTGATTCATTTCTGTTTCGGCAAATTTCAGGTTCTCGATTTGTCCACTTTTTAGCAAAGGTCATGCCGAAATTTTCCGTGAATTTCGGCATGACTTGTGCTACAAACTAAGACATATCGAGTGCCCGGGATTTGCTGCACCAGGAAGGAGTCAACATTCCTGCAAAACAATAGTCCTTTTGATGTCATTATTCATTTTATTAGGTCTAGAATTAATTGACTAGATTTAATCATAGGAAATATTGCTAGCAACGACGAAGGACAGGGTTCTGGTGATTGCAACGACGTCTACCTGGCGGCAGACGAATATTTTGGCCTTACCGACGATCAACCGATGTTGTTGTTGGGCCCACCGGTGGCATCGGAGACTGAGACCGACACGTAGACCGGTGCTGAGACCGAGACCGGCGCTGAGATTCAGACCGGCATCGAGACCGGCGCCGAGACCGGTGCTGCCTCGGGGAGCGGAGCCGGTGTAGAACCGAAAGAAAAGAGGTAACGGCTTCCTAACAAACTCAGGACTACTAGGCTGGTGGTCACGGAGGTGGATGATGGCATTTTTGAGCCAAAGGCGCCCGAGGAAGCTCGCTCGTGCTACAGCAATCAAATAGGCTGCATCGTACGGACAACCGCCACCATCAACGATGAGAAACTACAGAAGATAGAAAATATAAGGAGCTCCCTCCTAAAGAAGTTTCACCAGATATTCTTGTTCCCTGGCCGGAATGAGAAGGATTATGAAGATCCAGACGAGGACCCGACAATGAAGAAGATAAACAAACACGGCATGACCAAGTTCAGCGACGTGTTGGACTCCTGGAAAACTCGAGTGAAAGCAAGGATCATCGACAAGAAGGAACCCTACTCCGAGATTGTAAAGGATAATCCGACAATCACGGAAGACCAGTTTCAAATATTCAAGGAGGCTTGCGAGGCCGAAGCTGCCAAAAACAAGTCTAAGTACATGAAGGGGCTTCAACAGAGGAACATTGGGACCCACCACCTCAGAAGCTGGGGTTACGGCGGAAAGAGGTCCAAATGGGCCAAGGAGGACGCGGAAGCCGCGAGTCTGGGCATCCCAGACCCCTTGGCGGATTTCACCGTCCTGCAGGAGCGTGACGTCCGGAGGGCCCGGCACCGTTGGGACCCAGTGAAGAAGGTTTACGAGACAATACCGGTCATTACGGAGTTCATGAGACTGCTGGTAATTTTAGTTTCTGATCAATTAGACTACACACGTTAGTCATATTTGTAAACGATCCTTGTACCTTTTGCAGAGAGAGCAGCACCGGATTGCGGCCGAAAGCGACTCGCCGTCTGAGGCATTGGCGAGGCCCAAGTGGGACACTCCATTCAACCGGGCGTTGAACATATTGAAACAACAACCGGTGGATACTCGACTGTCATATGGACGTGTGCATGGTGTCGGAGATGGGGCCACGTGGAAGAAGTACTACCGTGAGACCACGGAGGAGAGAAAGGAAAGATGGAGGTTAACTGAAGAAAACATCGACAAGAAGGTTGAGATTGTGGTTGAGAAGAAATCATCTCAGACAGTTGCAATAGCGGTAGCTGCCACAAAACAGGCGGTTGCAGATTTGTCTACTTCCTTGGTGACGGGCGTTATCACTTGGACAAGGAAAAATCCAGAAAAAAATGCAGAGGACTTTCCCCTTGCTGACTTCTTGGGAGCACCTGCTCCCGCACCGGTTCCCGCACCTGCTCCCGCACCGGACGTGCTCGGCGGTGCTTCGTCTTTGGCTGAGCTCGACGCCCTCACGGTATCTGTCACACCGGCCCCCTTCAATATAAATGTATAATCTCCCGTTTTCGTTGCCTTTCGGATGTCTCACGTCGCAGACTTTTCTTTGCAGGCTGATGAAACCCCGTGCACCATATTGTACACCATCGGCGACTAGAAGGTGGCCGTGGGGAAGGTGACGATAATGAAGCCGAAGGAACCATTGTTCCACAGCCGGCCGATCCCCCCGAACGTCTTCAAGGTTTCCATGGCCAGTGTCAAACCGGGCCACGAGAATTTGCCTCCTCCAACACTACTGGTGGATGACAAGGAGACACCGCGGCGGCTTGGTGATTGTTGCAATGGGTGGGTCCTGTTGTGGCCAAAGATTCTGCTTCGTCTAGAGGCGACCGGGAGCACACCCACGAGCACGCAGCCTCAAAAAGGTATGAACATCAACACCCCACCTACCCAATTAGCGTTGGGTGTCGGGTTGGGTGATAGCGGATGGGGTAAGGAGGAGGCTCCATTAGTCGCTGATGACATCGCCATGGATGAGGATGAGGATGACGATGGCGCTGAACAGTATGTCTATACTGGCGCCTCCTCAGGGTTTGAGCGTCATGAGTTGGTGCCTGAATTACCGTCTCAACGTGTTATTGACGACCTTCCGGTAGTAAAGAATTCTAGGAAGAGAGCGAGGAAAGGCAAAAAAGCTGATTTTATGATCCAGCCGCCTCAGCAGCCTCGACTTCTGGACCGTATAGATATCCCCGATGCGGATAAATGGCATATCCCCGGTCAACCAATCCTACCTGCAACAGCGCTACGGGCCAGATTCGGCGATCTAAGGAGACTTCATGATGATGTGCTGCGGGTAGAGAAATGCCTCATCGCCTCGAAAGATCCAGGATACCCACTCTACGTGGTTAACGTTCCGCGGCAAATGTCGTACGTCGACAGCTTCCCTGCGGATAAGTTCTTCCTCCAATTCGATTACATATCCGACATGTTCCACGTGAAGGAGCTGGATTTTATGTTTGTCCGCCTTTATGCCTTGCACATGAACTACATCATTGGGGTTGAGCAGATACGTCATATCTGTGTCGCTGACCCGTACTACATGCACGAGAGCTTCTTGGGAGTCTGTGCAGAGCAGCGTGAATACGTGACGGATTACATCGTCAGTTTCATGCTCGCCAATAAGGACAAGGAGGCGATTCTCGTGCCTTATCATCCCGTGTAAGTCATCCGTGCTGCTATCCTTCCTTCGATTTCAATAATTCATTTGCACAGTGGAGGCTAATTAATTTGAGGTGTACTTATTTTGCGCAGCGGCGGGCGCGCCATCCTCATCATCCTCTACCCCCGATTCTCCCACGCTCTTTACTTGGACTCGTCGAAGAACATTCACAAAAAGGATTACACCCACATCAAAGATGTTCACGACAGTGCTGTGTTTTACTACCAAGCAACGGGTGGAGAGGTTAGGGACAAGAAGAGAAGGGGCGGTAGGGCCGCCTTCAGCCATAAAACCGACTTCTGCTGCATCCAGCAACCGAACGATTCTCTTAATGATGGATTCTATGTCCTACACCACATGCTGGAGTACAGACGGGATCACCAGAACCTTCACATGTCACCTAGATCTGGCGATGCCCATATTCTGCAATGGGCAAAGGACATAGGAGATATCGAGGATCATCGACTTCGAGCTGAGTTCTATAACATCCAGCGCGAACTTGCCCAAATCATCATGAAAGAGGTCGTTAGAAAAACAGGGATGTTCTACGGAGGACAAATGTCGTGGGAAGACGTCCGAACATGAATAGTCTCTCAGCGTCTCGACATGAAGCCTTTCACTAAGCTTGGGGACTATCTCCCTGACCTCGATGGATGGCACGGCATGTTGGAGTGATTCTCGATATATGACAATGTGTCTCTTTAGTCCATACTTTCTGTATGACAAAACTTTGAGTTATGCGCAGTGAAACTTTATTTGTGATGTAATTAAACCGTCCTCCTCCTCGACTAGTGAAGATCACTCTAGTTAGGGCATTTTGGTTACGATGAACTTTGTTATTTATGCTTATGATATGTTGTTTCTATTTTTGTCAAGTCTGTCTCTTTCTGTTGCTCAACTATATATGTTGCATATCATCTACTCATGTGACGATGCAGGTGCATAGATCATCGATGGCGAAGAAGTGCTACGCCAGGAGTATATATACGATGAGTGGCCGGAGTGTCAGGCCCAGGTGTTGCCGGTTTCCGGTTTCCGAGCGACAGGCAGTAGTTAGTTTAGGTTCACGCTAATGCGAGAGAGGGATATGAACTCATGTACTCAAAGTGATAGCTCTTTTCGCGTATACCATTGTTTAGATGGATGACGATGTATTTGCAGGTAATCAAGGACTTGTATCACTATTTTCGAGATGATGACGAGAGACCACTTCGTGTTGGATGATGATTATGATGAGACTATTTGTATGTATATGCTATGATTATATTCGTGGTCTCGCAGGCATTTGTATGTGTATCATGATGACATTTCTATGTGCTAAAGATTCTTCTATAAAGCCTGTTCAAATACAAAACAAATATGCCCAAAAAAACCTGTTAAATTAGCAGTAGCGGGTGTATAGAAGTTAGCAGCAGCGCCTCTATAGCAGTAGCGCGTTGCTCCAAAGGGCGCTAGAGCTACTAGCAGTAGCGTGCTCCCAGTAATCGCGCTGTTGCTACACTTGTGTAGCAGTAGCGCCGGTGGCAACGCGCTACTGCTATACGTTAGCTGTAGCGCCTTATTAGTAGCGCTCCACCCCGCGCTACTGATACACCTAAAACCCGCGCTACTGCTAGCCTTTTCCCTAGTAATTAAATTTTCAGTATACAGTACTAATAAAATAGATAAACCATATGTAGGGCAAATGAGTAGGATTGCTCACCATTTTGTGGCCGTTGCGATGTGGTACACCAAGCAGAGTTCGTTGACGCACAACTGCAGGACTGCTGCCATCTGGGGAGGTTCATCTTCGTTGGTGTAGTGCACACCAACGCCGACGATCCTATGAAACCTACCGCCAAGCTTCCTCCAGAGCCTGGAGATCACCACGTCAGCCTTGTCTGGTTCACTGGTGCAGACGATCTCCAGCGTCTCCTTGTTGTGGAGCTCAACCCCTTTGAGCGTTCTAGTGTACTCGCGCTTCTCGCCGGGGACGTTAATGTCGACGAGGTTGCTCCTGTTGTCCGACGTCTCGGCATGATGACGCTTGGCGGACGGTTCCTCCGCCATGGCCTTCCTCCGGCGACTGTGGGCTTTGGAGAGAGACGCTGGAGGTTTGTGTGCAGTGGAAATGGAAGCGGCAATGGTGATTTGTGGGAACGAGGGAGAGATATAAGAAAATGGGGTATTTTTGCAGTGCGCCGGCGGTGGTGTGTGGGAGGCGGTTCGTCGGGGGCGTGTGTGTAGTGGTCATGGGGGTCGCCGTTTGCAGTGCATCGTGGCAACCGCCTAGTGAGTGGCGCGGGTGGTGGCGTGGAAGAACTAACCGTCGAAGTTAAATGGTTTTTACTGTTGAACTGACTAGTCTTGTCAAGTTGTACGTATGACCTGCCAAATCCCACTTGCACGTCTCTGCGGTGGTGATGATGGCATTTTACTGTGGCACCGATTCATATAGTCAAGCTGTACTTATCAGCTGCTTATCCCACTTGCACGTGTCAGCGTTGGTGTTGGTGGACGTCTGAAATCCTCTACTATCGTACTCGGACTGGTGATTGAAGTGTAATTGAATGTACCAAATACCAGCGAGACTATGTGTGGTACTAATGTTTTTTAAAAACAATTTTCGTATTTTTTAAAGGATTGTTCATATCAAGATAATCTGTGAGTATTTTTTACAGATAAATCAGATTTTCACCAGTACAGGATGTATCATATTCGCATTTTGCTTGAGGTAATTATTTTTATGTACTGATGGTCTTTCTGAATTGGGACTGGCAGGAGCAGTCACAGCTTTGTTTTTTCAAAACGATTTTTTTCAGTCGTTCACTGGTGTGTTTGTTATTACTATGCCTTTTGTACTGCCGACTAAGAGTTATCAATACTGATGTAATACAAGAGTTTAAATTTTTCCTTGACATTTTTTTTGCTGAGTTACTAGTCGACAGTAGCGTTTTGCATCAGATATAACAAGATAAGTTTTTCAAATTTATTTGTGACTGCATTCAAAAGGATTGTTAAATGGTTTAAATAACAATGTCACTGCTTCAGCGGGCACATATCAGAAATTATATCAGTACTGATGTGTACTCTGCCTTGTACTGCCGACTAAGAGTTATCAGTACTGATGTTATACAATAGTTTAAAATTTTCCTTGACATATTTGTTTCCTGAGTTACTGGTTCACAGTAGCGTTTTGCATCGGATATATCCAGATATGTTTTTCAAACGTATTTTGTGACTGCATTCAAAATGATTATAAAATGGTTTACATAATAATGTCACTGCTCCAGCAGGCACAAATCAAAAACTAAAAAATAACTTTAGTTCTGATCGAGAAATCGACGATAAAGCTAAATAAGTCTTGGTAACGATAGTGTTTTGTGAAATGCTTCCTCATTGTGTGCTGATGCAACTGAGACTACAAGGTTATTTTTTAGTTGACGCAGCAGGATAACCACTATGTATTGTTCAGTCTTGAGCTTCTCCTAACTGTCCTCGAATGTTGTGCCTTGACGGCACTCTTTCCAGGTTGAGCCTTGGCAGCTTCATCGTCAGTTTCAGTTTCCTCGCCCCCGACACTGTCATGTTCATTGTCTTTGTCTGATTGGCCGTCATTCTCATCAAACTCTTCTTCTTCATCGTCTTCATTTGATTGCTTGGAACTCTTCACCTTGCCCTGTTTATGTTCAGCTCCACTGACCTCCTTGCCCACTTTGCACGTGCGGGTATTATGTCCGTCAGTTCCGCCACACTTGCGGCAAGTGTAGCTGTTACGTGTGTTGTCTCCAATGGTAGAAAGCTGGGTGGCTCCAATCTGCTTGTTCTTGTTGACAGTGGCATCTGTGCGGAGTGGGCATGTGCGGTAGTTATGGTTGCTCATGACGTTGTGTAATCCACATGCCCTTACCCCGAGGGGTTTGCCGTCCGGGCCAAATTCCACGTGCTTGATGGGGCGTGGTGGCTATTTCTTTGCTGCTTTCACAGCTTTCGCTGCTTGCGTCTTGCTCTTCCTCCCCTTTGTGTTTGAGAATATTGGGGGTTTAATCACCCTTTCCTGTTGCTGGTGGTAGGATGTGCTATTGTCATGTTGTTCACCTACTGCACCATCGAGCTCATGATCTCGAATGTGAGTTTGTCGGTGCTCTTGAGTGTGCACACGGGCAAGCTCCGGTTGCTGCTTCTCCTCTTCCTCGTTCTCAAATGGGTCAATAGCTCCCATATGGTTCATCTCGGATAACATTGTAGTAGTATCCTACTCAATGGCTTCATTGTCCGCAACACCTCCATTTTGAGCAGAATGCACGGCGTCGAGTTCTTGTTCAAGTTTGTCCATGACGACCCGCGTCCTTGCCATTTGCTCTTGGATTCTCAAGCTTTTTCTGTGCACCCTCATGTTCAGCGTCAGCAGTGAGCATTCAATGCAGTATTGGGATGCCTTGTTTGACGCTACTATCCTCAAGTCATTTCTGTCAAATGTTCGCTGGATGTTCGGGCGTTTGGTGTATCTCCTGAGTATGTATTTCTCTGGAACGCTTTCAGCCTTAATTGTCTACATCATGCACAGGACATGGATGCAGAAAAGACCTGTATTTGTTTTTGGAAGAGGTGCATGTTTTTTGTCATTTCATTCGAACAAAAACTTTGCAAAAAAACTAGTACAGTATGTAACATCTTTTTTTGTAGTCCTTACCTGTGTGGTCCGATAGCCTGCACTCGCACTCATATGTTTCTCCCACGGGGTCTGCAACCACCTGGAACGCGTGCTGAGCCCACACAGACAGTTTTTGCGGGTGGTTGTAGCGCACTAGGTACTTTGTGGGCTCTTCCGTATCTGTCGCTGTGAAGAGAGTGCTCAGCTTTAGCCTATCTCTGATCTCGCTGTACACAGCTCGTGTGTACAACTTTGCTGTCAGGACCCCGACTCAATGCCACATCGATCTAGCATGTAACACCTCATATCATTGCGGCCTCACGCACGGTATTCCCACGGGTGTCGCCTTACCTTTGCCCGGGACCGTTTGCGCCTTTTGGCACACGTATATGACAGTGTCGCTAGCATCCATATGATAAGGAGCCCGGGCTGACATGGCTAGTCGTAAACCCAAAGTGGCACAAACTTACAGGGACAGGCATCCATGACCCAGCATCGAACGTGTCGGTCATCAGCGAGTGAATCCAGGCTGTAGCACTGGGCTAGCAGGACTCCGGTGAACCGGGCTGTAGCGGGCTAACAGGACTCCGGTATTCATCGCGTGACATTTCCCCGAAGGGACAGACACAGGAACGAAGAAGGACACATGTCGGCCAGCCTAAGTGTCCCGAAGCAGTAGCAAGCTACCATGGCTCGGTGGAAACACTAGGAGACATTTCCCGATAAGAGAGGCTACCAAGGATAAACAACTAGGTTGTCAGATCCCACACATACCAAGCATTTCAATAACATACACACAATATGCTCGATATGTGCAAATACAACATGGCATCACAACATGACTCTACAACTCAAGTATTTTAATCAATAGGCTCCGAGGAGCGAGATATTACAAACATGGGTCTTATGACCCAACAATCAGAGCATACAAGTCAAAGCACAAGCGGAAGCTATCATGTCTGAGTACAGACATCTATAAATGAAAAAGGCTGAGAAGCCTGACTATCTATCAGATCCTGCCGAGGGCACAAGATCGTAGCTGAGGTAACAAGCTAAACGTCGAAGTCCACGAGGAACTACTAGTGAGACCGAAGTCTCTCTGCAAAAACATAAAATAGGCAAACGTGAGTACAAATGTACCCAGCAAGACTTACATCAGAACTAACTACATATGCATCATTATCAACAAAGGGGATGGTGGGGTTTAACTGCAGCAAGCCAGCTTTGACTCGGTGGCTATCCTAAACTACGACTGCAATGTAACTCTTTTGAGGTGGCGCACACGAGTCCACATATTCACCATATCAATACACCACTATGGATCCGCTCTCGTTCCCCTACGAGAACGCCATCCATAGCACTCACGCTTATCTTGCGTATTTTAGAGTATCCACTTTCACTTGTCTATGAACTGATATAAGCAACCCAGAAGTCCTTTACCGCGGACACGGCTATTCGAATAGATGATGATAACCCTGCAGGGGTGTACTTCTTCATACATGTTTCCACCACTTAGCGTCTGCACACGACATGTGCTCGGCAGACTTCAAGCGAAAGCCGACGTGGGTGTAGACCACGACCTACCTAAACACTCAAGTCTATAGTCTAGGTTTATCGCCTATTCGGGTTCCATCCATGAGGAGATCCGGCCGGAGTTTCGCTCACAGCCCCAAACGATGTGAACAGGGTTCCGTGGCACCAAACGGGCGCCCGGTTTACCCGGCCACGTGCCTACCGCATCACAGCCCACCCCTACGGTCAGCGCTGTCCACGGCCTCCAGCGTACTACAAACACCAGAAACTACTTGCAACTCCTGGACAGAGGACGAGGGTGAATAAGAAGTCGAGCGGGGTCATATTTCAGGGCCCAATGTATGGTAGTAGCTGAATCATGGATCACAAACGCAGAACTCAGTTCCTGAGGACGGCTGCAATGAGACAACCCACCATGTACTCATACATGGCCTCTCACCGCTACCTTTACCAAATCGTATTCACACACTTAGCTCACACACAGTAGGACATGTTCACACGCCTCTGATTCATCCCCGATGAATCAGACCTGACTCAACTCTAAGCAGTAGCAGGCATGACAAACAAACATGAATGAGTAGGCACAACAGGGCTCAAACAACTCCTACTCATGCTAGTGGGTTTCATCTATTTACTGTGGCAATGACAGGTCATGCAAAGGATAAAGGGGTTCAGCTATCGCAGCAAGTAACAGATGAATCGGTGTTGTCCTAATGCAGTAAAAGAGAGCAGGAGCGAGAGAGTAGGATTGTATCGGAATGAACAAGGGGGTTTTGCTTGCCTGGCACTTCTGAAGATAACATTGAGTCTTCATCAGTGTCAACGATCACATCATCGGTATCACGTCTATCGAGAGGGGACAAATACCGGCAATACAGAAGGGAACACAATCAATGCAATGCACAATATGATGCATGATCATGACATGGCAAAATGAATGTGTTTTGAGCCAATGCAACTAGCAACAGATTAAATGAAGTTGGTTTGAATACAAGATTCAAATTCAAACTCCATATGTGATTATTTAAATGCCCTTCACTTCATTTGTCCTAAACAGTAGTGATAAGTTGCTCTAACATGCATGAAAATGGTACAGATGGATTCCTTGAATTTTTCTGATAATTTTTCATATATAATTTATTTAATTTGGAGTTACGGTTGATTTTCTATGATTTATTGAAGTTTAGGACATTTTCTGAAAATAATAACTCATTTAAGTATTATTTAAATTCCAGAAACATTTACTACGTCATCAGTGCGTCACCGTGACGTCAGCAGGTCAACAGACGTCGGCCAGGTCAAACCTGACCAGTGGGGTCCACTGGTCAGTGACCCAGTCAACTAACCAAGTTAGTTTAGCCCTAACTAACTTAGTTAGCCGGGCGGGGCCCGCATGTCAGTGGCCTATCTAATTAGCTAACTTAATTGACGCTAACTAATCGGACCCTAATCAAGCAGGCGCCTGGGCCCACACGTCAGGGGGTCAAACCCCGGGTCAACTCGCCGGAGTTGACCCGCGGCTCGTCGTCGGCGGAGCCAGAGACGGCGGAGGGGGTCGGAAATCCTCCTCCGGCGACCAAAACAGCGGCAGCGATCATCTACGCGTAGCTGGCGCTCAGCCGCATCCATCTAGGCAAGCGGGAGGGGCTGAGGTCGAACGGGCTCGCCGGAATCGAGCTCGCGGCGGCGGCCGGAGCTCGGGGTTGGTGCGGGTTGGCGCTAGGGGCACGGCAGGTCGCACGGGTGGGCGCGCTCGGCTCCTGGAAGGGTACTGAGCACGTTGCCGTGCTCGGGAGTTGGCTGCGGTGGCTCTAGCACCGTCTGCGACATCGCCGGCGGCGAGGAACTGTCGGCTCCGACAGTCGGGGCGGTTAGAAGGCACGGACGGGCACGGGGAGAGAGGGGAAATGGACAGGGGCTCACGAGGGGTCGGGAGAGAAGCTCGGTGGGCTCGGGGAAGCCTCTGCAACGGCGAATTGACGACGGCGATCTCCGGGCACCGGAGATGAAGACGACGACGCTCCGGTCGACTGCGGCCTCCTCTGGTCGCGTGCGTCGCGTGTGTAGCTCCACGGGGTCAGGGCGGAGCTCAGGGATGCATAGTGGGAGCGAGGGGGTGG
>LT934120.1:466870308-466882939 GCA_900231445.1 Triticum turgidum subsp. durum
GGAGCGCGCCACGCCTCGCCTCTGCCTACTGGCAGAGGAAGAAGAGGACAAGGGGGGGGGGAGGAGGTGGGCTGGGCCGGCCAGATGGAGTTGGGCCAGGTAAGTGGCGCCAGGTAAGTGGCCCAGGTGGCCTTCTCTCTTTTATTTCTATTTTACTTCTGTTTTTCTATTTTGCAGGTTTGTTTTGAATTTGGTTTTGAAACCAATTCAATTTATTTTGCTTCTGACAATATTTTTAGGAGCTAAAAGAATTAAAACAATGCTCCACAAAAATATTTCAGAATTATTGGACCTATATTTATTTAACAGTAGATATAAGTCCAATTCAAATAGCTATTGATTTAATTCAAATACCCAAAATAAATGTTTCTGAGATAGCGAAAATATTGGTTTGGATTTTACCTCTTGCCAATATTTCCAGAGGATAACAAGAACATTTTCTTGGACTTATTTGAAGCAATTTTTATCTTGATCATCATTTTTTTAAGGGATTCTGAGGCTTTGAAAATTCCTCAATTCAAATTTCATTTGAATTTAAACATGATGCAGCAACCAAGCTAGTCCAAGGCCAGGGTAAAGCTAGGGATGTGACAACTCACCCCCACTAAACAAGAATCTCGTCTCGAGATTCAAGCGTAGGGTAAGGTGAAGGGTAACGCAGACTAGTATAATCTTCACGATCCAGGGTGCACTTCAATTTGACGTTGATTTGTTCACCATCATTGTCTTGAAGTTTTGCCTTGAGAATTCCTGCCAACATGACATGGAGGGAAGAAGGAGACTCTAGAAGGGTCGATCTTCTTGAAGATCGAACAACTCACGGAATGAGACATAGGACCATCTCTCAGGTTGAGACACGAGATACACATCAAGAGGGATGGAAAGAAACGGATGACGAAGGTTCACTAGGTGGACAACAATTCCACACTTAAGAATGTGGTGATCGGTTGTCAACATAGCGAGGAGTTGAATTGCCATGATACCACGACGAAACATCCTGGAGAAGGGTGATTCGTAGATTATTATCTTAAGTGGCAAAAAGAATTACCTTTGATATAGAGATCATTGAGACTCTCTATATCAGCCTAAGGCAAATAACAGCAATCGACTGGCGGGGATCGGTAGAATAGCATACTCGGACTTGGATGATGTGGATTACCTTGTTGAAGACAACGTAATGGATGAATTTGCTTATCACCGGAAATGGATGAGACCCATGGTAGAATGGCACATTGGCGGTGCCAGCTGGGAACAAAATGCAAATGCTGGGAATGATTCTGGTAACTGGGGAAGAACCCAACAATAGAGAGTGAGTTCACTGTTTGAGTAGGTCATAGCATTGCCGAGGGAACTGAGAGCAACCCAGCTAGTGCCGAGGATAACACGTAGCGCTTGTGCGTGCTCTCAAGAACTTGAGCATTTCCACAATCATCAAGATTCTACCAATATCCGTGTCAAGGATCCTGGCAACACAACATACCACCATGATGAACAACAATGGACGATGCAGATGCATAGGAAGATAACATCAACTCAGATTTCACCCTAGCGAGGCCAGGGAAACAAAATCTGGATGATCGACCGAGAGACATTTAGCACTCCGCTCCTAATGTTCTCCTTGACGTGCTAGTATAACCCATTCATGGATTTGGTTTGCTAACTAGAACATCAAGTAAAGGTCGGACTTCGGGAGCAATAGAATCCATAAGGAACAGTTACGGAGGTAAATCCTATGAAATCCTTATGGGGAGGTGGCCAATTTCCTCAAACAAGATACTACAATAATAGGTCTTCCGGCTGGGTGTGTTGGCCACGACATCCACTTTACCGGTTATCGAGGGACCAATATTATAGTTCTTGGGAAATGTTCCAAACATCATATCTTCCTGAGATTCAGCTCTGGTTGGTGTTAGGATATTCCAGGCTCATCGAGTCTTAGGAAGAAAAATGAAAGTTTGCAACACAAATCGACGAGATGACGTTGCGAGATTCTCGGGGAATGAACTACGATAGTAAGCTCCAAAACATGAGCTGGTTCTGCTACAAACATGTGAACACGTTGTCCCAGACAAGCATGCCCACATGGTAGTCTTACAATAAAACACTACCGAGTTCTGGTTGGGAACCATCAGCGAGGATATCGAAGTTCTTTCATAAGTCCGGATTAGCTCTTATGAAGATACTCCTTCTCCTTGAACAAATCAGTCAGTGGCTTGGTGTGCTAGGATACACATATGGAATGAAGGTTGCAAGTCTCCAGACCACAGAATACTTCGCACGTGTGCATGACTGACTTGCGATGATTCCAGAGGAAGCAACATTGACTTTCTCGAGTCCACGGCGGCAACTTGCATCAAATGCACATGAATTAAAGGAAGTCACTACCTTCATCCAAACATATGCTTCATGAGCTAGCATGAACAAATGCTTTCAAAAGTTTCCAACACTAACTTAATGTTCAACAAAATCATGGAGGAGATAAGGATGTTGTCAATGGGCTCAACAACAATTCATCTAGGTTTCCTTTTAAAAGGAATTCCATAGTTAAGTGAACACGGTGATAGCATTGGTCAGACCAAAGATGTAATGGTGTATGCTCGAGGGATCAACCACGAATAAGACAACATTACGAGCATCGTTGGTACTGATTTGATTTGACGATAGCCCACACTCAAATCAAAGGATTGATAAGACAATAGGTCCAGCAACTGATCACAGGGACCAATCGATGAAGATATCATCTTCTTCAACACACACTACACAAGAATATCCCTTTGGGACGAACTAAGTCAGACAAGTTTTTATCTTCCAACTCTCCAAGTTGTTGTCTAGCTTAACCAACTAGCTCAGGGATATCTAACACCGATTCTTGGAGAGAAGGTGGTTCATAAGAAACCAATTTGATCACGAGCTCAACATAACGGTCAGGTGACGACCTGGTGATACTTCTGAGAGGACATTCAGAAAATCACGAACCACCGGTATGTTACTAAGCTCGAGAACAATCTCGCTTTTCAGGGCAAGATGATATGATCAAATGAGTGAGGACTTAAAATAATTCCTATCTCATTGGTCGAGGAGTGCACCACAAATAGGGACTAGGCAGCACAATCAGTCTTAGGGTGACGATTCAATAATCAACACGCTAAGAATGAGGTTATCGTCCATTTAACTACCAAGCAACAGAGTTGCTAACAGTATTGATTTCACACGCCATGATCCATTTGTCGGTATTCCGGTTATGATAACACAGGAACCGAGGAATGAACAATGATGGCAAGAAGTATCACTGTACCAAGAGTTCATAGGATGGTGTGCAATTCCTATAACAATCCCGATATAAAGATGGTAATACTCCAAGGTAGAGCAGAACAAAAGCTGGATTAGCAATTTGATCTGCGGAGCACAACTTCTTTGACCCAATCCTGGATATGGATGAGGTACTGGAGTTTGTTTCTCCTAGTCATTCTGAAATAGAATGACTTGGCGGACCACAAGGGTAATAGGCATCAACGAACGAATGCACACATACTCTTGACTATCAATTGATAGACGAGGGTCAGAATGCAACTAAAGAGAACATCTCAAAGGAACATACAATTTTCTGAGTTGTGGATGCATAGATTAGTATGTCGGGCGAGATCAACATTTCTTCCGGATAACCCATGCAGAAAAGTAGAACTGGCAGGGCCATAACATATAATGGAGAACTCATCAAGAGCACTCTGGTTGTGATCGTTCAGTTCAACGAGGAACTTCTGCCATAAGTAGTTCATGGTATTTGGAAGAAGGATGTACCACGAACCTCGAGAACTATCGCAAAGGTTACTAATATCCTTAGGGAACTAGCAAACCCTATCAACATGAAGTAAGTAGAGTGAATCTCGGGTTCAAAACCCAAGGAGTAGAATACCTACTACTAAGTAGCATCATGGGATGCTTTCGAGAATGATGGCCAGAATCATCACACTGGAAACACAAATCATGGCTAAATTACTAGATGATCCCCTAAGACACCTAGGGTCATAATAATATCTCCAACATATATGTCAAGGTAACGAAGTACCTCAACTCACTGATTAGTGTGGTTAATCTGGCCCATGGGAACATTGAAACGGGAAGAAAGGATTTGCAATTGCATCAGACTACTTAGAAACCTGGGATGACTCGGACAGCATAACGACTGTAAATGCTCAGAAAAGATTTGAGACATTCATATAAATGGTGGCATAACCACTCAGAAGCACAATATCAAGGTCTCGAGATCAACAGTTAACATACAGAAGATAGTAGGAACTGAACTGAGGCTTGAATCAACAATCTTATGTCTACGGATTAGTAACACGTGATCCTGATAGAAAGAAAAGATAGCCTAGTTCTTAATCCCCGTAGGAAAGATAAGATGACTTAGATCAGAAGGGCATAAGGTATAAGGAGTAAAAAGAGCCTTACGTTCCATCCCACAATCAATTCCCTTATATAACTAAAGAATTTCTAGACTCAACTTCGACCAGTTTGGCTTGGTAATCCTACAGGCAGTCAAGCTCTGATACCAACGCTGTCAGGACCCCGACTCAATGCCACATCGATCTAGCATGTAACACCTCATATCACTTTGCGGCCTCACGCACGGTATTCCCACGGGTGTCGCCTTACCTTTGCCCGGGACCGTTTGCGCCTTTTGGCACACGTATATGACAGTGTCGCTAGCATCCATATGATAAGGAGCCCGGGCTGACATGGCTAGTCGTAAACCCAAAGTGGCACAAACTTACAGGGACAGGCATCCATGACCCAGCATCGAACGTGTCGGTCATCAGCGAGTGAATCCAGGCTGTAGCACTGGGCTAGCAGGACTCCAGTGAACCGGGCTGTAGCGGGCTAACAGGACTCCGGTATTCATCGCGTGACATTTCCCCGAAGGGACAGACACAGGAACGAAGAAGGACACATGCCAGCCAGCCTAAGTGTCCCGGAGCAGTAGCAAGCTACCATGGCTCGGTGGAAACACTAGGAGACATTTCCCGGTAAGAGAGGCTACCAAGGATAAACAACTAGGTTGTCAGATCCCACACATACCAAGCATTTCAATAACATACACACAATATGCTCGATATGTGCAAATACAACATGGCATCACAACATGACTCTACAACTCAAGTATTTTAATCAATAGGCTCCGAGGAGCGAGATATTACAAACATGGGTCTTATGACCCAACAATCAGAGCATACAAGTCAAAGCACAAGCGGAAGCTATCATGTCTGAGTACAGACATCTATAAATGAAAAAGGCTGAGAAGCCTGACTATCTATCAGATCCTGCCGAGGGCACAAGATCGTAGCTGAGGTAACAAGCTAAACGTCGAAGTCCACGAGGAACTACTAGTGAGACCGAAGTCTCTCTGCAAAAACATAAAATAGGCAAACGTGAGTACAAATGTACCCAGCAAGACTTACATCAGAACTAACTACATATGCATCATTATCAACAAAGGGGATGGTGGGGTTTAACTGCAGCAAGCCAGCTTTGACTCGGTGGCTATCCTAAACTACGACTGCAATGTAACTCTTTTGAGGTGGCGCACACGAGTCCACATATTCACCATATCAATACACCACTATGGATCCGCTCTCGTTCCCCTACGAGAACGCCATCCATAGCACTCACGCTTATCTTGCGTATTTTAGAGTATCCACTTTCACTTGTCTATGAACTGATATAAGCAACCCAGAAGTCCTTTACCGCGGACACGGCTATTCGAATAGATGATGATAACCCTGCAGGGGTGTACTTCTTCATACATGTTTCCACCACTTAGCGTCTGCACACGACATGTGCTCGGCAGACTTCAAGCGAAAGCCGACGTGGGTGTAGACCACGACCTACCTAAACACTCAAGTCTCTAGTCCAGGTTTATCGCCTATTCGGGTTCCATCCATGAGGAGATCCGGCCGGAGTTTCGCTCACAGCCCCAAACGATGTGAACAGGGTTCCGTGGCACCAAACGGGCGCCCGGTTTACCCGGCCACGTGCCTACCGCATCACAGCCCACCCCTACGGTCAGCGCTGTCCACGGCCTCCAGCGTACTACAAACACCAGAAACTACTTGCAACTCCTGGACAGAGGACGAGGGTGAATAAGAAGTCGAGCGGGGTCATATTTCAGGGCCCAATGTATGGTAGTAGCTGAATCATGGATCACAAACGCAGAACTCAGTTCCTGAGGACGGCTGCAATGAGACAACCCACCATGTACTCCTACATGGCCTCTCACCGCTACCTTTACCAAATCGTATTCACACACTTAGCTCACACACAGTAGGACATGTTCACACGCCTCTGATTCATCCCCGATGAATCAGACCTGACTCAACTCTAAGCAGTAGCAGGCATGACAAACAAACATGAATGAGTAGGCACAACAGGGCTCAAACAACTCCTACTCATGCTAGTGGGTTTCATCTATTTACTGTGGCAATGACAGGTCATGCAAAGGATAAAGGGGTTCAGCTACCGCAGCAAGTAACAGATGAATCGATGTTGTCCTAATGCAGTAAAAGAGAGCAGGAGCAAGAGAGTAGGATTGTATCGGAATGAACAAGGGGGTTTTGCTTGCCTGGCACTTCTGAAGATAACATTAAGTCTTCATCAGTGTCAACGATCACATCATCGGTATCACGTCTATCGAGAGGGGACAAATACCGGCAATACAGAAGGGAACACAATCAATGCAATGCACAATATGATGCATGATCATGACATGGCAAAATGAATGTGTTTTGAGCCAATGCAACTAGCAACAAATTAAATGAAGTTGGTTTGAATACAAGATTCAAATTCAAACTCCATATGTGATTATTTAAATGCCCTTCACTTCATTTGTCCTAAACAGTAGTGATAAGTTGCTCTAACATGCATGAAAATGGTACAGATGGATTCCTTGAATTTTTCTGATAATTTTTCATATATAATTTATTTAATTTGGAGTTACGGTTGATTTTCTATGATTTATTGAAGTTTAGGACATTTTCTGAAAATAATAACTCATTTAAGAATTATTTAAATTCCAGAAACATTTACTACGTCATCAGTGCATCACCGTGATGTCAGCAGGTCAACAGACGTCGACCAGGTCAAACCTGACTAGTGGGGTCCACTGGTCAGTGACCCAGTCAACTAACCAAGTTAGTTTAGCCCTAACTAACTTAGTTAGCCGGGCGGGGCCCGCATGTCAGTGGCCTATCTAATTAGCTAACTTAATTGACGCTAACTAATCTGACCCTAATCAAGCAGGCGCCTGGGCCCACACGTCAGGGGGTCAAACCCCGGGTCAACTCGCCGGAGTTGACCCGCGGCTCGTCGCCGGCGGAGCCAGAGACGGCGGAGGGGGTCGGAAATCCTCCTCCGGCGACCAAAACAGCGGCAGCGATCATCTACGCGTAGCTGGCGCTCAGCCGCATCCATCTAGGCAAGCGGGAGGGGCTGAGGTCGAACGGGCTCGCCGGAATCGAGCTCGCGGCGGCGGCCGGAGCTCGGGGTTGGTGCGGGTTGGCGCTAGGGGCACGGCAGGTCGCACGGGTGGGTGCGCTCGGCTCCTGGAAGGGTACTGAGCACGTTGCCGTGCTCGGGAGTTGGCTGCGGTGGCTCTAGCACCGTCTGCGACATCGCCGGCGGCGAGGAACTGTCGGCTCCGATAGTCGGGGCGGTTAGAAGGCACGGACGGGCACGGGGAGAGAGGGGAAATGGACAGGGGCTCACGAGGGGTCGGGAGAGAAGCTCGGTGGGCTCGGGGAAGCCTCTGCAACGGCTAATTGACGACGGCGATCTCCGGGCACTGGAGATGAAGACGACGACGCTCCGGTCGACTGCGGCCTCCTCTGGTCGCGTGCATCGCGTGTGTAGCTCCACGGGGTCAGGGCGGAGCTCAGGGATGCATAGTGGGAGCGAGGGGGTGGCTGTGGCCCTGGTAAACGGCGTCGGCGGCGATGGGCTCCGCTCGGGCGCGTGAGGGAGAGAGAGCAGAGGAGAGGGAGGAGCGAGGGAGAGGAGAGCTACGGGAGAGTGAGAGAGGTCGTGGGGAACGAGGGGGGGGGAGTGCGTGGCTCCCTCGGGTGCCTCCAGCGGCGAGCAGGTAAGCAGGAGGTGGCCGGAGCTCTTCGGGCGCGCGCCACGCCTCGCCTCTGCCTACTGGCAGAGGAAGAAGAGGACAAGGGGGGGGAGGAGGTGGGCTGGGCCGGCCAGATGGAGTTGGGCCAGGTAAGTGGCGCCAGGTAAGTGGCCCAGGTGGCCTTCTCTCTTTTATTTCTATTTTACTTCTGTTTTTCTATTTTGCAGGTTTGTTTTGAATTTGGTTTTGAAACCAATTCAATTTATTTTGCTTTTGACAATATTTTTAGGAGCTAAAAGAATTAAAACAATGCTCCACAAAAATATTTCAGAATTATTGGACCTATATTTATTTAACAGTAGATATAAGTCCAATTCAAATAGCTATTGATTTAATTCAAATACCCAAAATAAATGTTTCTGAGATAGCGAAAATATTGGTTTGGATTTTACCTCTTGCCAATATTTCCAGAGGATAACAAGAACATTTTCTTGGACTTATTTGAAGCAATTTTTATCTTGATCATCATTTTTTTAAGGGATTCTGAGGCTTTGAAAATTCCTCAATTCAAATTTCATTTGAATTTAAACATGATGCAGCAACCAAGCTAGTCCAAGGCCAGGGTAAAGCTAGGGATGTGACATTTGCCATCTGGGTGTCAAACCCATAGAAGGTCAGCGTGTTTTGATCCTTCTGCATATGCAAGAATGATGACCAAATTGCTAGTTTTCTCGCAGGAAAAACTTCTAATAAAGTTTTTACTTTAGTAAGCATGTAATTTTTTGTCTTACGAGAAGTGATAGAGCTATACCCGGTTACCCATTGTCTCCTGGTTCTCTGTCTGCCTCCTGGTTTTGACGCAGGAGTTTACCTGGCTGACAAACCGGTGTAGGTTATGTCTCTCATTTACGTAGTTCTTCTTGAGCACATAGTTCATGCTCTCACTTTGCTGTGTCGATGTCTTTTTGGCGCAGAAAATTTCTTTGAAGTAGGCTGATATCCATTTCTCACGCTCGTTCCACATGCCCACCATTGTGGCATCATCATGGAGGTTGTACTTATCCATGAGTCTTTTCCAGGCATCCTCAAACTCAGTTGGCATGAGGGGCCAGTTGAGAATTGATGTGAATTCATCCTTAAAGTCATCGTGCAGGAAATAGAGGCACGCGAGGTGTTCCCTGTACTTCTTCATAATGTGCCAGCGGCATAGCTTATGTAATGTGTTCTTGAAAACATCTGCGATCGCCAAAGCCATTGCCGGGCACTGGTCTGGTAATGAGAAAATAGACTCGGAGTGGTCAGCAGATGGTTGTGCATATATACCAATAGAACTGACACAACATTTTTATTGTGTTACTCTCCTTTTCTTTTTTGGAAGGGGGGTGGTGGTTTGGGGTGGTTTTAGTGGGTGTACCTGTGAGGATGCATGTAGGAGCCTTCCTTCTCATGCACCTTAAAAATGTCTCGAACAGCCACTTGAATGAATCTACATCCTCATCTCTTATCAGGGCAAAACCAAAGAATTTAGTCTGTAAGTGGTTCTTAGTTCCGACAAAGACCCCAAGTGGCATATGGTACTTGTTGGTCTTATATGTTGTGTCAAACGCTACGCAGTCCCCGAAGTCCTGATACGCCCCTCGGCAGCTTGCGTTTGCCCAGAATATGTTCTTAACTCTGTCGGACTCATCAAGTTGCATGTCACAGAAGAATTCCTTGTTTATAGCTTTCATCTCCCTAAAGAAGTTGACAGTCTTTAGGACATCGTCCACATCATCAATCCTTGAATTCTTTGCTTTCCTGCATATTAAAAGTTCATTGAAAAACGCATGTTGAACTGGCGTCAGGTCATGCGTTGTGTGATATGTTTGTACTGACAATGGAAAAAATACGTAGGCGGTTTATGGGAGGAGAACAAGATTGTACTTACAGGTTAATCAGGTCTTTGGCATTCATTTCGAGGAAGTAGCTACCAGGGTCATCACCGCCCAGAATGCTCATGATTTGCGAGTGTTCAATGCCTTTGAACTGCAGGTACTTGACGTACTCCAAGATTGTTTTGTCAAAGTTTTTGTGGGAGTGCAAGAAGACAAGCATTTCTGCGGTGAGCTGTAGCCCTGTGGTTGTGTTCCCAGACTATCTCTTTTATGGCAAATGTTCCATCCTTTTCCTTCTTCAGCCTCATTTTAGCCCTGCAGTTAGTTCTGGTTGTCGTCTTGTTATGCTGTCTATTTGCTTCAGACACCTTTGATTCATAAACTCCATGGCACATGCAATAAAGGTAGGCTCTGGTCTTAAACTTGGGGCCTTCCCTGACAGCAAAACCAGCGTGCTTTGCATATACGTTGTAGAAGTTCTTACTTTCTTCGAACATTTCAAACCTCATCTCTAGCCTTGGCAGAACATAAGCTTCAATGTCAGGTGGCTGCACACAACAGTGACCAAACAAAAATGTTAGATGGGGTGGTCATAGCACCATGGTATGGACTGTGCTTTGTATTTTTTATATATGGATACTTTCATGTGTATAGCTCTGCACTGCCTCTGGTGTTTGTTGTTCTCCCTGGTTTATGGGTGCCGGTGGTGTCACCCTTGGCACATGGAGCAATGCATCTCTTGGAGGGAGCAACGATGACTAAGATCTCCGTCTCTCGTTGTACGGCCGTCTCTCCTCAGATTCATTGTGATGTTGCTCCTGTCTATATGGCTCATATCTTGTACTTTTGAACCTGCTAGAGTGGTCAAAATTTCTGTCTTTTTGACCCGGTCTTCCCGTCGCAACTGCTTTTGCAGCACGGATGATTTATGTTGACGAAGCGACTGGTGGAAGCCTTCTTGCAACCCATCCACGGCTTCCTGTCCTTAGCTTTTTGCATGCGCTGGGGAAGGAAAACAATTGTTGTTGGTGATATTGTTGGCCTTGTTGCAACCCAGCAACATCAAAGCTTGCATTCCCAAGACATTGCTATTTGCTGTATAGAAGGACCTGTCCGTGCTTCTGATGATTGCAGTGTATCTTCAAATTTGCCTGTACTGTTGAAATATCCAGGCGGTATTTCTGGTGTTACCCAACCACGTGGTGCCCCATATCTGTTTTGCTCATGAAATGCTTGCTGCGTGCGCCGCCTTTCATGCTTCTGCAAACAACATTCAAAAGTTTTTGGGATTAATCTGGTTTCGTTTTCAGTCGAACTGATGAACGTTCATGTTCAAACACGGATGTACTGATGTACTGTTTTTAGCACTGTTTTGTAAACTGGACATTGAACTCATGCATGACTTCTCTTTTGTTCTTCTATAACTTATGCAACTACACTAGAAGTACTCCTAGTTTATGTATCATTGAACTTACTGTGTAACTGTGTCACTCTCGTGTCACTATCTACCTGGACTGATGCACAAGTTTAAGTTTTTTTTAACTTGAACTGAAGATAGCATATTAGATGCACTGACAGTAACCTCAACATGCTAATCGTGCATCAATGCATCTACATTACAAGTACTGCCAGTTTATGTATCATTGAACTTTCTGTGTAACAACTTTATAATTTTTTCCAGTAACAGTTTTTTTACTTGTTCGAACTGACGCAACTAGATGACTTGTACTCTTAGAAATAACAACATACAACTTTTCAGTGGTAGCTGAACCTTAGTACTATCTACTTGGACTGATGCACAAGTTTAAGTTTTTTACTTGAACTTAAGCTAGCATATTAGACGTACTGACAGTAATCTCGACATGCTAATCGTGCATCAAATGTCAGGGGTGTCAATGAACTGATGCTAGCATTTGCAATGTACTGATGCATCACACAATTTTGTACTCATGAACCTAATAGTGTAACATGTAGGCAGAGCATAGCAGCACAGATAAACTGATGAACTGATAAATTGACAGAAACGTGGTACATATCTTCATTCAAACCCAGATCTCAAAAACTTGTGTTACTAGTAACTTGTGTGGGAAGGATTCATCACCTGCATCTTGTTGGATGTAACTCCATCTTCGTTTCGTTGGCGGCGTATTGGCAACAACTTGGAAGGCGGAGCCATTGTTGTTGGGGAGACTACCGTGCTTGTGGTGGAGCTCTGTCGACGAGGTCCGTCGAGGGGTGGCGCGCAGCGGCAGGGAGGCGCGCGGGAAAGCTCCTGCACCAGGCGGTGGGTAGGCGAGCGGGGAGGCTCCTGCACCAGACGGAGGGAGGCGTGCGGGGAGGCTCCGGCGCCGGACGAGGCGACCGATGGTGGAGGCGGTCGGGCCGGCAGCATGGCTAGATGGCGGCGCGTTGGGGGGAGTGGTGGCTGTAGATCGGGGGCCGGTGGTGAAAACTCGCCGTCGGCTGGTCACGGCGCCACGGGCTCCCTCGCTCCGGCTGCCGCCGTCGCTCGCTCGCCCACGACGGCTACCTCTGGCGGTAGGAAGCGGGTCGGATTGGGGCTGTGTCAGTCATGGACGCGTCGCTCCTTATAGGGGCGAGGGTAACGGAATAATATTCTGTTACCGGTAACAGAATAGTCCAGCCC
>LT934120.1:466883276-466908966 GCA_900231445.1 Triticum turgidum subsp. durum
CGACCCCGCCCCACCCGCGACCTTCCTCCACTCACCGGTAAGACACACCTCACCCGGCCACCTCCCAGCACAAGCCTGAGCCAGATCTAGGCTGCAGCGCCCCTACACGACGCCCCACCACCGGAGAGAGGGGCGGTGACCACCGGAGTCCGAGTGGACCACCACACCGGCGATCTGCTCCAGACCTCTCGGATCTGGCAACACCAGACCATTCACCACCGCGTTGGCCGTTCGGCGTCGCGGACCTGCAGCTCGTCCTCTTGATGTAGTTTGGTTCTCGTCGGCGGGCGGGTCCGGTCACCAGTCCGGCGGCTCCATGGTCGGTGCGGCTCGGCTGCGCGTGCAGTTCACCCCCCACTGCTACCTCCCCTCCCCCCGGCGACCTTCTTCTCTGCTGCGACGGCGGGATACACCCTGCCCCGCCCCTGCAATCCCTTGTTGTGTCTGCGGTGGCCAGATCCACACAGCCGCCCCGGACAGCAGTGCGCCAAGGAGCCAAGGAGCGTGATGACGAGCTCATGACGAGTGGACTGCAATGCGCCAAGGAGCATGATGCAGTTTGAGGAGCTCCATCTTCTGGCCCCCGACGAGCTTCCCCTTCTCCCCTTGCAGTCCAACCGCCCCGGACTTGCAATGTGCTGACACGAGCTATGGGGTTCACATTTTGCCGTGCGGTTGCCCCTTATCCCGTGGCCTTCCTCCCCTCTCCGGCGGATAGGATTTCAGACCGACCCCGCCGAGCGCCACGGCGAACTCCTTCCCACTACAGATCCAACAGGTGGTTGGCGGCCAACACCACACCATGCCTCTCCACCCTCGCGCCCAAACGGTCTCCTGCTTCATGCTGTCCTCCCCCAACAACGACGAGATTTGCACTTTTTTGTATTCTTCTGAAGAGAAATAAAAGTGCAAATGTAGTCCACTGTTCGTTTGCTTTTGAGGTTCATTTTTCTCTTTTTTTGAAGAAAATATAGGTGATGCAGTCCACCGGCCTCCTCCCACGGCAAACTTTTTGTTCTTTGCAG
Source organism: Triticum turgidum subsp. durum (assembly GCA_900231445.1). Taxonomy (NCBI): domain Eukaryota; kingdom Viridiplantae; phylum Streptophyta; class Magnoliopsida; order Poales; family Poaceae; genus Triticum; species Triticum turgidum. Next base: position 466,884,302 of record LT934120.1, read on the forward strand.
GCCGCAATTATCCTATTGGAGAAAGATCTTGTGGTTGTTAGTAGAGAAGGAAGTGCACTCCATGAACACTAGCGGTCCAATTGTTGTGCTTCCCATCATATATATAGGGTAGGGTGTTATTCCTTGACTTCATGCAGTTTGCTCCGCCACACATCACTAACGAGCATCGTCGTGCCATTTTTGCAAATTGTTTTTTGCAGCTCAGTATGGTGAATATGCAGTTTGTTAATTTTGCCTCTATTGTTTATGTAAATTATTCAAAGAAATGCAGTGCACTTTGAGAGAAGTTGAAGCCCATATCACAAAAAAGTAAAGTCGCTTTGGGCTGAAGATGTTCGCTTGGCTGTACTGAGCAGTCTTTTGTCTAACTGGATTTTTTTTCATGCTATGTACTTTGAGAAAATAATGATGTGGTCCATTTTGGGGTGATTAGTGGTTTACTTTGTAAAAAAAGAGAAAAATAAATTTCCATGAGAAGTTCACTTCTTTTTCTAATGCACCTTGTTTCGTTTGTGGCTCTCGAAAACATGCATAGAAGAAAAGAGAAAAAAACTAAGTGCAGCTCACTTCTTTCATTGTTGTAGTGAGCTTCTATCTCTGAGCGGTTCACTATGTTGCCAAGTGCAAAAACAAATTGGAAGAAAACAAACTTGAAAATTTGATTTTTTTAATGCAGCTCACTCTGTTGTTTGTGTGTAGTAGAAAATAAAATTGAAAAGAACAATTGATGCAGTACACTCACCTCGTCCCTGTAGTGCATACTCGTTGATAAAAAATGTTACGAAGATGATAAAAAAAGAATGTGTTTAACTTTTCATAGTATGGCGGTTCATCAACGCTCGACATGAAGTGCACTCCACCTCGTTTGGGAAAATTAACATCCCACAAAAAAGGAATCATGCAGTCCACTTGTTTGTCTGATGAAGTGCGGGTTTTAGTCTAAAGAAGTGCGGTTTGCTACCTTGTTTGGAAACATTTACGTCCCACAAAAAAGAAATCATGCAGTGCACTTGTCGGTCCGATGCAATGCGGTTTTTGGCCGGAAGGCAGTGCGGTTTTCCCAAACTAACAAAAGCTTATCTGAGAAAATTTACGCCCGACAAGAAAATCATGAAGTTCGCTTGACTCTCTGATGTAGTGCGGTTTTCCGTCTAAAAGCAGTGCGGTTTTCTTTCTCATCTTCAAAAATTTACGTCCCACAGAAATGAAACCATGCAGTTCTCTTACCCGTGTGATGCAGTGCGGTTTTTCTTCCGTTGCAGTGCGGTTTTCAGTCAGATGAAGTACCCACGACGATTTGGGTGTCGCGAAAAACAGAGTGTCCGTATTTCGGTAAATTCAAAATTCCTTTTAAACCGTAAATAATTAGAGAGAGTATTCTACATGAAAGAGTTGCGTATCATCGATATCTTTCCAACGGCGTATCATTTGAATCATTCCGACCAGCGGTTTGCAAAAATTTCGCCAAAAACGGCCGCTGCCACTCGGCGTCCGTCGCACGATTTTTAAAATTAACTTAAAACCGTAAGGAATATAAAAACTATTTCAACATATGAAAGTTGCGCCTCGTTCATAGCTTTCCAACGGCGTATCACACACCTCGTTTCGACAAATGGTTCAAAAACTGGAGCGAAAACAGTACCAAAATTTTTAAAAAACTTGAAAAACAGAGTTCCGCGATTTAGTAAATTTGAAACTGCTCTTAAACTGTAATGAATTAGAGAAATATTTATATATGAAAAATATGCGCCTCGACGATATCGATCCAACGGCGTATCATTTGCTTCATTCCGACAAGCGGTTTAAAAAAAAGCGAAAAACGCTCGCTGCCACTTGTCATCCGCCACACTATTTTCAAAACTGCTCTTAAACCGTGTGGAATCTCGAAAAGTGTTCAACATGTTGAAGTTGCACCGAATTGATAGCTTTTCAATGGTATATTACACGCCTCATTCCGATAAACAGTAAAAAAATTAGGGCGAAAACAGTACCGAAAAAATAACGCGTGCAGTTTTTTCCGATGAGAAGTTCACTAGTCTCTATTGCAGTGCTCGTCGTCAAAATAATGCAGTGCGCTTCTGTTGAGCGTGCAGTGCCAAAGTGGTGTGCAGAATAGTTATTCTACTAATATTAGCAAAATATACCGTCTATATATATATATATATATATATATATATATATATATATATATATATATATGCAATTCTGAAAGTTAGCAGTCGTTGGCTTCAGCCCCCACACCTATAATGTAGGGGTGTTCGCGAAAAATATGCGTAATCACACTTGATCCAATGTCTTGGTCCATTAAGGAGGTGATCGCACGTCGAACTAGGCAACCGGACTATATAGTTTTAACACTTTCACTTAGCCATAGGAGTTTGACGGTGGGGCTACTATGTAGCCCCTTATACCTTTATGTGCATCCGAATCCGGGCGCGTGTGTACATGACCGGTAAGCGGTCCATCATTAATGCGGAGGAACCCTTAAGGTTCCGATGAGTCTTCGAGTGGTTGAACAGTCTCTCGCTATATCATGACATCCAGTTTTCGGCTTTCTCTACTAAGGTGCTCATCCGGAATAACCAGGGCACAATCACTGTAGTTCTCCTTTGGCCGCCTTAGCCGATAAGAACGGAACGTAAGGCAGCAAACCCAGGAGCCGGGAAAACCCAACATTTGACCAAAGACATGATTCGGAGCTGATGCATATAACCCAAACTCGCGATGCCGAACACTCCCGAAGGTATTTGGACTTTATAACGTATACTGGGTAGAGTAACGCCCCTTATTATGAACCCTGTATTCCCGGGTACGTGATTTAGTCTGTCATGGCGAAATGCCAATGACGGCAGTATCCTCTACGGGTGTAGTACCCATGGGATTTGTAAGCAACAAGAGAGAATAAAGAGGGTTTACACAGGGGCTTAATCTAAAAAGAAACCTTTGAGCGGGGCCCTGCTGCACGTCTGCGCCTTTGTCGCCGTTGTGCCGTCTCCTGGGAGGGTGTCGCACGAATGGTGTCTGTAAAAAGAGGAACTCATGTAGAAGAGTATGAGAAAAGCGTGCGAAAAGTTGGCTATCTGTAATGGATAGTAAAAGTGTAAGACATTGCCCTGTTAATAAGATTAGGCCGAGGATTGGGCTTTATTAATTATCTATAGCCCCTGGTGTCCTCTATGGGATTACATGTGTGACACCTAGATCAAGTTGATGAGGGCTTCCGGACTCGTCTAACCGTGTCCATGGTCTTAACGACCAATCATGCTTTCTGATATTAGAGGCCGCTTAGAGTCCGGCTACTAGAGCCGTCGCTTATTCCTCCGTGCGTAAGGAATGCTCTGTAATTCTGTTAACGGTGATGACACTGCGTGGACCGGGCATCTTGAGTTTAAGGTAGGCATAGTGCGGTACTGCGTTGAAGCGGGCAAAGGTCGTTCTCTCGAGCAATGCGTGATAACCACTTTGGAGTGGGGCTATGGCTAAGAGTAGTTTTTCACTTCTGAAGTTGCCTGGGGAGCCGAATATCACCTCTAGTACGTGGGAGCCCCTGCAGTGGGCTTCGACGCCTGGTATCACCCCTTCAAAGGTGGTGTTACTGTGGTTGATTCTGGATGGGTCTATCCCCATCCTTCGGACAGTGTCCTAGCATATTAGATTAAGACTACTGCCGCCGTCCATGAGGACGTGAGTAAGAAGGTATCCACCTATTATTGGGTCGAGCACCAAGGCAGCTGATCCTCCGTGCCGAATACTAGTCGGGTAGTCCCTGTGATCGAAAGTGATTGGGTAAGACGACCAGTGGTTAAGTTTGGGTGCAACGGGCTCTATAGCGCATGCGTCTCTGAGCGCGTTCGCGCCTTCTCGTGGATATGTGAGTCGCATGGATCATGTTTACTGTTTTTACCTTTGGTGGGATTTTTTTCTGCCCCCCCAGTGTTCGGCTAGCGAGGCACATCCTCGTCTTCCCTTGGTGTTTCCCTTCCCTTGTGTTCGACATTTAATTTGCCGGCCTGCTTGAATACCCACATTCTCTGTGAGTGTGGTTCGCAGGTTTTTCGGAGGTGCCACGAATTTGGCGCAGTCTGTCCATGACTTTGTTCAAGCCGGACGGTCGTTCTTTGTTGCCTTTAAATGGCTTCTTTTGTTGACCGGGTCGAGAGCCCCTGAATCCAGCATTGACCATTGTGTTGTCCGGACTTTCTTCCTTGTTTTGACGTTTGTTTTTATTGTGCCGTGGCTTCCCATTGCCATCCCTGATTTCGGATGTATTTGGGTTGTTGGTGCCTTTATGGGCCAACCAGTTATCTTCGCCTGCGCAAAAACGGGTCATAAGGCTTGTTAAGGCTGCCATTGTCCTCGGCTTTTCTTGGCCGAGGTGTCTGGCGAGCCATTCGTCCTGGATGCTATGCTTGAAGGCCGCTAAGGCTTCGGCATCCGGACAATCGACAATTTGATTCTTCTTAGTGAGGAATCTATTCCAAAGCTTGCTGACGGACTCTCCGGGCTGTTGAATTATGTGACTTAAATCGTCTGCATCCGGAGGCCAGACATAGGTCCCTTGAAAAATTGGCCCTGAAAGCATCCTCGAGTTCCTCCCAACTTCCAATTGAATTTTCGGGGAAGCTTTTCAGCCAGTGTCGAGCTGGTCTCTTCAACTTAAGGGGAAGGTATTTGATGGCATGGAGGTCGTCCCCACGAGCCATGTGGATATGCAGGATAAAATCCTTGATCCGGACCCCGGGGTCTGTCGTTCCGTCGCATGCCTCTATATTCACAGGTTTAAAACCCTATTGAAATTCATGGTTCAACACCTCTTTGGTGAAGCACAGGGGGTGAGCAGACCCTCTGTATCTGGCCGTGTTGTGGCATGCCGTCAGCTGTTGTTGTTTCCGGTGCTAATTCTGAGCTGGTATCCAATTGGTATGATCGTTTTGGTGACCATAGTCCTGTGCCGGGTTGTGTCCTTTAGATCTATAGATGGACCTAGCCGCGCCGGCCTTTTTATCCAGGAGCTCACGTAAATCGTGTGTGTCGTCGGTATCTGCTCCATTGCAGTTTCAGAGTGGTTTGTCCGGCCTATTGGCCGTATTGTTCTTTGGTGGAACGGCCTCGTCATCGAATTATGGTAGCATCTTGCACTTTGGATAGTTCTTTGTTTGGCGATCGTCGTCGTACTTTTCTTCAGTGTCTAGTACTTTATTCCATCTGCGATTGAGCATTTCCTGTGCAGCCTTAAGCTTTTGCTTCTGCTTCTTTAGACTTCTCGCAGTGGCCGTAAGCCTTTTGTGGAGGTTATCCCGTTCCAAGCGTGTTTCCGGGATGATGAATGCGTCGTCGTCTGGGCTATGCTCCTGTCCTGGGGTAGTTGATGAGTTCGTCCCTTGGGGTCACTGTGATTGGGCGTCTGCTCCGGGCTGTGTTCGGCGTGACCTGGCTCATCATGCTCCATCGCTGGTTCCATATGATCGTTATTGCCTTCGGAGTTGACTGGGGTGTCTATCTTTCTAGCACTGTTATTGCTATTTTTACTGTGACTGGATTTAGATCAGTGTCTGCGCCATCGTTTTCGCTTTTGTCCGGGGGTTTTATCTTCCGTTTTGTCGCCATCGTCCTCCTTAGGCGTATCCACCATGTATATATCGTATGATGAGGTGGCAGTCCAGCGCCCCGTGAGTGGTGGTTCTGAATCGTCTCCTGCGCCGACGTCCATACCGTCGGCGTCATCGGAGTCAATGTCAAGCATGTCTATTACGTTGTCGACAGTGGCTATGAAGTGGGTGGTGGGTGGGCAACGGATTTCTTCGTGACCTTCTTTCCTCTTGGGACGGACATAGTTCGGCCAAGAGTCTCCTAACAAAGAGAGAGACTCTAATGAGTTCAGTATGTCGCCAAAGGGCAAGTACTGGAAGATATCGGCAGCGGTGAACTCCATTACCGGAGCCCAACCAGGTTCGGCGGGCTCGGGAGTGCGTGGACTAGAAACTACAGCCGGATACGAGTCCGGGGGTCCAGTGTCACAGGCTTCCTTGGGGGTGAAGTCTGTGTTTGGCTCTACCGCCGATGGGTGTGCGGCCTCCGGGGCGGGGTCCATCCACCCGTCCTCGGGCGATGCAATCTGCCCCGGATTTAGGTCCGGGGCTCCTCCAGGAGCGATATCTCGAGCATTGTCCGATAGCAGGTCTAAGCCGTGCTCATCGTGACTGTCTGGCGCTCCCGACATAGGCCCGAATCCGTTGAAGATCAAGTCTCCACGGATATTGGCCGTGTAGTTTAGGTTTCCGAGCCTGACCTGAAGGCCAGGGTCGTAGCTGTCGACCTGCTCCAGATAACCAAGCGAATTTGCCCGCAGTGCGAAGCCACCGAATACGAAGATCTATCCGAGGAAAAAAGTCTCACCCTGGACCATGTTGTTGTTGACGATTGAAGGAGCCATCAGGCCTTGCAGCAACGACACAGAGGAACTCTCAATGAAAGCACCAATGTCGGTGTCAAAACTGGCGGATATCAGGTAGGGGGTCCCGATCTGTGTGTCTAAGGCTGATGGTAACCTGAGGCAAGGGACACGATGTTTTACCCAGGTTCAGGCCCTCTCGATGGAGGTAAAACCCTACTTCCTGCTTGATTGATATTGATGATATGAGTGTTACAAGAGTTGATCTACCACGAGATCGTAGAGCCTAAACCCTAGGAGCTAGCCTATGATGATTATGATTCTGCCTCGAAGGACTAAACCGTCCAGTTTATATAGACACCGGAGGGGGCTAGGGTTTACATGGAGTCGGTTAAAAAGAAGGAAATATAATATCCGGATCACCAAGCTTGTCTTCCACGCAAAGGAGAGTCCCATCCGGACACGGGACGAAGTCCCGAGTCTTGTATCTTCACGGTCCAATAGTCCGGCCAAAGTATATAGTCCAGTTGTCCGGATACCCCCTAATCCAGGACTCCCTCATAGAGTTTACCAGGGAAAGAATCCGAACTCTCCCAAGCTCGCCAAGCCGCAAGTGATGCCTGGGGGGAAGCCCAAGGTGCCCTGAAGGAAATCCAGGAGGCGATGAAGATTGCGGATGGTAAGGCTTTTCTATATAAAGCAGGTATTTGAAAGGAGAAAATCAAGTTGATAATTTGAATTCTGATTTCTCCAGGGGTATTTACGAAGCTGCCATGCAGCATATCTAATATCGCACAATTCTACCGAGTCGAAGAAAGGAACACTGCGGATAAGCTCTTCTGGTCATGGTATCTGGTCGATAAATTGAAGCAGCTGATCGAACTGCATAAGGCGGTCGAGCTAGCCATGAAGGATTTGATTATCCTGTTGGAAATATGCCCTAGAGGCAATAATAAAAGGATTATTACTATATTTCCTTGTTCGTGATAATTGTCTTTTATTCATGCTATAATTGTATTATCCGGAAATTGTAATACACGTGTGAATACATAGACCACAACATGTCCCTAGTGAGCCTCTAGTTGACTAGCTCGTTGATCAACAGATAGTCATGTTTTCCTGACTATGGACATTGGATGTCATTGATAACGGGATCACATTATTAGGAGAATGATGTGATGGACAAGACCCAATCCTAAGCATAGCACAAGATTGTGTAGTTCGTTTTGCTAGAGCTTTTCCAATGTCAAGTATCTTTTCCTTAGACCATGAGATCGTGTAACTCCTGGATACCGTAGGAGTGCTTTGGGTGTACTAAACGTCACAACATAACTGGGTGACTATAAAGGTATACTACGGGTATCTCCGAAAGTGTCTGTTGGGTTGACATGGATCGAGACTGGGATTTGTCACTCCGTATTACGGAGAGGTATCACTGGGCCCACTCGGTAATGCATCATCATAATGAGCTCAAAGTGACCAAATGTCTGGTCATGGGATCATGCATTACGGTACGAGTAAAGTGACTTGCCGGTAACGAGATTGAATGAGGTATTGGGATACCGATGATCGAATCTCGGGCAAGTAACATACCGATTGACAAAGGGAATTGTATACGGGATTGCTTGAATCCTCGACATCATGGTTCATAGGATGAGATCATCGAGGAGCATGTGGGAGCCAACATGGGTATCCAGATCCCGCTATTGGTTATTAACCGGAGAGCCGTCTCGGTCATGTCTACGTGTCTCCCGAACCCGTAGGGTCTACACACTTAAGGTTCGGTGACGCTAGGGTTGTAGAGATATGAGTATGCAGCAAACCGAAAGTTGTTCGGAGTCCCGGATGAGATCCCGGACGTCACGAGGAGTTCCGGAATGGTCCGGAGGTAAAGAATTATATATGGGAAGTCGAGTTTCGGCCATCGGGAAAGTTTCGGGGGTCACCGGTATTGTACCAGTACCACCGGAAGGGTCCCGGTGGTCCACCGGGTGAGGCCACCGATCCCGGAGGGCTCCATGGGCTGAAGTGGGAGGGGAACCAGCCCCTAGTGGGCTGGTGCGCCCCCCCTGGGCCCCCCTCTGCGCCTAGGGTTGGGAACCCTAGGGGAGGGGGCGCCTCCACTTGCCTTGGGGGCAAGTTTCCCCCTTGGCCGCCGCCCCTCCTAGGAGATCCCATCTCCTAGGGCCGGCGCCCCCCCTTGGGGTCCCTATATAAAGAGGGGGGGTGGGAGGGCAGCCGGACCCTGACACCTGGCGCCTCCCTTCCCCCTTGCTACACCTCTCCGTCCCGCAGACGCTTGGCGAAGCCCTGCCGGATCCCTGCTGCATCCACCACCACGCCGTTGTGCTACTGGATCTTCATCAACCTCTCCTTTCCCCTTGCTAGATCAGGAAGGAGGAGACATCATGCTGACCGTACGTGTGTTGAACGTGGAGGTGCCGTCCGTTCGGCGCTAGGATCTCCGGCGATTTGGATCACGACGAGTACGACTCCCTCAACCCCGTTCTCTTGAACGCTTCCGCTCGCGATCTACAAGGGTATGTAGATGCACCTCTCTCTCTCTCGTTGCTAGATGAACTCATAGATTGAACTTGGTGAACGTAGGAATTTTTTTATTTTATGCAACGTTCCCCAACAGTGGCATCATGAGCTAGGTCTATGCGTAGTTCTCTATTGCACGAGTAGAACACAAATCTGTTATGGGCGTAGATGTTGTCAACTTTCTTGCCACTACTAGTCTTATTTTGCTTCAGCGGTACTGTGGGATGAAGCGGCCCGGACCGACCTTACACGTACGCTTACGTGAGACAGGTTCCACCGACTGACATGCACTAGTTGCATAAGGTGGCTAGCGGGTGTCTGTCTCTCCCACTTTAGTTGGAGCGGATTCGATGAAAAGGGTCCTTATGAAGGGTAAATAGAAGTTGACAAATCACATTGTGGTTATTCGTAGGTAAGAAAACAATCTTGCTAGAACCCTATTGCAGCCATGTAAAAGATGCAACAACAATTAGAGGACGTCTAACTTGTTTTTGCAGCAATTGCTTTCTGATGTGATATGGCCAAAATTTGTGATGAATGATGAATGATATATTGTGATGTATGAGATCATGTTCTTGTAATAGGAATCACGACTTGCATGTCGATGAGTATGACAATCGGCAGGAGCCATAGGAGTTGTCTTAATTATTGTATGACCTGCGTGTCACTGATTTAACGCCATGTAATTACTTTACTTTATTGCTAAACTGTTAGCCATAGTAGTAGAAGTAATAGTTGGCGAGCAACTTCATGGAGACACGATGATGGAGATCATGGTGTCATGCCGGTGACGAAGATGATCATGGAGCCCCGAAGATGGAGATCAGAGGAGCTATATGATATTGGCCATATCATGTCACTACTATTTAATTGCATGTGATGTTTATCATGTTTATGCATCTTGTTTACTTAGAACGACGGTAGTAAATAAGATGATCCCTCATAATAATTTCAAGAAAGTGTTCCCCCTAACTGTGCGCCGTTGCTAAAGTTCGTCGTTTCGAAGCACCACGTGATGATCGGGTGTGATAGATTCCTACATTCACGGACAACGGGTGTAAGACAGTTTTACACATGCAAAACACTTAGGTTAACTTGACGAGCCTAGCATGTACCGACATGGCCTCGGAACACGGAGACCGAAAGGTCGAACATGAGTCGTATGGAAGATACGATCAACATGGAGATGTTCACCGATGCTGACTAGTCCGTCTCACGTGATGATCAGACACGGCCTAGTCGACTCGGATCATGTAACACTTAGATGACTAGAGGGATGTCTAATCTGAGTGGGAGTTCATTAAATAATTTGATTAGATGAACTTAATTATCATGAACTTAGTCTAAAATCTTTGCAAAAATTGTCTTGTAGATCAAATGGCCAACGCTCATGTCAACATGAACTTCAACGCGTTCCTAGAGAAAACCAAGTTGAAAGATGATGGCAGCAACTATACGGACTGGGTCCGAAACCTGAGGATCATCCTCATAGCTGTGAAGAAAGCATATGTCCTAGAAGGACCGCTAGGTGAAGCACCCATCCCAGAGAACCAAGACATTATGAACGCTTGGCAGTCACGTGCTGATGATTACTCCCTCGTTCAGTGCGGCATGCTTTACAGCTTAGAACCGGGGCTCCAAAAGCGTTTTGAGCAACATGGAGCATATGAGATGTTCGAGGAGCTGAAAATGGTTTTCCAAGATCATGCCCGAGTCGAGAGATATGAAGTCTCCGACAAGTTCTATAGTTGTAAGATGAAGGAAAATAGTTCTGTCAGTGAGCACATACTCAAAATGTCTGGGTTGCACAACCGCCTGTCCCAGCTAGACATTAACCTCCCGGACGAGGCGGTCATTGGCAGAATCCTTCAGTCGCTCCCACTGAGCTACAAGAGCTTTGTGATGAACTACAATATGCAGGGGATGGTGAAAACTATTCCTGAAGTATTTTCAATGCTGAAGTTAGCAAAGGTAGAAATCAAGAAAGAACATCAAGTGTTGATGGTCAATAAAACCACTAAGTTCAAGAAGGGCAAGGGTAAGAAGAACTTCAAGAAGGACGGCAAGGATGTTGCCGCACCCGGTAAGCCAGTTGTCGGGAAGAAGCCAAAGAATGGACCCAAGCCTGAGACTGAATGCTTTTATTGCAAAGGGAAGGGTCACTGGAAGCGGAACTGCCCCAATTACTTAGCGGACAAGAAGGCCGACAACACTAAAGGTATAGGTGATATACATGTAATTGATGTGTACGTTACCAGTACTCGTAGTAACTCCTGGGTATTTGATACCGGTGTCGTTGCTCTTGTTTGTAACTCACAGCAGGAGCTGCGGAATAAGCGGAGATGGCGAAGGACGAGGTGACGATGCGCGTCGGGAATGGTTCCAAGGTCGATGTGATCACCGTCGGCACGCTACCTCTACATTTACCTACGGGGTTAGTTTTAAACATCAATAATTGTTATTTAGTGCCAAGTTTGAGCATGAACATTGTATCTGGATCTCATTTAATAACAGATGGCTACTCATTTAAATCTGAGAATAATGGTTGTTCTATTTATATGAGAGATATGTTTTATGGTCATGCCCCGATGGTCAATGGTTTATTCTTAATGAATCTCGAACGTGATGTTACACATATTCATAGTGTGAATACCAAAAGATGTAAAGTTGATAACAATAGTCCCACATACTTGTGGCACTGTCGCCTTGGTCACATTGGTGTCAAGCGCCTCAAGAAGCTCCATGCTGATGGACTTTTAGAGTCTCTCGATTATGAATCATTTGACACATGCGAACCATGCCTCATGGGCAAAATGACCAAGACTCCGTTCTTCGGAACAATGGAGCGAGCAACCAACTTATTGGAAATTATACATACTGATGTGTGCGGTCCAATGAGCATTGAGGCTCACGGAGGATATCATTATGTTCTCACTCTCACTGATGACTTGAGTAAATATGGGTATGTCTACTTGATGAAACACAAGTTTGAGACCTTTGAAAAGTTCAAGGAATTTCAGAATGAGGTAGAGAATCAACGTGACCGAAAAATAAAGTTCTTATGATCAGATCGTGGAGGAGAATATTTAAGTCACAAATTTGGTACGCACTTAAGGAAATGTGGAATCGTTTCACAACTCACGCCGCCTGGAACACCTCAGCGTAATGGTGTGTCCGAACATCGTAATCGCACTTTATTGGATATGGTGTGATCTATGATGTCTCTTACCGATTTACCGCTATCATTTTGGGGATACGCTCTAGAGACAGCTACATTCACTTTAAATAGGGCTCCATCTAAATCCGTTGAGACGACACCGTATGAATTATGGTTTGGGAAGAAACCTAAGCTGTCGTTTCTAAAAGTTTGGGGATGCGATGCTTATGTCAACAAACATCAACCTGAAAAGCTCGAACCCAAGTCGGAAAAATGCGTCTTCATAGGATACCCCAAGGAAACCATTGGGTATACCTTCTACCTTAGATCCGAAGGCAAGATCTTTGTTGCCAAGAACGGATCCTTTTTGGAAAAAGAGTTTCTCTAGAAAGGAGTAAGTGGGAGGAAAGTAGAACTCGATGAAGTACTACCTCTTGAACCGGAAAGTAGTACAGCTCAGGAAAATGTTCCCGTGGTGCCTACACCGACTGGAGAGGAAAATAATGATGATGATCAAGGTACTTCGGATCAAGTTGCTACTGAACTTTGTAGGTCCACAAGGACACGTTCCACACCAGAGTGGTATGGCAACCCTATCACGGAAATCATGTTGTTAGACAACGGTGAACCTTCGAACTATGAAGAAGCGATGGCGGGCCCAGATTCCAACAAATGGCTTGAAGCCATGCAATCCGAGATAGAATCCATGTATGAAAACAAAGTATGGACTTTGACAGACTTGCCCGATGATCGGCGAGCGATTGAAAACAAATGGATCTTTAAGAAGAAGACGGACGCGGATGGTAATGTTACCATCTATAAAGCTCAACTTGTTGCTAAGGGTTATCGACAAGTTCAAGGGGTTGACTACGATGAGACTTTCTCTCCCGTAGCGAAGCTGAAGTCCGTCCGAATCATGTTAGCAATTGCCGCATACTATGATTATGAGATATGGGAGATGGTCGTCAAAACGGCATTCCTTAATGGCTATCTTAAGGAAGAGCTGTATATGATGCAACCAGAAGGTTTTTTCGATCCTAAGAATGCTAACAAAGTATGCAAGCTCCAGCGATCCATTTATGGGCTGGTGCAGGCATCTCGGAGTTGGAACATTCTCTTTGATGAGATGGTCAAAGCGTTTGGGTTTGTGCAGACTTATGGAGAAGCCTGCGTTTACAAGAAAGTGAGTGAGAGCTCTGTAGCATTTCTCATATTATATGTAGATGACATACTTTTGATGGGAAATGATATAGAACTTTTGGATAGCATTAAGGCCTACTTGAATAATTGTTTTTCAATGAAGGACCTTGGAGAAGCTGCTTACATATTAGGCATCAAGATCTATAGGGATAGATCGAGACGCCTCATAGGTCTTTCACAAAGCACATACCTTGATAAGATATTGAAGAAGTTCAATATGGATCAGTCCAAGAAAGGGTTCTTACCTGTATTGCAAGGTGTGAGATTGAGCTCGACTCAATGCCCGACCAGGGCAGAAGATAAAGAAGAGATGAGTGTCATCCCCTATGCCTCAGCCATAGGATCTATTATGTATGCCATGCTGTGTACCAGAACTGATGTAAACCTTGCTGTAAGTTTGGTAGGAAGGTACCAAAGTAATCCCGGCAAGGAACACTGGACAATGGTTAAGAATATCCTTAAGTACCTGAAAAGGACAAAGGACATGTTTCTCGTTTATGGAGGTGACGAAGAGCTCGTCGTAAAGGGTTACGTCGACGCTAGCTTCGACACAAATCTGGATGACTCTAAGTCACAAACCGGATACATGTATATGTTGAATCGTGGAGCAGTAAACTGGAGCAGTTGCAAGTAGAGCGTCGTGGCGGGATCTACATGTGAAGTGTGACACTCCAAAAATTTTAATTTGGTTTTCAACAAAAACTTTGTTTGATTTGAAGGAGGTCATTTAAAATCCTTCCAAAAAAACCCCTCTCTTTCAAATTTTCCTCATGGCAAGGATTTTATTTTTGTATCTTCCTCAACCCTGGTTTTTGGTTATTTAAAAACCTTCCTTCTGACTTTTACCACCTTAATTAGATTTTTGGAATTTATTTTCTATTAAAAAGAAACCCTATGGGTTTTGGGACTATTCTTTTGTTTTGAAACCATCCATTGTTTTACCATGGCTCATCTGGTAAATTCTCCCAAAACCCCTCCCTCCACTTTGGGGCAACCCAAACATTCTGTTCCAACAGGTTCAACCCATCTTTGAATTTTATTTCATTTATTTTTCCCCCAAAACAATTCTGTCAATTATTTTAAGCCTAGATAACTTACAAAATAAGTTCCTGATTCCCTTTGAGTTTTGATCTCAAACCAACTCCTCTGGATAGTCCCTAGCACCCCCAACCTAGATCCATCAAGATCCACTCTTCCTCTTTTCAAAATTTTCAAGTTTCAACCTCTGCAAGTTTGGACTAGATTCATCAATTTTGGTGAAATTCATATTTTCATTTCTATAAAAATTCCACCAAAATTCAGGCAGCCCCCAGGTGCTTTGAGAGGCCACCGCACCAAAGATCAGGCCCAAATAAATTTTTCTCTTGCCTAAATCATTTCATCAAACACTTGGCCGACACTGTTTCTGTGCATATTCAGAAAATTCAGAGATTAAGAGTTTAGTCAGTGTCGTTTTTCGTCAGTGGCTTGTCATCGATCACCAGTGCGCCCTGGCGCGTTGCGCACGGCCTCTCCTCCTTAACGAGAGCACCGCACGCTCTCTTGGATGGGCGCAGGTGTCGGTGGTGGTGAGCCTCGCTGACGCCGGCAGCTTCTGCGGTGCCAGAGCCACCCGTGGCGGCCAACGGGGGCTAGAGCCAGCTCGCTACGCCGTCCGGCGCCGCCCAACGCACCCAGGGCCCCCGCGTGGCCTCCTGCGTGCCAGCGCACACCGCAGCACCATCGCCATGGCCCGGCAAGCACAGGGAGCGTCCTCTGCCGCCGACGGGCCCGCGCCACCCCGTTCTGTCGAGACCACCCAGAGCGCCTAATCCAAACTAGGTTAGCACCTAAATGGGACCCGTGGACCTCCACGTTGGCGCCGAACCTCCTAAACTACCCGACCAAGCACTGCACCGCCGTAACCATCGCCGAAGATCCCCGTTCGCGGCCACCACCTCGGATCACCTATAAAAGGAGGTCCCGAGCTCGTTCTCAAGCATGCACCACCCCTACACCTCACCAGAACCCCGCCAAGCCACTAGGAGGACCTCGAGGAGGTATCCTCCCCCAACGCGGGCCGCCCCGATCCGCCTCGGCCACCAGCTCGATCCACTCCTGTGAGGCCATCCCCGCCTCCCAAACCTCGTCAGTAGTCTTCTCATGCACCCAGTGATCTAACCCAAGCTCCAATTTAACCTCTGCAGCACTCCCCGACGAGATCCAACTTCACCCGAGCCGCCGTCCGCCGGAGCAAGGACCACCGTCGACGTGGTGCTCGCCGACGACCACCACCACCACCTACCGACGCGAAAGGACACACTATGCACGTAGGTACCCTTCGATCCTCCTAACTCACCGTGGATCGTCACCGGCGACCACCGCAGCTCTCGGGCGCCGACGCGCTCTGTTTCTCGCCCCCCGATTGAAATTTCAAACCTGACGGGTGGGACCCCTCGTCAGTCTTTTCTTTTTTTTTGAACCGTTTTCTGAAAATGCCTTCGGGCAGAATACGTCTCCCTTTGCAGTTGACGGCTTTTTAGCCGAAGCGTTTTCTGTTTTTATAAGTTGGCCCCTGGAAACTTTCTGTTTCATTACAGATGAGTCCCTGGACTAAAACCTTTATTAGTTTTAAACAGAAAATGATTTTTGATTGATTCTTTTTCTGTCATCTTTATTTTTCTGTCTAGTTTTTTGTCATATTTATTTGAAAAAAATATTTGGAACATTTTTTTGTGCACTCACGGTATTTACGTTAGTACGTATTTTCTTATACCGTTGATACCGGAGGAGGTGACGGAACCGCGAACTTCACCAAGCTAGACTCCGACTACTCCGAACCAGGCAAGCATGTTTGAACTTTTGATATGATGAGTGTTTGTTGCATGTTTGCATTAAGTAGTTTCATGGCATGTTTATGAGCATTTCGATAAGTGTTATATTACATGCAAAGATGAGGCAAGTCAGTTTAGATAATCCACATGTTGTTGGATGTGAGTTTGCATGGCCATGTGATGGCATGAGAATGGGTAAGATGGCAGTGTTGTAGCATGCCAGTCTTATGCCAGACTATTTGACTCTAGTGTCAACGTGAATCAAGTCACGTTTCCATCCGTTTTCCCTTCCTGTACTACCACATGTTTTCCGCAAGGGATATGTCTTAGTAAGTTGCAAACCTCTTTCCTGGTACACACCAAATAGAGAGGCCGTGATGAGGGTTCCATGGCCCTGGATTAAAGCCCGTCATCCGGTCAGGAGGCATGGGTGTTTTCGGTTGGGACCGAGAGGGGGCCACCCCTTAGAGCACGCGTATATAAATTTGATCCCATGCTATTAGAGGTTGTGATCTCCCCGTCTCAAAGTTTTTCTTGAACGTTGTCTAGGGTGATTCCTGGCATCGTGAGGTGGGATGGGTGTGTACTGGTTAGATGTGTTTCTACCGAAATATCATAAACAGAACTAGTCCTTCGTGACTACGTGAATCCGTTGGCTGTGGGTAATTTGTACAAACTCTGCAGAGTCAAAAATCCTTTGAATTATCTATTCCATGTTCAAGTACTATGTTCATCTTATCTTGTCAGTGTCAGTCTCGGTGACAAAACTCCGGTGAACCACATGAGTGTTAAGTTCGGAAAAATGTTTATTCCTGTGGATGGACTAACCCGTTTATTATTATGTGTTGAATATTTCCAATGAGTATTATATCTTCATGAATTTATTAGAGATGAATAATGAAATTTAAACCCTTTCTGCAATGTCGCTCAGACGTCCGACTGTGGCACGCTTGTTATTTACTTTTGATATAAGCCCTTTCTGTGATGTCGCTCAGACGTCCGACTGTGGCACGCTTGTTATTTACTTTGATATAAGCCCTTTATGCGATGTCGCTCAGACGTCCGACTGTGGCACGCTTGTTATTTACTTTTGATATGAGCCCTTTCTACGATGTCGCTCAGACGTCCGACTGTGGCATGGTTGTTATTTACTTTCGATATAAGACCTTTCTGCGATGTCGCTCAGACGTCCGACTGTGGCACGCTTGTTATTTATTTTCAATATAAGCCCTTTATGTGACGTTTCTCCGATGTTCGACTGTGGCACACATATTACATACTTTCAATATAAGCCCTTTATGTGGTGTCGCTTAGACGCCCGACTACGGCATGATAATTTATTTGTTTACCCTTCGAGGCGTCGCTCCAGACACCCGATCGGTTTTCAGTTATTTTGTTGGGATTTCGGGAGGACTACCGTCTGACTTCCTTTTTACTTATCTTGTCGTGCAAATATTTATTAATTGAGTGTGCATTGCTATTTGCTCATGACGCATTCATGCTTGCATTTGTTATATCTTATGTCCGAACTGTCTTGCGAGTACTTACAAAGTACTCACCTGGCTTGTTGATTTGGCCAGATGTTGAAGAAGGTGATCTCATGGATGAAGAGTTCGATAGCGAGTCCGACGCCTATAGGAGTCCCAGTCAGTCCCGGGCGATCCTTGATTTGGTCACTGTATTATATCCGCTTCCGCTACCCAAATAAGTGCATCGAGCCTCACCTCGACGCTCGATGAGTTGCCAGTTTAGGAGTCATGTCAACCACTCCACTGTAACATATCCACCAACACTTTTATCTCGAGTCAGTAGCATGCCACCACACCCCTGTGCCATAACCGCCCTTATGTACAATATTGGCGTGTTTGTAATAATTGTTGAGCTACCTCAGCTCAACCCTGTAATATATTTAATGCTACTGGACTTCTGTATCAAGTATTTGTCTACCAGTAAGGAGAATTCTTCCTGTACTAGAATCAAAATATCGATTTCTCAATAAGTATTTTATTGAGAAACCGGTCGTGACACACTAGGTACCACAGCCAGGCTGATTGTAGGAAGCCACTAGGTGCGATCGCTAATCGGTTATTAGCATAATAGTGCTATTTTAATATTTTACAAATGTAGTCATTTTCTGACAGTCGGCGTAATTTTATGATCTGACTATTCAGAATTTTTGCCTACTTTTGTAGATGGCTGGCAACGAGTGTGAGTCGCAGGTGTTCGCCAATGTACCTAAGGGGTTCGTCAAGCTCCTCACCTCCATCGTCAAAATCGCGATGGGGCCATCAGTGCGCCCAGTATTCACACTCTACCAGCACAAGATCAACGACAGTCTATCCATGCACCAGGCCGCCGTGCAATTCAAGGGAGGGCGTGTTGAGTTACACCGCTTCCGGTTCTTGGGGAGAGCCATGCCTACGGAGAGGCATGCTATGTAGATGGCTGCCCGTGAGGAGATAGCTCATCTCTGAGATGTTCTTCCTTCGATGAAGACTCGTCGCTACCGCTACCTTCCATGCCACATGCCCTACACCTGTCACTATGCATTCTCTTGCCCCAGAGGAGAGCGAGATGAAGCTATCGAGATGCTTGTGGAGTACCTCCAGGCTCTGGAGGCAGCCTTCGACAACCTGGTGGACGACCTTGTGGCTGCCCGCATGGACTCAGTCCATGGCTGTGCCGCCAACAGGAGGGAGCTCCTGCACATCGCACCACCACTGACTTTCGTCTCATCCTCGGCATCTTACACACCTGCCACCCTCGCCACTGCTCACTGCCTGCCTACAACTGAGGAGTTCAACCAAGTCATTGCGCCCACTTCAGTCCGCACTGCACCACCTATTGCGCCCACTCTAGTCTGTGTTGCTCCGCCTATGGCACCCGCTCCATCAACTCAGCGCAGCACTTCATGTCGGGAGCCTATTAGTGAGGAGGAGGTTGAGTCCCCAGCCTCACTGCGCCTCTCCCTCGGCAGGCCAAGGGAGATCCTTACCATCTCCGACTGAGTGCGCTTTGCTGCCATGCGATGTACCGTCTTGTGCGATATGTTTATATGTACATAGGTTGTGAGAAGTAGCTTGTTTGCGCATCATGTAGGAACTGGGAGAAGTGCACTAGCCTAAATAACATGTTAGGATGTGTACGCATAACCTAAGTGGTGTATTGTATAATTACTGCCTGCGTGTAAGATATGTACCGAGCAGTCCTTCTCCGTGCGCAATCAATTATTCTCTTAAAAAAATCTTGAAGCATTTAAAAAATTTCCCGTCTTTATAAATTTATTGATTTTTGCGACTCAATTTCTTTTCTTATGAGTTTTACAAAATATATCCCTAGAGTGAAAAATGTCTCGTCCTTGGACGCGCTCCATGCCAAACCCGCCAGAGGAAAATTATGGCACCCAAACAAGCAACAATTTCACATTGGGGCAGTCAAGTCAACAGGGCAGTGAAACATTATTTTCCCAAGTATGCCACCTTTATGAACAGAGTCAGCAACAACATCAGGAAATGATGAACCAAGTCATCAATATGGGAAACCACCATGGACCGTATCAGCAGCAATCCAAATTGTCTGAGCTACAGAAGACGCGTCCCACAACATTTTCTCATACTGACAAACCTCTTGAGGCCGATGATTGGCTTCGAGACATGGAGAGGAAATTAATTATTGCACGATGTTCAGACCGCGAGAAAGTACTGTATGCACCGCACTATCTCACTGGAGCGGCTGCATCATGGTGGGAGAATTTTCTACACATGCAACCCAATGAAAATGAGATAACCTGGGAGGAATTCAAAGAAGGTTTTCATGGGGCGCGCATTCCTAAAAGTGTTATGAAGATTAAGAAGAGGGAGTTTGATGACCTCAATCAGAGGACCATGACGGTGACGGAATACAATAGTCAGTTTACTCTATTGTCACGCTACGCCAATGAAGAGCGTATGACTGAAAGCAGGAAGATGGAAAAATTCCTGGACGGTCTAGCACCCGCGCTTAAATGCCAGCTAGTCGTGCACACTTTCCCAGATTTCAAAACACTGGTGGATAAGGCTATTACCTTGGAAAATGAGCGACTCAGCTCGGAGGATTTCCGCAAGCGCAAAAGGAACCAGACTACTCTTGCTCGCAACCACCGGAGCAAGGCGGATTTTCAGAAAGGTGGGACACACAAACCCATGACAAATGTTTCACACCCAATCAAGAATTTCCACGCAAGGGACAAGGAGTTCACATATCGCCCAGGCGTTACTTGCTACGCTTGTGGAGAAGAAGGACACTATGCCAAGCAGTGCCCCAAGCCAAGGAACCCGACCCCAAAGCCGAACAACGGTGGCAATAATTCAGCGCCCAAGAGAAACAACTTCAACCCCAATAACAACCACAGGAAAGGTCACCTAAACCACGTGACCAAGGAGGAAGCGCAAAATGTCCCAGATATCGTACTCGGTATGTTCCCTGTCAACACAATACCTGCCACGGTTTTGTTTGATTCTGGAGCTTCTCACTCGTTCATTTCGAAGATATTTGCTTTGCAAAATGATTTTTCGATGCTTCCCTTGGAAAAATCCATGATCATCAAGTCCCCTGGGATTAAGCAAGTTACTCAGAGTTACTGCCAAGGTGTGGTTATTGAGTTTGAAGGATTGAAGTTTCACGCCAACCTTATTGTATTGGAGAATAAAGGACTAGATGTCATCCTAGGGATGGATTGGTTAACCACCAACAAGGGATTTATTGACTGCTTCAACCAGACCATAATTCTCACCCACCGTCACGGGAAGACAATAAAAGTTTCAGCCAAAGAGAGACAGATATCTCGGCAACCAAGGTTGAACAAGGTGGACGTTTCTGAGTTAAGCAAAGTTCTAGTAGTGTGTGAGTTTCCAAACATATTTCCCGAGGAACTACCAGGCATGCCGCTAGACCGGGAAATTGAATTCATCATTGAGCTAGCACCTGGAACCACGCCCATTTACAAGAAGCCCTATAGAATGGCACCCTCCGAGTTGGTAGAGTTAAAGAAGCAAATAAAGGAATTACTGGACAAAGGATTTATTCGAGCCAGCTCCTCATCTTGGGGTTCACCAGTATTATTTTCCAAGAAAAAGGATGGGACACTAAGATTGTGCATAGACTATCGAGCGCTCAACATGGTCACCATCAAAAACAAATATCCTATGCCAAGGATAAATGAATTATTTGACCAGCTCGCACAAGCCAAAGTATTCTCGAAAATTGATTTGAGGTCGGGATATCATCAATTAAAAGTACGGACAGAGGATATTCCCAAGACAGCATTTACCTCAAGATACGGATTATACGAGTTTACAGTAATGCCGTTTGGACTGACGAACGACCCTGCATATTTTGTTCACCTCATGAACAAAGTATTTATGAAATTCCTGGACAAATTTGTTGTGGTATTCATTGATGATATTCTGGTATACTCCAAGACACCAGAAGAGCACGCTGAACATCTCAAGATTGTACTGGGAGAACTAAGGAAACATCAATTGTACGCCAAATTCAGCAAATGTGAATTTTGGTTAAGACATGTCGGTTTTCTAGGCCACGTGCTAATCGAAGAAGGTATTGCCGTAGATCCGGAAAAGGTCAAGGCCGTACTTGGCTGGAGACCACCAGCCAGCGTAACGGACATACGAAGTTTCTTGGGAATGGCAGGATATTACCGAAGATTTATTGAAGGGTTCTCCACCATAGCAAAACCAATGACCCAGTTGCTCAACAAGGATAAAAAGTTTGTATGGACCGAAGCCTGCGAGAAAAGTTTCCAAGAACTCAAAAGGAAACTGACAACAACACCAGTATAGGTTGTGCCAGACAAACACAAAAGATTTGAAGTGTATTGTGACGCATCCCGAAAGGGCCTCGGATGCGTACTAATGCAAGAAGGCAAGGTAGTCGCCTATGCTTCAAGGCAACTACGAAAGCATGAAGAAAATTATCCCACTCATGACCTGGAATTGGCAACTATCATTCATGCGCTCAAGGAGTGGAGACACTTTCTGCTTGGAAACCGCTGTGAAATATATACGGACCATAAAAGCCTCAAGTACATTTTCACACAACCAGAACTCAATTTACGGCAATGACGTTGGTTGGAATTAGTGAAAGATTATGATGTTGACATTCACTATCATCCAGGAAAAGCAAATGTAGGGGCGGATGCTCTTAGTCGGAACCCCAGCTCGGGCAACGACAATATACCAAATTTGAGACCAGAATTTCAGCGGGAATTTGCCAAACTCAACTTAATAATGGTCACGGAAGGCAGTGTGTTGAAATTGGAAATGCAGCCTACCCTGATAGAAAAGATTAAGGAGGCTCAGCGTGGACACCCCAGCATTGAAGGCATAAAAAGAAAAGCAAGTTTGGGCAAGGCCTCAGAATTCGTCATAGATGAGCAGGGAATATTGTGGTACGGAGATAGGCTTTGCGTACAAAATATCGAGGACCTCAAATAGCAAATTCTAGCTGAAGGCCACACTGCCCCGTATTCAATCCATCCTAGAGGAACAAAAATATACAAGGACCTTCAGGAAAATTTTTGGTGGCACGGTATGAAAAGGGACATAGCCACATTCATTGCATGTTGTGATTCATGTCAATGCATCAAGGCCGAGCACCAGAAACCAACTAGATCTACCCGAAGAATTGTCAGACGTACACGACGTGTTCCACGTATCACTGTTAAGGAAGTGCATAAGCAACCCTGAGAAGCATGTATCCATGAAGAAATTGACGTACAACCAGACCTCACCTATCGGGAGCGTCCAATAAAAATATTAGAGGAGTCTGAAAGGAGGACCCGACAGAAAACCATCAAGTTTTTCAGAGTTCAGTGGAGCAATCACACCGAGAATGAAGCAACTTGGGAAAGAGAGGATTTTCTTCGGAAAGAGCACCCATACCTATTTGAGGATCAGCTGAAATCTCGGGGACGAGATTTTTCCTTAGGGGGTAGGTGTTGTGACACTCCAAAAATTTTAATTTGGGTTTCAACAAAAACTTTGTTTGATTTGAAGGAGGTCATTTAAAATCCTTCCAAACCCCCCCCCCTCTCTCTCAAATTTTCCTCATGGCAAGGATTTTATTTTTGTATCTTCCTCAACCCTGGTGTTTGGTTATTTAAAAACCTTCCTTCTGACTTTTACCACCTCAATTAGATTTTTGGAATTTATTTTCTATTAAAAAGAAACCCTATGGGTTGTGGGACTATTCTTTTGTTTTGAAACCATCCATTGTTTTACCATGCCTCATGTGGTAAATTCTTCCAAAAACCCTCCCTCCACTTTGGGGCAACCCAAACATTCTGTTCCAACAGGTTCAACCCATCTTTGAATTTTATTTCATTTATTTTTTTTCCCAGAAACAATTCTGTCGATTATTTTAAGCCTAGATGATTTACAAAGGAAGTTCCTGATTCCCTTTGAGTTTTGATCTCAAACCAACTCCTTTGGATAGTCCCTAGCACCCCCAACCTAGATCCATCAAGATCCACTCTTCCTCTTTTCAGAATTTTCAAGTTTCAACCTCTGCAAGTTTGGACCAGATTCATCATTTTTGGTGAAATTCATATTTTCATTTCTCCAAAAATTCCACCAAAATTCAGGCAGCCCCCAGGTGCTTCGAGAGGCCACCACACCAAAGATCAGCCCCAGATAATTTTTTCTCTTGCCTAAATCATTTCATCAAACACTTGGTCGACAATGTTTCTGTGCATATTCAGAAAATTTAGAGATTAAGAGTTTAGTCAGTGTCGTTTTTCGTCAGTGGCTTGTCATCGATCACCAGTGCGCCCTGGCGCGTTGCGCACGGTCTCTCCTCCTTAACCAGAGCACCGCACGCTCTCTTGGACAGGCGCAGGTGTCGGTGGAGGCGAGCCTCGCCGATGCCGGAAGCTTCTGCGGTGGCAGAGCCACCCGTGGCGGCCAATGGGAGCTAGCGCCAGCTCTCTATGCCGTCCGGCGCCGCCCAATGCACCCAGGACCTCTGCGTGGCCTCCTGCATGCCAGCGCACACCGCAACATCGTCGTCGTGGCCAGGCAAGCACAGGGCGCGCCCTCTGGCGCCGACGGGCCCGCGCCGCCCCATTCTGTCGAGACCACCAGAGCGCCTAATCCAAACTAGGTTAGCTCCTAAATGGAACCCGCGGACGTCCACGTTGGCGCCCAACCTCCTAAACTACCCGGCCAAGCACTGCGCTGCCGTAACCATCGCCGGAGATCCCCGTTCACGACCACCGCCTCGGGTCACCTATAAAAGGAGGTCCCGAGCTCGTTCTCAAGCACGCACCACCTCTACACCTCACCAGAACCCCGCCAAGCCACTAGGAGGACCTCGAGGAGGTCTCCTCCCCCAACTCCGGCCGCCCCGATCCGCCTCGGCCACCAGCTCGATCCACTCCGGTGAGGCCACCCCCGCCTCCCAAACCTCGTCAGTAGTCTTCTCGTGCACCCAGTGATCTAACCCAAGCTCCAATTTAACCTCCGCAGCTCTCGGCCGACAACCACCACCACCACCCACCGACGCG
>LT934120.1:466909161-466927524 GCA_900231445.1 Triticum turgidum subsp. durum
GGTGGGACCCCTCATCAGTCTTTTCTTTTTATGAACCGTTTTCTGAAAACGCCTTCGGGCAGGATACGTCTCCCTTTGCAGTTGAAGGCATTTTAACCGAAGCGTTTTCTGTTTTTATAAGTTGGCCCCTAGAAACTTTCTGTTTCATTACAGATGAGTCCCTGCACTAAAAACTTTATAACTTTTAAAGAGAAAATGATTTTTGATTGATTTTTTTTCTGTCATCTTTATTTTTTTGTGTAGTATTTTTTCATATTTATTTGAAAAAAATATTTGGAACATTTTGTTTGTGCACTCATGGTATTTACGTTAGTACGTATTTTCTTATACCGTAGATACTGGAGGAGGTGACAGAACCGCGAACTTCACCAATCTAGACTCCGACTACTCCGAACCAGGCAAGCATGTTTGAACTTTTGATATGATGAGTGTTCGTTGCATGTTTGCATTAAGTAGTTTCATGGCATGTTTATAAGCATTTCGATAAGTGTTATATTACATGCAAAGATGAGGCAAGTGAGTTTCGATAATCCACATGTTGTTGGATGTGAGTTTGCACGGCCATGTGATGGCATGAGAATGGGTAAGATGGCAGTGTTGTAGCATGCCAGTCTTATGGCAGACTATTTGACTCCAGTGTTGTCGTGAATCAAGTCACGTTTCCATCCGTTTTCCCTTCCTGTACTACCACATGTTTTCCGCAAGGGATATGGCTTAGTAAGTTGCAAACCTCTTTCCTGGTACACACCAAATAGAGAGGCCGTGATGAGGCTTCAATGGCCCTGGATTAAAGCCTGTCATCCGGTAAGGGGGCATGGGTGTTTCCGGTTGGGACCGAGAGAGGGGCACCCCTTAGAGCGCGCGTATATAAATTTGATCCCATGCTATTCGAGGTTGTGATCTCCCCGTCTCAAAGTTTTTCTTGAACGTTGTCTAGGGTGATTCCTGGCATCGTGACGTGGGATGGGTGTGTACTGGTTAGATGAGTTTCTACCGAAATACCATAAACGGAACTAGTCCTTCGTGACTACGGGAATCCGTTGGCTGTGGGTAATTAGTACAAACTCTTCAGAGTCAAAAATCCTTTGAATCATCTATTCCATGTTCAAGTACTATGTTCATCTTATCTTGTCAGTGTCAGTCTCGGTGACAAAACTCCGGTGAACCACATGAGTGTTAAGTTCTGCAAAATGTTTATTCCTGTGGATGGACTAACCCGTTCATTATTATGTGTTGAATATTTCCTATGAGTATTATACCTTCATGAATTTATCAAAGATGAATAATGAAATTTAAGCCCTTTCTGCGATGTCGCTCAGACGTCCGACTGTGGCACGCTTGTTATTTACTTTTGATATAAGCCCTTTCTGCGATCTCGCTCAGACGTCCGACTGCGGCACGCTTGTTATTTACTTTTGATATAAGCCCTTTCTGCGATGTCGCTCAGATGTCCGACTGTGGAACGCTTGTTATTTACTTTTGATATAAGCCCTTTCTGCGATGTCGCTCAGACGTTCGACTGTGGCACGCTTGTTATATACTTTCAATATAAGCCCTTTCTGCGAGGTCGCTCAGATGTCCGACTGTGGCACGCTTGTTATTTATTTTCAATATAAGCCCTTTATGTGACGTCGCTCCGACGTCCGACTATGGCACACATATTATATACTTTCAATATAAGCGCTTTATGTGGTGTCGCTTAGACGCCTGACTGCGGCATGATAATTTATTTGTTTACACTTCGAGGCGTCGCTCTAGACACCCGATCGGTTTTTAATTATTTTGTTGGGATTTCGGGAGGACTACCGCCTGACTTCCTTTTTACTTATCTTGTCGTGCAAATATTTATTAATTGACTGCTATTTGCTCATGACGCATTCATGCTTGCATTTGTTATATCTTATGTCCGAACTGTCTTGCGAGTACTTTCAAAGTACTCACCTGGCTTGTTGATTTGGCCAGATGTTGACGAAGGCGATCTCATGGATGAAGAGTTCGATAGCGAGTCCGACGCCTAGAGGAGTCCCAGTCAGTCCTGTGCGATCCTGGATTTGGTCACTATATTATATCCGCTTCCGCTACCCAAATAAATGCATCGAGCCTCACCTCGACGCTCGATGAGCTGCCAGTTTAGGAGTCATGTCAACCACTCCACCGTAACATATCCACCACCACTTTTATCTCGAGTCAGTAGCATGCCACCACACCCCTATGTCATAACCGCCCTTATGTACAATATTGGCGTGTTTGTAATAATTGTTGAGCTACCTCAGCTCAACCCTGTAATATATTTAATGCTACTGGACTTTTATATCAAGTATTTGTCTACCAGTGAGGAGAATTCTTCCTATACTGGCATCAAAAGATTGATTTCTCAATAAGTATTTTATTGAAAAACCGGTCGTGACATGAAGCGGAATACATGGCAGCCTCGGAGGCAGCGCATGAAGCAATATGGATGAAGGAGTTCATCACCGACCTAGGAGTCATACCCAATGCGTCGGGGCCGATCACTCTCTTCTGTGACAACACTGGAGCTATTGCCCTTGCCAAGGAGCCCAGGTTTCACAAGAAGACCAGGCACATCAAGCATCGTTTCAAATCCATCCGTGAAAATGTTCAAGATGGAGACATAGATATTTGCGAAGTACATACGGATCTAAATGTCGCAGATCGGTTGACTAAACCTCTTCCGCGAGCAAAACATGATCAACACCAGAACTCTATGGGTGTTCGATTCATCACAATGTAACTAGATTATTGACTCTAGTGCAAGTGGGAGACTGTTGGAAATATGCCCTAGAGGCAATAATAAAAGGATTGTTATTATATTTCCTTGTTCGTGATAATTGTCTTTTATTCATGCTATAATTGTATTATCCGGAAATCATAATATACGTGCGAATACATAGACCACAACATGTCCCTAGTGAGCCTCTAGTTGACTAGCTCGTTGATCAACAGATAGTCATGGTTTCCTGACTATGGACATTGGATGTCATTGATAACGGGATCACATCATTAGGAGAATGATGTGATGGACAAGACCCAATCCTAAGCATAGCACAAGATCGTGTAGTTCGTTTTGCTAGAGTTTTCCAATGTCAAGTATCTTTTCCTTAGACCATGAGTTCGTGTAGTATCTTTTCCTGAGACCGTACGTGTGTTGAACGCGGAGGTGCCGTCCGTTCGGAGCTAGGATCTCTAGTGATTTGGATCACGATGAGTACGAATCCCTCAACCCCATTCTCTTGAACGCTTCCGCTCATGATCTACAAGGGTATGTAGATGCACCTCTCTCTCTCGTTGCTAGATGAACTCATAGATTGATCTTGGTGAACGTAGGAAATTTTTTATTTTATGCAACGTTCCCCAACATATCCGGCCATGGCCCGCCGAGCCGATTCCAAGCAGCTACTTCGGTCTTGTGAACCGGCTTGTGAGTGCCTGCCCTCGGCTTGACTGTGAGGACCCCGACTCAATGCCACATCGATCTAGCATGTAACTCCTCATATCACTTTGCGGCCTCACGCACGGTATTCCCATGGTTGTCGCCTTACCCTGCGCGGGACCGTTTGCGCCTTTTGGCACACGTATATGATAGTGTCACTAGCAACCATATGACGAGGAGCCCTGGCTGACATGGCTAGTCGTGAACCCAAAGTGGCACTAACGAACGTGTCGGTCATCAGTGAGTGAATCCGGGCTATAGCACTAGGCTAGCAGGGCTCTATTAAACTGGGCTGTAGCGGGCTAACAGGACTCCGGTATTCAACGCGTGACAGTTCCCTGTAGGGACAGACACGGGAACTAAGAAGGACACATGCCGGCCAACCTAAGTGTTCGGGAGCAATAGAAAGCTACCATGGCTCAGTGGAAGCACTAGGAGACATTTCCCGGTAAGAGAGGCTACCAAGGATAAACAACTAGATAGTCAGATCCCACACATACCAAGCATTTCAATCATACACACAATTTGCTCGATATGTGCAAATACAACATGGCATCACAACATGACTCTACAACTCAAGTACTTTATTTAAAGGCTTAGAGAGCCATACATATCATACACACAAGTACGGGTCACACGACACAGCATTCAAGTCATACAAACATACAAGCCAACAGCGGAAGTAACTTGTCTGAGTATAGACAACTAGGAAATAAAAGAGGCTTGAGAAAGCCTGACTATACTACACGGTCCATCGTGAGCTCAGGATCACCACATGGGCCTCAGCCTACTCGTCGACATCGACGTCTATGAAGAACCCATCAGAAGGGGTTGTAGCGTCTTCTTTAAAACGTAAATTAAGCAACATGAGTACAAAGGTACTCAGCAAGACTTACATCAGATCCTACATACATGCACATTATCAAGAAGGGATGGTGGGGTTATTGCAGCAAGCTAGCTTTGACTCTTGGCGAAGCTATCTTACGAGACTCCAACTCGAGTCCACTACACACCACTTCAATACACTACCGAGGATCCACCTCCGTCATCCTACGGAAGATCCATCCTCAGCACTCAAGCTTATCTTGAGGCTTTTAGTAGTATCCATTTACTTGTCTATGAACTGTATAGGCAACCAAGTAGTCCGTTACCGTGGACGCAGCTATTCAAATAGATGATGTTAACCCTGCAGGGGTGTACTTCTTCATACATGTTTCCACCACTTAGCATCTGCACATGACATGTGCTCAGCAGACTTCAAGAGAAAGACGACATGGGTGTAGACCATGACCTACCTAAACACCTAAGTCTCTAGTCCAGGTTTATCGCCTATCCAGGTTCCATCCGCAGGGAGTCCGGCCTAGGTTTCCACATACGGACCTGAACGATGTGTGCAGGGTTCTCGAGATACCAAACGGGCATCCGATACACCGTGCCACATATGTACCGCATCACAGCCCACCCCGCGGGTCAGCGCTGCCCACGGCCTCCAGTA
The DNA here is from genome assembly GCA_900231445.1 of Triticum turgidum subsp. durum. Classification (NCBI taxonomy): domain Eukaryota; kingdom Viridiplantae; phylum Streptophyta; class Magnoliopsida; order Poales; family Poaceae; genus Triticum; species Triticum turgidum. The sequence goes on from LT934120.1 coordinate 466,914,108, forward strand.
AGCTGCAAACACCAGAAACTACTTTCAACTCCTGGACAGAGGACTAGGGTGGATAAGAAGTCGAGCGAGTCAATTAAGGATCCCAATGTATGGTAGTAGCTGATTCTTAAATCACATATACAGATCTCGGTGCTTAAGGATGGTTCCAATGAAACAACCCACCATGTACTCCTACATGGCCTCTCATCGATACCTTTACCAAATTGTGTTCAACACATCACTCTCTTTACCGACTTGATCATTTCTCTCTAGCCCATCACACAGACGAACCAGACCTGACACGACTCTAAGCATAGCAGGCATAGCAAGGTAGGAATAACACATACACATGGCTCAATCAACTCCTACACATGCTAGTGGGTATCATCTAGTTACTGTGGCAATGACAGGTCATGCAGAGGAAATGGGTTCAACTACCGTAGCACACAACAGTTTGAAACGTGTTGTCTTAATGCAGTAAAAGAGAGCAGAGGCGAGAACATGGGATTGTATCGATATGATCAAATGTCTGGTTGCTTGCCTTGTAGGTCTGTGGACTGGTATTGCTCTTCGTTGGGATACTCGTGATACTCTTCGGCGACAGAACCTGCCGCAGAGAGCACCGATATACAATCATCACCAAACAATGTGCAACAATATGATGCATGCATGAGACATGGCAAAATGAGTGTATTGGGCTAATGCAACTAAGAACAGTTGGGTTTGGACCATTTTGAATCAAAGATTCAAGTTCCAAGCTCATATATGGCCCTTAATAGTGCTTTATCATGTTCTCCACTAAACAGCAGGTTAACTTGCTTAAACATGCATTAAGCCAGTAAAGATGGATAGATTGGATTTTTTCTAATCATTTTTCATATATAACACTTTGCATTTGAAGCTACAGATTAATTTCTATGAATTTTTGAAGTTTGTAGTATTTTCTGGAATTTCCTGTATAAGAATAATTCCAGTAATTAAATTATTGCGTCAGCATTGCGTCAAGGTGATGTCAGTGGTCAACCGGGACGGTCCAGGTCAAACCTGACCAGTGGGTCTCGCGTGTCAGTGTCATTAGTCTAATTAATTTTAATTAGTACTAACCCTAAGTTAATTAGCACGGCTGGGCCCCACCTTCCATTGACCCAGGGGGGTCAAACTGGGCCCACCCATGGTCAAACACGGTCAGCGAGGTCAAACTCGCCGGCGTTTAGCCGCCGGCGAGGCCAAATGTGGCGGGGTGGTGTGGGTTTTGTGCTTCGGCGACCAAAAAGGCGGCAGATGGAATCTACGTGACGCTGGAGATGAGCCGCATCCAGTGGTGGTAGTGGTTGGGCTTGGGGTGGCCCGAAACAGCATCGGTGACGACCTTGGCGGCTGTCGGAGCTCGGGTGAGCTCAGGCTCGTCGCTAGGGGGCACGACAAGGAGTGTGGAGTGGTGCGGTGAGCTCCTGGGGGTGCGGTAGGGCTAACGGGCAGGGTGGCATGGCCGTTGCGTGGCTGGGGTCACGTTGGTAACGAGCTCGGCGGCGGCGCATGCGGGTGAGCTACGTGCAGTCGCTACGGGGCTCGAGAGAGAGAACAGAGAGGATGGGGAGGGGCAGAAGCTCACGGCGAAGAAGATGAGCTGGGCGGCGCGGTCGGGGACGAACTGCTGCGATGGTGACGGCGAAGGGGATCTCCGGTGGTGGAGTCGGGCAAGGTCGATGCGGTGGCTTCGGGGCATGCGAGCGCTCGGGGCTCGGCCTGCTCAATGGAGAGGACGACGGCGGAGCTGCTGGACACGGTCAGACGGCGCAGGGACGACGATGGCTGCGTCAACGACGGCGTGGTGGCAGCGGCTGCGTCGGCGATGGCGGAGGGGAGCGAGGGAGAGGTGATGGGGGAGAATGGACGTGTCCAGGGGGTTGAGGGCGCGATGTGGAAGTCATCCAGATCATCCAGCAACGAAGCGGCAAGCAGGTGGCCTCGTGGCGAGCTCACGCTCGTCGGTGTCACCTCTCTGCCTGCCTGGCGGGGATGAAGCACCTGGCTGGTGCGGGCCAGCATAGTGCTGGGCCGCTAGGTGGGCCGGGGCGTGGGTTAGGCAAGGTAAGTGGGGTTTTCCATTTATTTCTATTTTATTTATTTCTGTAAGTCTGTTGCATTTCTAAAAATACTTAGGCATCTCCCAAAATCACCAAACTGCACATGGCCACTATTTGGAATATATCCAACATGGAACATTTTAGTTTGGGATTATTTGAGCATTTGAAATATTTTATATTATTTAAATGCCCAAACTCAAATAACTAATGAATTAATATAGTGACCTTATGTGTCCTAGAAAAATGGGAACCAATTTTCGCACAGGTTCTGGACCAAGACAAAAATGATGGACATTTTAGAAGGGCATTTCAGGTTCATTGAAATTATTTTTAGTAAACCCTATTTGGTTTCAGAGGGGGCTGGGGGTTCTGTCATCCCCATTTCAAGTTTCTGATGAATGGTAAACATGATGCAACACTCTAAATGCATGAACTAGCTAGGGTGTGACATTGACGTCATCAAGTGGTCGGTCTGTATAGAGGGTGCACGAATGGCCTTCGCCCACGCAAAGGTGCACTGGGGGAAGATGGATGCTGAAAAGCTGATGACCAAGGGACCGCCGGAGGGGAAGGAGCACCGCAAGCCTGAGTTATATTATGATAGTGTCCTGAAAGGACCCTGCCTTGCGGCGGAGCAATGCACCAAGGACATTACATTTCCATGAATATAGTCATGTTGTCCTTTGTAGTGTTGAACAAGGTCATTTCTATTATTTATTGCCTGTTATTTGAAAGTTTTTCCTCCTGCACGGCCATTTTATATATTAATCCTGAGAGTTGGCCAGTCGTCGGCTTCTGCCCCCATGTAGGAAGTACAGGGGTGTTCGTGATAAACCTGAGCACTCTTTATCCCAGTTTTGGGTCCTTGAAGGAGGTGTTCAACACAACGAACCAGGAAATTGGACTATATGGCTTTATCACTCTCACTTAGCCATAGGAGCTTGACAAAAGGAAGGTAGACGCAGCCCCTGGTGTTCGGAAGACCGCACGAGGGGCTCTATAAGCACCTGATCGGAAGAAAAGCCGATCCATCACATGCTGCATTAGTTATGGCATTATGCGGAAGAAATCCTTAAGGATTTTACAACCTCTCGAACAACTGACCAGCTCTTGCCGTATGATGACAGTCAGTTTTCGGCTTTCTCTACTAAGGTGCTCGTCAGGAAGAACCGGGACAATATCGTAGTAGTTCTCCCTATGCCGCCTTAGCCGATATAGCAGCAAAACATGGGAGCCGGGAAAGCCCAACTATTGATCCAAGACATGATTCGGAGCTGATGCATATAATTCTATAAGTTCGGGGTGCCGAACTACTGTGAAGGTGTTCGGACTGTATTGCCATATTATGGGTACAATGAAGCCCCTGGCATAAGGCATATCGCGGTGTACAGATGCCAATTGACAAAAGAGTTTCAATAATAAATAACAATAGATAAGCGTCATATAATGTCGGTGTTCTGGGAACGGGGGTCCCCAGACTTGCCTGCTTGTGGCCTGCCGCGTGGCGCAAGCAGAGGCCCCGTACAACCCGTCTACATCAACCCAAGCTCAAGACCCTCGCGAGGGTCCAAGCCTCGCGGGGCGGACGATGCAAGGCTTCCTCAGGGACGGCCTCACCAGGCAGGCTCGCGAGGAGGCAGAGAGATCAAGCAAGGAGTACCTCGCGAGGTGCTCATGATGCAAGCCATTACGATCGAGACCAGGCATGCGCTAGCCTATGCAGTGTCCTCGTTTCCTCTTTGGTGCAAATGGGGCAGGCACAGGCGCGGAGTACCAAGGCATCAAGGAAAGGTTACCATATCGGTGCAACGAGACCAAGACCAGAAGAGCGACAGGACGGAGGTCACCGTGGAGCCCAAGACGGCATCATCGCCAGTGCCTTTGGCAGTCGAAGACCAACTTTAGTCAGGATAACTTGTACTAGTTGTTCCCCTTCGGAATGGCCGTTGTTGGCTCCCTTCCCGCTCAATATTTGGGAAGAAGACCAGGGCCTCTATAAATAGAGATAGCCACCACAGTAGGATGGATCACTTCAACTAGAGCCTAGAGAGATCCACCCAAGTAGAACACTGCTCCAGCTCAAGAACACCTCTCGCGAGGCTGTTCTTCCTCTGTACTGTTCATCATCAGCCCCTGAGGAAATCCACCACACCACAATCTAGAGTAGGGTATTACACCACAACAGTGGCCTGAACTAGTATAAACCTTGCGTCCCTTGTGTTGTTCATCGAGTAGCTTAGATTCATAGCGAGGCGTTAGGTCGTGGATCGGTAGGGGGAAGATCTTCGTGCCCACCCCAGAGTTCGAACCTTAAGGGTTTTGCTGGAACCCCATATCCGACATTTGGCACGCTAGGTTGGGGTGCACCGGAGCTCTCCCCTTCGTCGACCCGCTCTTCGTCAACACTGCGTTTCACTCTCATGGCCGACGGTGCACCTCCCGCTCCGGCGACCGATGCCAGCACCGGGGCCAGGGGGCTCCAAGCCTTTCCCCCCGCCTTGCGACAGGTGCAGTGGCCGCGCAAGTTCAAGCCGGACATGCCGCCCTGATACAACGGCGCGGCGGACCCGCTAGCTTTCCTGCTGGCATATGAGGAGGCCGTCCTCGAGGCCGGGGCGACGACAGGGTCATGGCTAACTGGTTTCCCATGGCCCTCACCGGTGTTCCGTGCATGTGGCTGCTGCACCTGCCAACGACTTCTATGGCCTCCTGGGAGGAGCTGCGTGACCTCATCCTCGCCCATTACGCTGCTCCGGCGCCGCCGGTCATTGCAGCTCTCCTAGGCGGCTCACAGGCGCCACCCTCGAGCCGTCACGTCAAGCCATTCGTCCGCCAGATCGGCACCGCCCTCACGTGCCACAAAGCTCCTCTTGGTTGGGTGGCACCCAAGGCTGACTTGACCTTCATCTTGGATGATCACCCCACCAACACCGCCTGCTCGGGCGCGCTCCCGATGCTATGCACGCCCACCATCTGCCAGGTGGCCATCACCAGGACCCTCATCAACGGTGGTGCCAGCCTCAACGTACTCTCGGTGGAGGCCTTCAGCCTCCTCCACGTGCCTCTGGAACGACTCCAACCTAGCATGCCCTTCTGGGGCATCGGAGGCACTTCCACCGGCACCCTGGGGCAGATCTGCCTCCCGGTGACCTTTGGCACCCATGACAACTTCCGCACGGAGCATGTCGACTTCGACATCGCCCCCATCGCCTCCCGTACTACGCCATCCTTGGCTACCCTGCCTTGGCCCAGTTCATGCCAGTGACTCACCCGGCCTACAACCTCATGAAGATGCCCGGGAGCAGCGACGTCCTCACCCTAGCTGGAGGTACAAAAGATGCTCTGCAGGCACTCAAGCTTGCCTTCAAGACAGCCGCAGTGGCGCAACCCACCAGCACTAACACTGCCAAGGCCAAGGGGGCTATACCGACCAAGAAGAAGCAACTGTTCACCCAAGACAAGGCGGAGACCAAGCAGGTACCAGTCGATGAGGATGGGTCCTCCAGCGCCACCTTCACCATAGGCGCCAATCTCGACCCCAAACAAGAGGAGGCTCAGGTAAAATTTCTGCGTGCAAACAAGGAGGTGTTTGTGTGGGAACCCAAGCCGCTAGCGGGGGTCCCGAGGCAGGTGATCGAGCATCACTTAAACGTGTGCCCCAATGTGCACCCCGTGAAGTAGAAGGCAAGGCGGCAGTCCACTGAGAAGAAGGCCTTCATCGTCCAAGAAACCCACAAGCTGGAAGCAACAGGTGTCATTCACGAGGTTCGCTACCCTGAATGGCTGGCAAACCCTGTTGTTGTGCCGAAGAAGGGAGGAAAGGAGCGCATGTGCGTCGACTTCACCAACCTCAACAAGGCATGCCCTCAAGATCTGTTCCCACACCCCCGCATTGACCAAATCATCGACTCCACCGCTGAGTGCGACCTGTTGTGCTTCCTTGATGCCTTCTCGGGCTATCACCAAATCAAGACGGGGATAGAAGACATGGAGAAGACAGCCTTCCTGACCCCCTGCAAGGTGTACTGCTATACATGCATGCCGTTCGGGTTGCGCAACACGAGCGCAACCTTTCAGCGACTGATGCATATCGCCTTGGGCCGGCAGCTCGGGTGAAACGCCGAGGCCTATGTCGACGACATTGTGGTGATGTCTCAGGAGGCAAAGACCCTGCTACAGGACCTAGAAGAAACCTTTGCGAGCCTTCATGAAGTGGACATGTGTCTCAAGCCGGAGAAATGTGTGTTTGGTGTTCCCTCTGGCAAGCTTCTGGGCTTCCTCGTGTCCCACAGAGGGATCGAGTCCAACCCAGAGAAGGTCAAGGGAATCGAAGACATGAGTCAACTGCAAACCCTCAGGGAAATGCAGAAGCTCGCTGGACGCGTAACTGCGTTAGGGCGCTTCATCTCCAAGCTAGGGGAATGTGCCCTGCCCTTCTTCAAGCTGATGAAGAAGAAGGGCCTGTTCGAATGGACTGAAGAGGCTGACAAAGCGTTCCAAGATCTCAAGAAGTACATGACCGGCCCTCCGGTGATGGTGGCTCCACGCCCTCAGGGGACCTTGGTGCTCTACCTCGCCGCCACACCCTACTCCGCCAGCGGAGCTCTGGTGGCGGTTCGGGAGGAGCGTCGGGTCAAGGTCGCATCGTCCACAACCACGACCGCGACAACTCAAGACCAATAAGGCCTCGCGAGGGCCACGGCCTCGGCAGACGGGGACCAGCGTCAATAGGAAGATGCCTTCGGGGCTGAGGGGACCTCACCAAGCAGTCAGGAGCCAGGGGCTCTAACGTCTCAAGAGGCGCTCAACTCTCCGGAGGGCGCGGGCTCCGTCGGCGCGCCCACCCTCATCGAGCATCCTGTGTATTTCGTCAGCATGGTGTTGCGGGATGCAAGGGCACGTTACCCCATGCCCAGAAGCTCTTGCTCGCGCTATTAGTGGCCTCGCGGAAGCCGCGGCACTACTTCCAAGGTCACACCATCAAGGTCGTCCCAGCCTACCCATTGGAGAGGGTGCTCAGGAGTCCCAACTCCGCTGGAAGGGTCGCTGAATGGAACATCGAGCTGCAAGCATTTCAGTTGGAATTCAGCATGACCAGAGTCGTCAAGGGAGCCGCACTTGCAAATTTTGTGGTAGTTTGGACAGAGGCACCAGGGCTCGAGGCAGGCGAAGATGGGTCGCTTTCCCCAGGAAGCGAGGCACCAAACGGCTGGGTTATGCACTTCGATGGAATATTCTCGCGGCATGGCACGGGAGCTGGGGCAGTGCTTATATCCCCCACGCAGGACAAGCTCTATTACCCCGTGCAGCTCTATTTCCAGCAGGGCGAGAAGGTTTCTGCTACGTCTTGAGCTTGCGTTGGTTTTCCTTGAAGAGGAAAGGGTGATGCAGCAATAGTAGCGTAAGTATTTCCCTCGGTTTTTGAGAACCAAGGTATCAATCCAGTAGGAGGCTCCTCGAAAGTCCCACGCACCTACACAAACAAACAAAGAACTCGCAACCAACGCAATAAAGGGGTCGTCAATCCCATCACGGCCACTTGCGAAAGTGAGATCTGATAGAGATAGTATGATAAGATAAATATTTTTTGGAATTTTATGATATAGATTGGAAAAGTAAAGATGCAAATAAAAGTAGATTGAAAGCGTAATATGATAAAAGATAGACCCGGGGGCCATAGGTTTCACTAGTGGCTTCTCTCAAGATAGCATAAGTATTACGGTGGGTGAACAAATTACTGTCGAGCAATTGATAGAAAAGCGAATAATTATGAGATTATCTAGGCATGATCATGTATATAGGCATCACGTCCGCGAGAAGTAGACCGACTCCTGCCTGCATCTACTACTATTACTCCACACATCGACCGCTATCCAGGATGCATCTAGAGTATTAAGTTCATAAGAACAGAGTAACACATTAAGAAAGATGACATGATGTAGAGGGATAAACTCATGCAATATGATATAAACCAAGCCTTTTTATCCTCGATGGCAACAATACAATACGTGCCTTGCAACCCTTATTGTCACTGGGTAAGGACACCACAAGATTGAACCCAAAGCTAAGCACTTCTCCCATTGCAAGAAAGATCAATCTAGTAGGCCAAACCAAACTGATAATTTGAAGAGACTTGCAAAGATAACTCAATCATACATAAAACAATTCAGAGGAGATTCAAATATTTCTCATAGATAAATTGATCATAAGCCCACAATTCATCGGATCTCGACAAACACACCGAAAAAGAGTTACATCGAATAGATCTCCACAAGAGAGGGGGAGAACATGGTATTGAGATCCAAAAAGAGAGAAGAAGCTATCTAGCTAATAACTATGGACCCGAAGGTCTGTGGTAAACTACTCACAACTCATCGGAGAGGCTATGGTGTTGATGTAGAAGCCCTCCGTGGTCGATTCCCCCTCCGGCGGAGCGCCGGTGAAGGCTCCAAGATGGGATCTCGCGGATACAGAAGGTTACGTTGGTGGAAATTGTTTTTCATTGGCTCCCTGGATGTTTTCGCTGTACGTGGGTATATATAGGAGGAAGAAGTTGGTCGGTGGCCGCCCGAGGGGCCCATGAGATAGGGGGTGCGCCCTGTAGGGGTGGGCGCGCCCTCCACCCTCGTGGCCGCCTCGGCTGCTTGTTGGCTTGCACTCCAAGTCCTCTGGATCACGTTCATTCCAAAAATCATGCTCCTGAAGGTTTCATTCCGTTTGGACTCCGTTTGAGATTCCTTTTCTATGAAATACTGAAATAGGCAAAAAAAACAGCAATACGGGCTGGGCCTCCGGTTAGTAGGTTAGTCCCAAAAATGATATAAAATGTGTTAAATAAAGCCCATAAACATCCAAATGGGGTAATATAATAGTATTGAACAATCAAAAATTATAGATACATTGGAGACGTATCAAGCATGCCCAAGCTTAATTCCTGCTCGTCCTCGAGTAGGTAAATGATAAAAACAGAGTTTTTGATGAGGAATGCTACCTAGCATAATTATCAACGTAATTTTCTTTATTGTGGCATGAATGTTCATATCCAAATGATTCAAAATAAAAGTTCATATTGACATAAGAAATATTCATCCTTCAAGCATACTAATCAAAGCAATCATGTCTTCTCAAAATAACATGACTAAAGAAAGTTATCCCTACAAAATCATATAGTCTGGCTGTTTCTCTATCTTCATCACACAAAGTATTTAATCATGCACAACCCCGATGACAAGCCAAGTAATTGTTTCATACTTTAGTAATCTCCAACTTTTTCAACTTCCACACAATACATGAGCGTGAGCCATGGACATAACACTATATGTGGAATAGAATGGTGGTTGTGGAGAAGACACAAAAGGAGAAGATAGTCTCACATCAACTAGGCGTATCAACGGGCTATGGAGATGCCCATTAATAGATATCAATGTGAGTGAGTAGGGATTGCCACGCAACGGATGCACTAGAGCTATAAATGTATGAAAGCTCAACAAAAGAAACTAAGTGGGTGTGCATCCAACTCGCCTGCTCACGAAGACCTAGGGCATTTTGAGGAAGCCCATCATTGGAATATACAAGCCAATTTCTATAATGAAAAATTCCCACTAGTATATGAAAGTGACAACATAGGAGACTCTCTGTCATGAAGATCATAGTGCTACTTTGAAGCACAAGTGTGGTAAAAGGATAGTAGCATTGTCCCTTCTCTCTTTTTCTCTCATTTTTTTATTCTTTTTATTCTTTTTTTTCTTTTCCATCTTTTTTTTCTCTTTTTTTCTTTTGGCCTTTCTCTTTTTTTTTCTTTTTTTTCTTTTTGTAAAGTCTGAAGTCTCATCCCGACTTGTGTGGGGGGGGGGTAATAGTCTCCATCATCCTTTCCTTACTCGGACAATGCTCTAATAATGATGATCATCACACTTTTATTGATTTACAACTCATGAATTACAACTCAAAACTTAGAACAAGATATGACTCTATATGAATGCCTCCGGCGGTGTGACGGGATATGCAATGAATCAAGAGTGACATGTATGAAAATTATGAACGTGGCCTTGCCACAAATATGATGTCAACTACATGATCATGCAAAGAGCAATATGACAATGATGATGCGTGTCATATAAACGGAACGGTGGAAATTTGCATGGCAATATATCTCGGAATGGCTATGGAAATGCCATAATAGGTAGGTATGGTGGCTGTTTTGTGTGACACTCCAAAGTTTTTATTTGGTTTTTTATCAAAACTTTGTGGTTTTGAGGAGAGACCCTTTTTAAAAATTTTCTTTTTCAGAAAAACCTTCTTCTTAAAAACCTCCTTTTGCCTTGGCAAAGATTTTATTTCTTTCAAACTTTGGTGGTTGATCTTCTGCAAACTTCTCCTCTGTTAGTTCCCTCTAAAAATCTAAATTTTTTTTGGGAGTTTTTAATTTGTTTTATTTTTTTTAAGTGAAGCTCTATGAAAATTTGGGTTTTTCTTATCTTTGAAGCCACCCTTGGCTTTGTATTTTTGCCCATGAGATAAAACCCCTCCAAAACCTCCCCTCCCCCTAGTGATCAACCTAAATTCTCTGTCCCAACTAATCCAAACTAGTTTTGGATTTTTATTCTAATTATTTTCCCCCTCATTTCAATTCTGAAAATTATTTGGAGCCTAAGGGATTTTCAAAGCAAGTACACTTTTTCATTTGAGTTTTGACCTCAAACCAATTCTCCTGGATTGTCCTTTGAACCCACAACCCAGAACCATCTTGATCCACTCCTCCCCTTCTCAAATTTTTCAAAATGCAGTCTCTGCAAGTTTGGACCAGATTTGCCAAATTTGGTGAAATTCATATCCACACTGCTCCAAAAATTCCACCAAAAATCATGCAGCCTACTTGAGCAAGGAGAAGCCACTCCACCAAAAATCAGCTCAAGGAAAAATCACCAGAGGCCAATTTCATTCGGTCGAACACCTGGTGGGCACTGTTACTGTTCAAAGTTCAGAAAATTCAGTTTCAGTGTCATCTTCAGTCCGTCAGTTTCAGTCACGCGGCCACAGTGCCCTTGGCACGTTCCTCGCCGCCTCTTCCTCTTGTCCGAAGCTGCACACGCGTGCGTGGAGCCTTCCTGGCGTCGATAGCGTGCTGGCTCGCCCTCGCCGGCGTCTTCTGTAGCGTCGGGACCTCCCGTGGCGGCCGACAGGAGTCACACAACGGCAGAACGCCGTTCCGCACCGCCCATCGCTCCCTGGCTCTCCGCGTGGCCTCATGCACGCCAGCGCACGCCCGTAGCACAACCACCGTGGCCGGCAAGCACGGAACGCGCTCTCCGCCGCTGACGGGCCCGCGCCATCACCGTTCCGTCGAGCTCGCCCTTAACACCCAAACCCCGGCCAGTTTAACACCAAAACGGACCCATTGAACCTCTGTGATGACGCTCGACCCCCTAACCACCCCGACCGGGCACTGCGCCACCGTAATCGCTCGCCGGTGATCCTCGTTCACGGCAACCGCCTCGGACCGCCTATATAAAGGGGTCCCGACCTCACTCTCGTGCACGCAGCACCCCCACTACTCACCAACACCCCGCCAGGCCACTAGGGGGACCTCGAGGAGGTCTCCTCCCCCAGCTCCGGCCGCCTCGCCCCGCCTCGGCCACCAGCCCGATTCGTTCTGGTGAGGCCATCTCCGGCGCTCAAACCCCGTTCGTTACCCTCTCTAGCTGCCAGGAGCATAACCCCCTCTTCAATTTAACCTTTGCATCCCTCTCCGACGAGCCCCTCGACCACCCGAGCCGCCGTCCGCCGGAGCAGAGCTCGCCGTCGACGTGGTGCTCGCCGACCGACTCCACCACCATCAACTGACGCGGAAGGGTACCCTGAGCACGGAGGTACTCTCCGATCTCTCTGCCTCGCCGTGGATCGCCGCCGGCAACCACCGCGGCTCTCGGGCGCCGGCGAACGCTGCCGCCCCGTTTGAACATTTGAACCTGACGGGTGGGACCCCACCGTCAGCCTCTATGCTCTCTCTTTCAAATCGTTTTCTGGAAGCGCCTTCGGGCAGAATGCGTTTTCTCTTCGGGCTGGCGTAGTCGCTACCGAAGCGTTTTCTGTTTTTTAAACTAGCCCCTAGAATTCTTCTGTTTCATTACAGATTAGTCCCTGGACAAAAACCCTTATAACTTTTAATCAGAAAAGTATTTTTGATTGATTCCTTTTCTGTTCTCTTTAAAATTTTGTCTAGTTTTTTATCAGATTTATTTGAGAAATATTTGGCTTACCTTCTGTGCACTCCTTGGTATTTACGTTAGCGCATATATTTTCTTTAAACCGTAGATACTGAAGGAGGTGACGGAGCCGCGAACTTCATCGAGCTAGGCTCCGACTACTCTGAACCAGGCAAGCATGTTTGAACTTTTGATATGATCAGTGTCTTGGCATGTTTGCATTTAGTTAGTTTCATGGCATGTCAGTGAGCATACCAATGAACATTATTTTTATGTGATAATGAGGTAAGTGAGTTCGATGATCCATATGTGGATGAATGTGAATATGAATGACCATGTGTTGGCATGAGGATGGGTACGATGGCAGTGTTGTAGCATGCCAGTCTTACGCCAGCCTATGAGACCTTAGTGTCAAACCATATCGGTCCAGTACCTATCATTTTCCTTGCTTGTACTACCACATGTTTTCCGCAAGGAATATGGTTTAGTAAGTTGCAAACCGCTTTCATGGTACACACCAAAGAGGAGAGGCCGTGATGATGGTTCCATGGCCCTGGATTAAAGTCAGTCATCCGGTCAGGGGGCATGGGTGTTTCCGGTTGGGACCGAGAGGGGGGCACCCCTTAGAGCACGCGTATATAAATTTGATCCCATGCTATTCGAGATTGTGATCTCCCCGTCTTAAAAGTTTTTCTTGGACGATGACTAGGGTGATTCCTAGCATCGAGAGGTAGGATGGGTGTGTACCGGTTAGCTGTGTTTTCTTCCGAAATACCGTAAACGGAACTAGTCCTTCGTGACTACGGAAATCCGTTGGCTGTGGGAAAAATTTTGTACAAACTCTGCAGAGTCATATATTTCCCCAAATCATCTATTCCATGCCCATATTCATATTATCTTATCCTGATCAAATGTCAGTTTTGATGACAGACTCCGGTGAATCGCATAAGTGCTAAGTCCGGTTAAATGATTACTCCTGTGGATGGACTAACCCGTTTGTTTTCATGAATTGAATGTTTATTATGAGTATTATTTACTTGCGAATAAAAGCCCTTTCCGCGATGTCGCTCAGACGTTCGACTGTGGCATTTCTTTTAAAGCCCTTTCTGCGATGTCGCTCAGACGTCCGACTGTGGCATTTCTTTT
>LT934120.1:466927615-466949623 GCA_900231445.1 Triticum turgidum subsp. durum
AAAACCCTTTATGTGATGTCGCTCAGACGTCCGACTGTGGCATTTCTTTTAAAGCCCTTTCTGCGATGTCGCTGAGACGTCCGACTGTGGCATTTCTTTTTAAGCCCTTTCTGTGATGTTGCTCAGACGTCCGTCTGTGGCATTTCTTTTAAAACCCTTTTTGTGATGTCGCTCAGACGTCTGACTGTGGTATTTCTTTTAAAGCCCTTTATGTGGTGTCGCTAAGACGCCCGACTGTGGCATCTTTCTTCCTTATTTTTATTTGTTCACCTTTCGAGGCGTCGCTTCAGACACCCGATCGGTCTTCATTTGTGTTATGTTGGGATTTCAGGCGGACTACCGCCGTTTCCCCTTTTTCTTACCCCGTTATGCTAATTTTATTTTAATGTGCATTGATGAATTAATCATGTCGCATCCATGCATGCATTTGTTATATCTTACGTCCGAACTGTCTTGCGAGTACTTTCAAAGTACTCACTGGCTTGTTGATTTGGCCAGATGCTGACGAAGGCGATCTCATGGATGAAGAGTTTGATAGCGAGTCCGACACCTAGAGGAGTCCCAGTCAGTCTTGTGCGACCCTGGATTTGGTCACTGTATTATATCCGCTTCCGCTACCAAATAAATTCATCGAGCCTCTCCTCGACGCTCGATGAGATGACAGACGTAGAGTCTTGCATTTCTCTCCCCGCTGTGTTTTTCCACCACCGTCCTATCCCCGAGTCAGTAGTATGCCTTCACACCCCTGTGTCGTGTCCGCCATTATGTATAATTATTGGCATGCTTGTAATAATTTGGTTGAGCAACCGTAGTTCGACCCTGTAATATATTTTATGCTACTGGCTTATTGTATCAAGAATTTGTCTGCCAGTGTGGAGGATTTCTCTCATACTGGACTTAAAAGATTGGCTTTTCAATAAATATTTTTATTGAAAAACCGGTCGTGACAAGCTTGGTACCAGAGCCAGGCTGACTGTAGGAAGCCACTAGGTGCGATCGCTAATTGGTTATTAGCCTGATAGAGCTAATTTATATTTTTGCAATGGTAGTCATTTTCTGTCAGTCAGCATAAATTTATGATCTGACCATGCAGAATTTTTGCCTACTTTTGTAGATGGCCGACAATAGCTGCGAGTCTCAGACCTTCGCCAACGTGCCCGATGGGTTCGTCAAGCTTCTTTCTTTCATCGTTCAGGTCGCGATGGGGCCATCCGTGCGCCCAGTCTTCACACTCTGCCAGCACCGAGTCAACGACAGTCTGACCATGCACCAGGCCGCGGTGCAGTTCAAGGGAGGGCGTGGTGAGTTACGCCGCTTCCGGTTCGTGGGAAGAGCCATGCCTACGGAGAGGCATGCTATGCAGATGGCAGCCCGCGAGGCGATAGCTCGTCTCAGGGATGTCCTCCCCGTGATGAAGACTCGTCGTTACCGTTATCTTCCGTGCCATGTGCCTTACACCTGTCACTACGCATACTCCTGCCCCAGAGGAGAACGAGACGAGGCTTTTGAGATGCTCATTGAGTATCTCCGGGCCCTGGAGGCAGCCTTCGACAACCTGGTGGACGACTTCGTAGCTACCCGCATGGACTCAGTTCATGGCTGTGCTGCCAACAGGAGGGAGCTCCTACCAATCGCACCGCCACTGACTTTTGTCTCGTCATCAGCATCTTTTACGCCTGCTCGTCGTCTGCCTTCTACCGAAGAATTCAACCAAGTTATTGCGCCCACTCCAGTGCGCACTGCACCACCCTTCGCGCCCACTCCTGTACGTGTTGCTCCGCCCCTGGCAACCGCTCCGCCCACTCTGCGCAACACTACACGTATGGAGCCCATTAGCGAGGAGGAAGTCGAGTCCCCAACCTCGCTACGCCTCGCCCTCGGCAGGGCAAGGGAGATCGTCAATATCTCTGCCTAAGTACGCTTAGCTGCCGTGTAATGTGCCACTTTGTAAGATACGTGCATAGGCTGTGAGAAGTAGTCTGTTTGCGCATCATGTAGGATCTGGAGAAGTGCACTAGCCTAAATAACATGTCAGGATTATGTACGCATATCCTGAGTGATGTATTGTATAATTACCGCCCGCGTGTAAGATATGTAATGAGCAGTCCTTCTCCGTGCACAAGTCAATTTGTTTTTCTTAAGTAAGCTGAGTTATTTAATTCTATTTGCCAGCTTTATGCATTTTATGGATTTGTTTTTGCGACTTTTTCCGCTTTTCTTATGGGTTTTACAAAATATCCCCAGAGTGAAAAATGACTCGTCCTTGGACTCGCTCCATGCCAATTCCATCAGAGGAAAATTATAATGCACAACCCAGCAACGAGTTCACTCAGGGACAGTCTAGCCAACCGGGAAATGAATCGGCACTTTCAAAAATGTGCCGCCTTTATGAACAGAGTGAGCAACAACATCGTGAAATAATGAACCAAGTCATCAACATGGGAAATCACCATGGACAGTATCAACAGCACTCCAAGTTATCTGAGCTACAGAAGACACGTCCTCAAACATTTTCTCATACTGACAAGCCTCTTGAAGCCGAGGACTGGCTTCGAGATATGGAGAGAAAATTAATTATTGCAAAATGTTCAGACCCCGAGAAGGTATTATATGCTCCGCACTATCTCACAGGAGCAGCCGCATCGTGGTGGGAGAATTTTCTGCACATGCATCACAACGAAAATGACATAACCTGGGATGATTTCAAGGAAGGTTTCCGTGGTGCACATATTCCTAAGAGTATTATGAAAATCAAGAAGAGAGAATTTGATGACCTCAAACAAAGGAACATGACAGTGTCAGATTACAACAGTCAATTTACCCTATTATCCCGCTACGCCAATGAGGAGCGTATGACTGAAATCAAGAAGATGGAGAAATTCCTTGACGGTCTGGCACCCGCACTTAAATGCCAACTGGTCGTGCACACTTTTCCTGATTTTAAAACGCTGGTGGACAAGGCCATTACTCTGGAAAATGAGAGACGCAGTCTGGAAGATATCCGCAAGCGAAAAAGGGACCAGACTAATCACACTCGCAATCACCGAAGCAAGATAGATTTTAAAAAGGGTGGGACACCCAAATTCTCATCCAATGTCTCACGCCCAATCAAGAATTTTCATGCAAGGGACAAGGAATTCACCTATCGCCCCGGCGTTACTTGTTACGCTTGTGGAGAAGAAGGGCACTATGCCAAACAGTGCCCCAAGCCAAGGAATTCAACCCCAAAGCCAAACAACGGCAACAATTCCGCGCCCAAGCGAAACAATTTCAATCCCAACAATAACCACAGGAAGGGTCAACTGAACCACGTAACCAAAGAGGAGGCACAAAATGCTCCGGATATCGTACTCGGTACGTTTCCTGTCAACACAATACCTGCAATGGTTTTGTTTGATTCTGGAGCTTCTCACTCTTTCATCTCGAAAAGTTTTGCTTTGCAAAATAATTTTTCGATGCTTCCTTTGGAGAAATCCATAATAATCAAGTCCCCCGGGATTCAGCAAGTTTCTCAGAATTACTGTCAGAATGTGGTCATTGAGTTTGAAGGATTGGAGTTTTACGCAAATCTTATTGTATTGGAAAATAAAGGACTGGATGTCATGCTAGGGATGGATTGGCTAACCACCAATAATGGTTTTATCGACTGTTTCAACAGGACCGTGATTCTCACACACCACCAAGGGAAGACAATAAGAGTATCAGCCAAGGAAGGAAAAAGACCCCGGCAACCGAGATTAAATAAGGTGGACGTTTCTGAGCTAAACAAGGTTCCAGTAGTGTGTGAATTTCCAGATGTATTCCCTGAAGAGCTGCCAGGCATGCCACCAGATCGAGAAATAGAATTCCGCATTGAGCTAGCACCAGGAACCAACCCCATCTACAAGAAACCATACAGAATGGCACCATCCGAGTTGATCGAATTGAAGAAGCAAATAAAGGAATTACTGGATAAAGGATACATTCGGGCCAGCTCCTCACCTTGGGGATCACCAATTTTATTTGCCAAGAAGAAGGATGGAACGCTGAGATTGTGTATCGACTATCGAGCACTTAACATGGTCACAGTCAAAAACAAATACCCGATGCCAAGGATAAACGATTTGTTTGATCAACTTGCTCAGGCCAAGGTATTCTCAAAAATTGACTTAAGGTCAGGATACCATCAATTGAAGGTACGAACAGAAGATATCCCCAAAACAGCCTTCACCTCCAGATATGGACTGTACGAGTTCACAGTGATGCCATTTGGATTAACTGACGCCCCGGCATATTTTGTTCACCTCATGAACAAAGTATTTATGAAGTTTATGGACAAATTCGTCGTAGTATTCATCGACGATATTCTGGTATACTCCAAAACACCAGAAGAGCACGCAGAACATCTCAGGATTGTACTGGGAGAGCTAAGGAAACACCAATTGTATGCCAAGTTCAGCAAGTGCGAATTTTGGCTAAGACAAGTAGGTTTTCTAGGCCACGTGCTGACTCAAGACGGTATAGCAGTGGACCCAGAGAAAGTCAAGGCCGTACTTGACTGGAAGTCACCAGCCAGCGTAACAGACATACGAAGTTTCTTGGGAATGGCAGGGTATTACCGCAGATTTATTGAAGGATTTTCCACCATATCCAAGCCTATGACACAGTTACTCAAGAAAGATAAGAAGTTTGAATGGACAGAAGCCTGCGAGAAAAGTTTCCAAGAGCTAAAGCGGAAATTAACAACAGCACCAGTATTAATTGTACCCGATATACACAAGAATTTTGAAGTATTTTGTGACACATCCAGAAAGGGTCTCGGATGCGTGTTGATGCAAGAAGGCAAGGTTGTCGCCTACGCTTCAAGGCAACTTCGCAAACACGAGGAAAATTATACCACTCATGATTTAGAAATGGCAGCAGTTATTCATGCACTCAAGGAATGGAGGCATTTTCTACTTGGGAATCGATGTGAGATATATACGGATCACAAAAGCCTCAAATACATTTTTACGCAGCCAGAACTAAATTTACGGCAACGCCGCTGGTTAGAATTGGTAAAGGATTACGATGTTGGTATCAATTACCATCTAGGGAAAGCAAACGTAGTGGCCGATGCCCTGAGTCGGAACCCCAGCTCCGACGGGAACTATCTGCACAGCTTGAGGCCCGAATTCCATCAAGAATTTGTCAAGCTCAACTTGATAATGGTAACAGAAGGCACCATATCAAACTTGGAAATACAACCACACCTTGTGGAGAAAATTATAGAGGCTCAGTCCGGTCACCCCAGCATTGAAGGAATTAAAAGGAAGTTGAGTATGGGCAAGGCCTCGGAATTTGTCATAGACAATGAAGGAATATTATGGTACGGAGAAAGGCTATGCGTGCCAAACATAGAAGACCTTAAACAGCAAGTTTTAACTGAAGCACACACCACTCCATATTCGATCCACCCTGGAGGAACCAAAATGTATAAGGATATTCAGGAAAGATTTTGGTGGCACGGTATGAAGAGGGACATAGCCGCTTTCATTGCATGTTGCGACTCATGTCAACGCATAAAAGCTGAACATCAGAGACCAGCCGGACTACTGCAACCTAACAGAATACCTGAGTGGAAATGGGATGAAATAGGGATGGATTTTATTGTCGGATTACCTCGATCACGACACGGGAATGATGCCATATGGGTCATCACTGACAGGTTGACCAAAGTAGCACACTTTATTCCAGTGAAGACAACCTACACCACTCAGAGGCTTGCCAGGATTTATCTTTCCCGCATAGTCTGTCTGCACGGTGTCCCGAAGACTATAATTTCCGACAGAGGCACTCAGTTCGTCTCAAGATTTTGGGAGCAATTACAACAGGCTCTGGGAACCCTACTAGCCTTCAGTACCGCATACCATCCACAGACTGATGGACAAACAGAACGCGTAAACCAGGTTTTAGAAGACATGCTGAGAGCATGTGTCCTCACCTATGGAACCAGTTGGGAGGACAGCCTGCCATATGCCGAGTTCGCATACAACAACAGTTACCAGGCCAGCCTGCAAATGGCTCCTTTCGAAGCCCTATACGGAAGGAGATGTCGTACCCCGTTAAATTGGTCAGAAACCGGAGACAGCCGCATCTTCGGACCAGATATGCTCAGAGAAGCCGAGGAAAAAGTCAAGCTAATCAGGGACCGACTTAAGACCGCTCAAAGTCGACAGAAAAGTTATTATGATCAGAAACATCATAGGGTCAGCTTCGAACCCGGTGAATTCGTATACTTGAGAGTATCCCCGATGAGAGGATTGCAACGGTTTAAGATTAAGGGAAAATTAGCACCAAGATTCATTGGACCATTTTGCATAGTGGCACGAAGAGGCACTGTAGCCTACCAACTAGACTTACCCAAAGACTTGTCCGACATTCACGACATGTTCCACGTCTCTCAATTAAGGAAGTGCGTAAGCAACCCAGAGAAACAAGTATCCCATGAAAACATTGATGTGCAGCCAGACCTCACTTATCGAGAACGTCCCATAAGAATATTAGAGGAGTCTGAAAGGAGGACCCGACAGAAAACCATCAAGTTTTTCAAAGTCCAGTGGAGCAATCACACCGACAGTGAAGCAACTTGGGAAAGCGAGGATTTTCTTCGGACAGAGCATCCACACTTATTTAAGGATCAGCTGAAATCTCGGGGATGAGATTTTTCCTAAGGGGGTAGGTGTTGTGACACTCCAAAGTTTTTATTTGGTTTTTTATCAAAACTTTGTGGTTTTGAGGAGAGACCCTTTTGAAAAAAATTCTTTTTCAGAAAAACCTTCCTCTTAAAAACCTCCTTTTGCCTTGGCAAAGATTTTATTTCTTTCAAACTTTGGTGGTTGATCTTCTGCAAACTTCTCCTCTGTTAGTTCCCTCTAAAAATCTAAATTTTTTTTGGGAGTTTTTAATTTGTTTTATTTTTTTTAAGTGAAGCTCTATGAAAATTTGGGTTTTTCTTATCTTTGAAGCCACCCTTGGCTTTGTATTTTTGCCCATGAGATAAACCCCTCCAAAACCTCCCCTCCCCCTAGTGATCAACCTAAATTCTCTGTCCCAACTAATCCAAACTAGTTTTGGATTTTTATTCTAATTATTTTCCCCCTCATTTCAATTTTGAAAATTATTTGGAGCCTAAGGGATTTTCAAAGCAAGTACACTTTTTCATTTGAGTTTTGACCTCAAACCAATTCTCCTGGATTGTCCTTTGAACCCACAACCCAGAACCATCTTGATCCACTCCTCCCCTTCTCAAATTTTTCAAAATGCAGTCTCTGCAAGTTTGGACCAGATTTGCCAAATTTGGTGAAATTCATATCCACACTGCTCCAAAAATTCCACCAAAAATCATGCAGCCTACTTGAGCAAGGAGAAGCCACTCCACCAAAAATCAGCTCAAGGAAAAATCACCAGAGGCCAATTTCATTCGGTCGAACACCTGGTGGGCACTGTTACTGTTCAAAGTTCAGAAAATTCAGTTTCAGTGTCATCTTCAGTCCGTCAGTTTCAGTCACGCGGCCACAGTGCCCTTGGCACGTTCCTCGCCGCCTCTTCCTCTTGTCCGAAGCTGCACACGCGTGCGTGGAGCCTTCCTGGCGTCGATAGCGTGCTGGCTCGCCCTCGCCGGCGTCTTCTGCAGCGTCGGGACCTCCCGTGGCGGCCGACAGGAGTCACACCACGGCAGAACGCCGTTCCGCACCGCCCATCGCTCCCTGGCTCTCCGCGTGGCCTCATGCACGCCAGCGCACGCCCGTAGCACAGCCACCGTGGCCGGCAAGCACGGAACGCGCTCTCCGCCGCCGACGGGCCCGCGCCATCACCGTTCCGTCGAGCTCGCCCTTAACACCCAAACCCCGGCCAGTTTAACACCAAAACGGACCCATTGAACCTCCGTGATGACGCTCGACCCCCTAACCACCCCGACCGAGCACTGCGCCACCATAATCGCTCGCCGGTGATCCTCGTTCACGGCAACCGCCTCGGACCGCCTATATAAAGGGGTCCCGACCTCACTCTCGTGCACGCAGCACCCCCACTACTCACCAACACCCCGCCAGGCCACTAGGGTTACCTCGAGGAGGTATCCTCCCCCAGCTCCGGCCGCCTTGCCCCGCCTCGGCCTCCAGCCCGATTCGTTCTGGTGAGGCCATCTCCGGCGCTCAAACCCCGTTCGTTACCCTCTCTAGCTGCCAGGAGCATAACCCCCTCTTCAATTTAACCTTTGCAGCCCTCTCCGACGAGCCCCTCGACCACCCGAGCCGCCGTCCGCCGGAGGAGAGCTCGCCGTCGACGTGGTGCTCGCCGACCGACTCCACCACCATCAACTGATGCGGAAGGGTACCCTGAGCACGGAGGTACTCTCCGATCTCTCTGCCTCGCCGTGGATCGCCGCCGGCGACCACCGCGGCTCTCGGGCGCCGGCGAACTCTGCCGCCCCGTTTGAACATTTGAACCTGACGGGTGGGACCCCACCGTCAGCCTCTCTGCTCTCTCTTTCGAATCGTTTTCTGGAAGCGCCTTCGGGCAGAATGCGTTTTCTCTTCGGGCCGGTGTAGTCGCTACCGAAGCGTTTTCTGTTTTTTTTAAACTAGCCCCTGGAATTCTTCTGTTTCATTATAGATTAGTCCCTGGATAAAAACCGAAACGTATTTTTGATTGATTCTTTTTCTGTTCTCTTTAAAATTTTGTCTAGTTTTTTATCAGATTTATTTGAGAAATATTTGGCTTACCTTCTGTGCACTCCTTGGTATTTACGTTAGCGCATATATTTTCTTTAAACCGTAGATACCGAAGGAGGTGACGGAGCCGCGAACTTCACCGAGCTAGGCTCCGACTACTCTGAACCAGGCAAGCATGTTTGAACTTTTGATATGATGAGTGTCTTGGCATGTTTGCATTTAGTTAGTTTCATGGCATGTCGGTGAGCATACCGATGAACATTTATTTTATGTGATAATGAGGTAAGTGAGTTCGATGATCCATATGTGGATGAATGTGAATATGAATGACCATGTGTTGGCATGAGGATGGGTACGATGGTAGTGTTGTAGCATGCCAGTCTTACGCCAGACTATGAGACTTCAGTGTCAAACCATATCGGTCCAGTACCTATCATTTTCCTTCCTTGTACTACCACATGTTTTCCGCAAGGAATATGGTTTAGTAAGTTGCAAACAACTTTCATGGTACACACCAAAGAGGAGAGGCCGTGATGATGGTTCCATGGCCCTGGATTAAAGCCAGTCATCCGGTCAGGGGGCATGGGTGTTTCCGGTTGGGACCGAGAGGGGGGCACCCCTTAGAGCGCGCGTATATAAATTTGATCCCATGCTATTCGAGATTGTGATCTCCCCGTCTCAAAAGTTTTTCTTGGACGATGACTAGGGTGATTCCTAGCATCGAGAGGTAGGATGGGTGTGTACCGGTTAGCTTTTTTTTTCTTCTGAAATACCGTAAACGGAACTAGTCCTTCGTGACTACGGAAATCCGTTGGCTGTGGGAAAAATTTTGTACAAACTCTGCAGAGTCATATATTTCCCCAAATCATCTATTCCATGCCCATATTCGTATTATCTTATCCTGATCAAATGTCAGTTTTGATGACAGACTCCGGTGAATCGCATAAGTGCTAAGTCCGGTTAAATGATTACTCCTGTGGATGGACTAACCCGTTTGTTTTCATGAATTGAATGTTTATTATGAGTATTATTTACTTGCGAATAAAAGCCCTTTCCGCGATGTCGCTCAGACGTCCGACTGTGGCATTTCTTTTAAAGCCCTTTCTGCGATGTCGCTCAGACGTCCGACTGTGGCATTTCTTTTTAAGCCCTTTCTGCGATGTCGCTCAGACGTCCGACTGTGGCATTTCTTTTTAAGCTCTTTCTGTGATGTTGCTCAGACGTCCGACTGTGGCATTTCTTTTAAAACCCTTTATGTGATGTCGCTCAGACGTCCGACTGTGGCATTTCTTTTAAAGCCCTTTCTGCGATGTTGCTCAGACGTCCGACTGTGGCATTTCTTTTTAAGCCCTTTCTGTGATGTTGCTCAGACGCCTGTCTGTGGCATTTCTTTTAAAACCCTTTTTGTGATGTCGCTCAGACGTCCGACTGTGGTATTTCTTTTAAAGCCCTTTATGTGGTGTCGCTAAGACGCCCGACTGTGGCATCTTTCTTCCTTATTTTTATTTGTTCAACTTTCGAGGCGTCGCTTCAGACACCCGATCGGTCTTCATTTGTGTTATGTTGGGATTTCAGGCGGACTACCGCCGTTTCCCCTTTTTCTTACCCCGTTATGCTAATTTTATTTTAATGTGCATTGATGAATTAATCATGTCGCATCCATGCATGCATTTGTTATATCTTACGTCCGAACTCTCTTGCGAGTACTTTCAAAGTACTCACTGGCTTGTTGATTTGGCCAGATACTGACGAAGGCGATCTCATGGATGAAGAGTTTGATAGCGAGTCCGACACCTAGAGGAGTCCCAGTCAGTCTTGTGCGACCCTGGATTTGGTCACTGTATTATATCCGCTTCCGCTACCAAATAAATTCATCGAGCCTCTCCTCGACGCTCGATGAGATGACAGACGTAGAGTCTTGCATTTCTCTCCCCGCTGTGTTTTTCCACCACCGTCCTATCCCCGAGTCAGTAGTATGCCTTCACACCCCTGTGTCGTGTCCGCCATTATGTATAATTATTGGCATGCTTGTAATAATTTGGTTGAGCAACCGTAGTTCGACCCTGTAATATATTTTATGCTACTGGCTTATTGTATCAAGAATTTGTCTGCCAGTGTGGAGGATTTCTCTCATACTGGACTTAAAAGATTGGCTTTTCACTAAATATTTTTATTGAAAAACCGGTCGTGACATTTTGAGGAAGGTATATGGTGGGTGTATGGTACCGGCGAAAGTTGCGCGGCACAACAGAGGCTAGCAATTAAAGGTGGAAGGGTTAGAGTGCGTATAACCCATGGACTCAACATTAGTCAAAAGAACTCATATACTTACTGCAAAAATCTACAAGTCATCAAAAACAAAGTATTACACGCATTCTCCTAGGGGGGTAGATTGGTAGGAAAAGACCATCGCTCGTCCCCGACCGCCACTCATAAGGAAGACAATCAATAAATAAGACTGTGCTCCAACTTCATCACAACGTGGTTCACCATACGTGCATGCTACGGGAATCACAAATTTCAGCACAAGCATTCTTCAAATTCATAATCAACCAACTTGCATGACTTTAATATCACTACCTCCATATCTCAAAACAATTATCAAGTATCAAATTGATCATAGCATCCAATTCACTTTCTATGATAGTTTTTATTATACCCAACTTGGATGCCTACCATTCTAGGACCAATTTTATAACCATAGCACATACCATGTTGTTCTAAGAGACTCTCAAAATAATATAAGTGAAGCATGAGCGACTAGAAATTTCTACAAAATTAAGCCACCGCCGTCCTCTAAAAGATATAAGTGAAGTACTAGAGCAAAAACTATCAAGCTCAAAAGATATAAGTGAAGCACATAGAGTATTCTAGTAAATTTCAATCAAGTGGGATTCTCCCAAAAGGTGTGTACAACAAGGATGATTGTGGAAAACTAAAAATCAAATACTAATATCATACGAGACACTCCAAGCAAAACACATATCATGTGGCGAATAAAAATATAGCTCCAAGTAAAGTTATCGATAAACAAAGACGAAAGAGGGGATACCTTCCGGGGGCATCCCAAGCTTAGGCTTTTGGCTACTCTTCAATATCTTGAGGTGACATGGGCATCCCCAATCTTAGGCTTTTGCCACTCCTTATTCCATAGTCCATCAAATCTTTAACCAAAACTTGAAAACTTCGCAACACAAAACTCAATAAGAAATCTCATAAGCTCCGTTAGTGAAAGAAAGCAAAACCACCACATAAGGTACTGTAATGAACTCATTCTTTATTTATATTGGTGTTAAACCTACTGTATTTCAAGTTCTCTATGGTTCATACCACTTAATACTAGCCATAGATGCATCAAAATAAGCAAAAACACACGAAAAACAGAATCTGTCAAAAACTGAATAGTCTGTAGCAATCTGTAACTAACGCAAACTTCTGGAACTCTAAAAATCCTACCAAAATAGGAAGTACTGGAAACTTTTTCTATTGATCCTCAACAAAAATAATAAACGCAAAATCATATTTCTGTGATTTAATAAAACTAATTTCGTGCGCGCAAAGTTTCTGTTTTTCAGCAGAATCAAATTAACTATCACCGTAGGTTATCCTATAGGTTCTACTTGGCACAAACACTAATTAAAACATAAAAACACATCTAAAAAGAAGGTACATGCAAAATTTATTACTAAACAGAAACAAAAATAAAAAACACATATAAAATTGGGCTTCCTCCCAACTAGCCCTATCGTTTAACGCCCCTAGCTAGGCATTGATAATTTTAATGATGCTCACATGAAAGACAAGAATTGAAGAGCAAAGAGAGCATCATGAAACACATGACAAACACATCTAAGTCTAACATACTTCCGATGCATAGTCATATTATAAGCAAACTAATTTGCAAGGCAAGCAACAACTAGCATATGCAAGGAAGAAGAAAGAGATGATAGCAATCTCAACACGACGAGAGGTAATTTAGTAAGATAAAAATTTCTACGACCATATTTTCCTCTCTCATAATAATTACACGTAGGATCATAAGAAAATTCAACAATATAGCTATCACAAAACATATTATCAACACAATCCACATGCATCCAAAGTTGACACTCTTCCAAGATAGTGGGATTAACATTAACTAAAGTCATGACCTCTCCAAACCCACTTTTATCAAAAATATCTAAAGATTGAACATACTCCAAATATGTGGGATATAAAGTTCACACTCTTCCAAACCCACTTTCAATATTATTGCAAACACTATTATCAATCTCACATTCATCATGGGGATTAAATAAAATTTCAAGATCATCAGAAGAATCACCCCAATCGTGATCATTGCAACAAGGATTAGACATAGCAAAACTAGCATCCCCAAGCTTAGGTTTTTGCATATTATTACCAATATTGACATCAAGAGAGTTTATAATAAAATCATTGCAATCATGCTTTTTATTCAAGGAGCCATCGTGAATCTCTTCATAAATTTCTTCATCACAATTTTCAGATTCACGAATTTCAAGCAAAACTTCATAAAGATAATCTAGTGCACAAAACTCACTAGCAATTGGTTCATCATAATGGGATCTCTTAAAAAGATTAGCAAGCAGATGAGGATCCATATATCTTAGCTTCTCTGTTCAGCAATAAATAAAAAACTACTCCAACCAAACGAGCAAACGAGCCAAGTAGGACATCAAAGCAAACGAAAAGACGAACAGAAGAAGGGCGAATAAAATGGCAAGGGTGAAGTGGGGGAGAGGAAAATGAGAGGCAAATGGCAAATAATGTAAATGCGAGGGAGATGAGTTTGTGATGGGTACTTGGTATGTCTTGACTTTAGCGAAGACCTCCCCGGCAACGGCGCCAGAAATCCTTCTTGCTACGTCTTGAGCTTGCGTTGGTTTTCCTTGAAGAGGAAAGGGTGATGCAGCAATTGTAGCGTAAGTATTTCCCTCGGTTTTTGAGAACCAAGGTATCAATCCAGTATGAGGTTCCTCAAAAGTCCCACGCACCTACACAGACAAACAAAGAACTCGCAACCAACGCAATAAAGGGGTTGTCAATCCCTTCACGGCCACCTGCGAAAGTGAGATCTGATAGAGATAGTATGATAAGATAAATATATTTTTGGTACTTTATGATATAGATTGGAAAAGTAAAGATGAAAATAAAAGTAGAATGAAAGCTTAATATGATAAAAGATAGACCCAGGGGCCATAGGTTTCACTAGTGGCTTCTCTCAAGATAGCATAAGTATTACGGTGGGTGAACAAATTACTGCCGAGCAATTGATAGAAAAGTGAATAATTATGAGATTATGTAGGCATGATCATGTATATAGGCATCATGTCCGCGACAAGTAGACCGACTCCTACCTACATCTACTACTATTACTCCACACATCGACCGCTATCCATCATGCATCTAGAGTATTAAATTCATAAGAACAAAGTAACACATTAAGGAAGATGACATGATGTAGAGGAATAAACTCATGCAATATGATACTAACCCCACCTTTTTATCCTCGATGGCAACAATACAATACGTGCCTTGCAACCCTTATTGTCACTTGGTAAGGACACCGCAAGATTTAACCCAAAGCTAAGCACTTCTCCCATTGCAAGAAAGATCAATCTGGTAGGCCAAACCAAACCGATAATTCGAAGAGACTTGCAAAGATAACTCAATCATACATAAAATAATTCAGAGGAGATTCAAATATTTCTCATAGATAAACTTGATCATAAACCCACAATTCATCGGATCTCGACAAACACACCGCAAAAAGAGTTACATCGAATAGATCTCCACAAGAGAGGGGGAGAACATGGTATTGAGATCCAAAAAGAGAGAAGAAGACATCTAGCTAATAACTATGGACCCGAAGGTCTGTGGTAAACTACTCACAACTCATCGGAGAAGCTATGGTGTTGATCTAGAAGCCCTCCATGGTCGATTCCCCCTCCGGTGGAGCGCCGGCGAAGGCTCCAAGATGGGATCTCGCGGATACAGAAGGTTACGACGGTGGAAATTGTTTTTCGTTGGCTCCCTAGATGTTTTCGGGGTACGTGGGTATATATAGGAGTAAGAAGTAGGTCGGTGGCCGCCCGAGGGGCCCACAAGATAGGGGGCGCGCCCTCCGCCCTTGTGGCCACCTCGAATGCTTCTTGGCTTGCACTCCAAGTCCTCTGGATCACGTTCGTTCCAAAAATCACAGTCCCGAAGGTTTCATTCCGTTTGGACTCCGTTTGATATTCCTTTTCTTCGAAATACTAAAATAGGCAAAAAAACAACAATATGGGCTGGGCCTCCGGTTAGTAGGTTAGTCCCAAAAATGATATAAATGTGTAAAACAAAGCCCATAAACATCCAAAAGGGGTAATATAATAGCATGGAACAATAAAAAATTATAGATACGTTGGAGACTTATCAGTTTCCAACAATATAGCAAAATACGAGGGTGTCATACACTACAAAAAAATACACTTCCGTGATGATACGTGTTTGTTAGAGTAGGTCGCATTTTTTGTCATGCATGTACATCCATGACGAATTTTTGATAGAATCAAGATAGTCATACCTGTGTTGTCGTAGAAGTGTTCCATGACATTACCAATATTATCATCACGGAAGTGTCCACTTCCATGATGATAAGTCGCGTGTCACAGAAGTGCTTTCGTCAAGGGTGACCGACACATGGCATCCACCGTAACGGAACACCGTTAAGCTATCGGGTTGGGTTTTGGATCTGATAACCCGTTAACAGCCCCGACCAATGGGTATTTTCCACGTGTAAAATCATCATTGGCTGGAGGAAACACGTGTCGGCTCATCGCTGGGACAGATTTCATCCACTCATTGGACAAAAGGCGCCTATGATACGTCGACACGTGGCACGGCCCAACAGAGGCCCATTCCTGTGAAAAGGCCGGCCCGTTTGACTTGGTCAAAAGGTGGCGGGACGGCCCATGGAAAGCCCATTTACAGCCCGCTAACCCAAGGCCCATTATGCCCTATTCGAATTAGGCCCAGTAGCGTCATCTGGGCCATCCAATATGATTCCAGCCCGTTTCCACTTCTGGCCCATGTATGGACCATGACGTCTTTCGGCCCATATGAGGCCCTATGTAACTCTTGCCTATTAACGGCCCGTGGTGAAACTCGCCCGTAATGAACAGTGTATCACTTTACACCCATTAACGACCCGTGGTGAAACTGGCCCATAAAGAACAGTGTATCACTTTATACCAATTAACTGCCCGTTATTCCTTTGGGCCGTTTCCAGCCCATGTTATCTTTCGGCCTTCTCAGAGCCCATTTATTCTTGGGCTCATTTCCAACATTTGTTTACTTACGGCCCGTTACTGTCATTTTCTGCTTGTGGGCCAAATTCAGCCCATGGTTACAATCGGCCTGTTTGTGGTTCATTAATATGTTGGGCCATTTTCATAGCGTCATCAAATACGGCCTATTAACGATGGCCCGTTATGGTCGGCCCATGAACGGACGATTCCAACTCTAGCCCATTTACGGTCAGAATGCGGTCTGTTTGGCCCATGTTTGGCCAATCGATCATACGGCCCGTATAAGGCCCATTGATGATACGACCCATAGAAGGCCCATTGTTTCTATGGCCCATAGAAGGCCCAGTGTTTCTATGGCCCGTAGAAGGACCACTGTTTCTACGGCCCGTCGAAGGCCCACTGTTTCTACGGCCCATAGGAGGCCCATTGTCACTACAGTAAATATTAGCCCATGGTTATTGTGGCCTAGTTTTAAAAAATAGGTTTTTGCAGCCACTAGCAAACCGCAGAAAAAGAACTGCACTGACTACAAGCAAACAAATAAACAAGACAACAAGGAAATAAATAAGCAAGCAACTTACAATAGGCTATCACGGCTATTACACATATTACATCCACTGGGCATCAAAGTTCGCCACCAATGCAAATATCGGGAACATAGCAGCATATAAACGCCGCAGCAAAACAAGTCCAGAACTAAAACCACTTCAGAAGAGCTCAAGAAACAATATCCTGGGTACCCATAATGCTGGCAAGATTCTTAGCAACCTTATTAACTTTCTCTTGTTTGGCGCTTAAGTCCTCCAGCGCTTGCTGTTGCACCAGAAAGTATCTAAATTCTGCAGGGACTTCCTCAGTCCTTCGGCTTCCTGTCGCATAACATCTGATCGATGTATTTCAACTTGAAGTTGAGACTCAAGAAGCCGAACTGATTCAGGTAATGAGTTCGAAGAGCTGGTGCCAGCAGTGGTAGCCAGTAACTCGAATACTACATCAAGACATGACTTTGGGGTTGTCTCAGTGTCTTCAATATAGTTTTTATCAGCTTTCTTGCAGACCAATAGGGATGTCTCACTATCTTGAACCTTATTTGCATTACTTCCTTTACCATTGCATAACAGGGTGCTCTTCTCCAATATTTTATCCATGTTCTAAAGGAGAAACAAACAAACACATCTCAGGTTTACAATGTAGTATATGAAACTCATTTTGGTAAACCAGTTCAGTAGTAAGGTGGACAAGATAACAACATGAAACAAACATATATCTATGTAGTATGGTCACTGTATGGTGTATATCATTCTAGTTTATGTTGCCAAATCAAGATAGATACAGTTTGAATCATATCTATTTAAGACAAAGCAGTATATACAGAATATAAGTGTGGGAAAATACACAGCAATAACAACACTTGTAATGTGCATGGCATGAGAACATAAATGTTTATTCAATTGAAACTAAAATCAACATAGAGCAAGTTACAACAGCAAACAACCAAACACGTTGAAGAAACAGGTTTAAACATACCTGTTGCGCCATTGGAGTTTCAATTGCATCCTTCAAATTTGAAATTAGTTGGTATCAGTAAATACAGTGAGGCAAGAGCAGAGTAGTATGAACCATAGCTACGAAATCTGACCTAAGAACAATTTTTCTTCAGCTTTAAGCGTTCACTTCTGGTTTGGAGTAGTGGTCCTCGTGATTTCGGCACTGCAGTTGCCTTACTAACTGCTCGTGTTTGGGTGCTCTGTGGTGGAGACGGTGCTGTGTCAACGGGAACTGGGTGTCTATCTGCTGGGTTGGGGTTAGAAGGGGTGTCACTGGTTCTTTGTCCAACTGGGTAGGGGTACAATCTGCATGAGTGTGGGTTATGTGTAGTGGGGCTGGTTCTTGGGCAAGTACAATCGTGGTTCTATCTGCATCGATAGGTAGCACGATCTTTTCTGAAGACCGTCTTTTTACTCCCACATATACTGCCATCACTCCCTCCAATTGAAGTGGATGATAAACAAGAAAAGTAATTGAATGTACAGACATTGTAAGATAGACATGTGCAATGGATAGTAGGGAAGAAAACAGGGCATGAAATAATTCACATTTATTTTGTCTAAGCAAACAGAATAGCAGGACATAATTTCACATATATGATGGCTAATTAAACAGGATAGCATGACACAATTTCACATGTATGATGGCTAACTAAACATGATAGAATGACATACTTCAAAATATGATGACTATGTAAACAGGATGACATGATATAACTATACGATGGGTCTATTAAAGTGGTTGGCATGCCATAAATCACAAACATGCCGTCGATGGAAACATGATGGCATGATATAATTCACGGATAGAATGACATAATTTAAAATATGATGACTATGTAAACAGGATGAGATGATATAACTATATTATGTCTTTAGAAAATGGGTTGGCATGCCATAATTCAGATACATGTTATCTATGTAAATATCATGGCATGACATAATTCAAATGTATGATTTATATACTAAGGAAGTGAGCAGAGGGCAATCGCATATATGATGTGTCAACTAAGGAGATGGCATTCAATATTGTGTATATGATGTAAAAACTCAGCATTGCAATACAACATATGCATTATATGAGTAATATAACCTTGCCAACTTTGAGCATACACCTCAGGGGGATAATAGGACTGGTCATCTGCATCTGAATCCTCCTCTGAAGAGCTATCTGTAACCAGCAAGATATCTGCTTCAGCAGGTAGCATTGTCTGCTCTAAAGACCTTGTTTTCACTCCAGATTTCTCCATCACCAATTCAAATGGTTGATGCATAGGAAGAGCAGTTGAATATACAAACATTGTCGACAAAAGCAATGAGAAATACAAAAAAAGGACAACATGATGTAATTCACATATATGACGCTTGCCTAAAAAGCATGGCATTGCATAATTCACATACATAATGCCTTGCAACAAGATAACATTGCATAATTCACATATATAATGTCTTACAACAAGATGGCATTGCATAATTCACATATATGGTAATTAGACACTAAACAGGTGGCATTCACACAAAGCATGTCTAAACTAAGCAAATGACATAGCAATGCAAGATACCATACGCACGATATGAGCAACATAACCCTGCCAAGTTAGGGCATGCACCCCGGGGGGGAAATACGACTGGTCATCTGTCTTTGAATCCTCCTCTGAGGAGCTATCGGTAACCAGCAAGACATGCGCTTTGTCAGATAGCATTATCTGCTCTGAAGACCTTGTTTCCACTCCAGATTTTTCCATGACCGTGCCGAATGGCTGATGCACATGAAGAGTAATTGAATGTACTAAAATTGTTGACAAATTTAACACGTAATAAAAAAATGATGGCATGATATAATTCACATATAAGATGACTGGCTAACAAGGGTGGCATTGCAAAATTCACATATATGATGCCTGGCTAGACAAGATGGCATTGCATGATTCACATATATGATAAAGAAACTAAACAGATCACATTGACACAAAGCATGTCTAAACTAAGCAGATGACATCTTTAATGTATACAGTAAGCAATGCAAGGCACCATATGCATGATATTACCAACATCAGCAAGCCAAGTTAGAGCGAAGACCTCATGGGGTAAATAGGAGTGGTCTTCTCCTTCTGAATCCCCCTCAGAACAGTTATCTTCCTCTTGATTACAATCCGAAATGGGTGGAGGGTGGGGGCTGCCTTTGCGCCCACCATGGAACGACGTCTGCATGAAATTTTATTGCCACGCAAGGCTCGTCTCTTTTGCTCTACATGATCAGTTCCATTGTGTACAATAACTGGCAAGCATAGGAATAAAACATAGTGAGATTATGTAAGGAGTGCATGCACAAATCCAGAGTGATGGTAGCAAATTGTGGATAGACCCAAAACCAATGATAGCAGGCAGATAATAGCTTTAGTTAAAAAAACAGATAATGTCTCCTTTAATGTTTGTTTGCACCCAACATGAAACTCATAGTAGACACCGAAGATTAACTAGATAGTAGACAGATAGTACTGATTGCTGCCCCAATATGTACCCCACAACCATTTAAAAACTCAAGTTTCAGCATTAGTTTGGACGTGACTCGGAGTCTAATAGGTGAACCCGACGATAATGTAGCATGTCATCATAATAAGCGACACATAACGTAAGCAGACACGGAAGAGTGCGACCTCTCTTGCGGACCCGTGTAGTCCTCAAGGTCATCTGCTCAGTTGATGATGGTAATGCAGTTTTCATGGCTGCCAGCGGCGGGGAAGAAGATCTGAGGCGGCAAAAGACCGTCTGGAGAGCGGATCCCTGCTGTGCTGAACTCTTCTGTCGTTGGAGCAGCTGAGCTAGGGTGGAACACAGTGCCGCAGGAGCAGGACAAACCACACAAGGTTTTCTTTGACACATATCTCTAACAGAAGTAATTGAGTAAGGGCTTTTTTGAATTTGAGGATTCTAACAATGCAGGGATAGGAAATAGACAGGAATAGGGTAGGAATGCACGTGCAAAACAGAGAATTTAAAAACACATGATTTCTGCCAATCTGGGTGTTTGATTCACAACAATTGGAAGATCACAGGATGCAAAAAAGCATGGTGAGATTAAGTCAAACCACAAGAAAATGTACGGTTATAATGCTATTATGCTACTATCTCTTAGTCTTGTGCTTGATGAATAGGAATATGAAAAGGAGGAGAAGTGGAAATTAGAATTCCTACGGTTTTTCTTTTAAGGAGACACTAAATTCTACAGTTTTCCTTTGCTCCATTCCTTTGCACCAAATTCATGAAAAGTAGTACCATAGGAAACTTTCCAATTCCTATGTTTTTCATTCACTTTTCCTTTCGAGCACTAGCGATTCTAGTAGGCAGGCTTGAGCAAGGAAAATCCTACACTAAAATAATGTTTTTGTGCTACTTCTATTACTTTGGACCCAGGCCACTGCCATACTAGCTCAACTCCTAGGCCCATCGACAAATGCACAACTCAAACACGCAGAGGTAAATAATGAGGGTGGCCAAGAGAGTCCATCACGGATAGCTAAGTTGCCTCGTACCTCACTGCTTGTCATATAGTAGGATAAAATAATTGGATTTCCTGTTAATACGAGTGCTCAGTGGACAATATATATAACATGTAGAGTAAAAAAGAGATGCAACAAGTGTACAACCTCTTTGGCAAAGCCAAGTCGATCTCAGCGTGATTGGGTTGGCCGGTGAGGATGCTCCGGCTGACTTGGCTGTCGGAGGAGGGGAAGAAGATCTTAGGCATCTTGAGACGGAGCCCGAGGTACTGCTCCGCTGTGATGGAGGGTTTCGTCATTGGAGCAGCTCCGGTGAGTTGTACGACGCCGAGGCTGAAGCAGGACAAGAGAGACAACGAACAATGTTAACGTGAGTGGAATTCTAATAGCATCTCCAATACATGACGTAAAATACATAACCACAAAGTGCTAGATGTAAAATACATCATCCGCTCATCTCTGAACTTAACTGTCGAAACTGAATTTAACAGTCCAAACTGAACTTGACTGTCGAAACTGAACTTAACTGTCGAAACTGAATTTTGCTGTCGAAACAGAATTTTGCTGTCAAAACTGAACGCACTAGCAAGGTGAGGCTACACCTGGTTCGACTGACTTTTTCATCTCTGGTCTGTCGATTTTGCAGCCGTTGGATACGAAATAAAGGGCCTGCGGTTCATCTTCAACCACCACCCCTCGGAGCCGCCAGCCACCACCGGCCAAACAGCAGCCCCGCACCGCGCGCGGCCGGCGGTGCTCCGCCCCGCCCGCCCCGAAAACACTCCCCACCGCCGGTCCACCGCCGCCCCGGCCATCCCTCTAGGCCCCCCCTTGCCGAGCTTTTTGTCCGGCAATCCCCACGCCACCGCCCCACCAATGCCCCGCCACCGCGGCGACCATCGCCCCCACCCTGAACCCTAAGATAGATAGTGGGGTACCTCTCCGGCGAGCCCCCCTC
>LT934120.1:466950047-466966213 GCA_900231445.1 Triticum turgidum subsp. durum
GAAAGAGCATCAGCGCGAGCAAGAGCAAGAGCAAGAGCAGACTAGGCAGGGGACCGAGAGCAAGAGTAGAGCAGCAGTGTGAGCCAGAGCTAAAGCAGCAGCATCTCCTACTGATGTGGACGTCGCCGCCGAGGGAGCGATGTCGTGGAGGAAGTGGCCGGCGACACCGCCGTGGATGGAGCCGCGTCGTGTCGGCTCGGGACCGAGCGCCGGCAGCACCGTGAGATCGAATCAAGAAGAAAATGCGGCGATTAGTGTACAACCTCTTTGGTGGCGGCAATTAGGCTGCAGATTCATCCGAGGAAATGGTGATGATGATGCTCTTTCGGTGGTGCAGGTGAAGACGACGGTGTGGGAATGGAGGTGGCACGAAAGACGAGGGGAACGTCGGGGCAGCTCCTTGGAGGTGGAGGATGGGGTGGCTGAACCAGCGGGATGACGAGATCGACGATGGATCCTCATCCGGTACGGTGGATGAGGGACGTCGAGGTGTTCCTATGGACGACGTCGTCGGCGAAGAGGCTCCAGCTGGGTGGCGGACGGAGCAGGTTGTGGGGTTTCGTCGCGGGTTTTCGCGGCCTCGGTGTACGAATGGGTGGGCGGATGGGATGGCAGTGGGGAACCATGGCTTAGAGACGCGCTTGTCCGAAATGTGGGGTAAGTTATGAAAGTACCCCCACCGATTTGAGGCGCTTCTTTCGGTTTAGGGGTACCACGGGCATTTCGCGTGTCGGGATTTCACAGGAGGTGGGAGTTTTCGCGCGCGTTGTAATTTCGGAATAGCAAGGCGCTGGTTGAGATGGAGGGAGTTGTCGGAGCACGACGAGACAAAGATACATCTTAAATATTTCGGGCTAACAAGGCGCGGGTTGAAGAGGCGGGAGTTTCGCAGCATGATAGACAGAGACGGTAGCTTGAATTTTCGGCATCACAAGGCGCGGCTTGAAATTTCGGAAGAACAAGCTTAACACGTACCCAAAAAAGACAATTTGCACCTCAACACGCACAACACACACACAAACACCATTTAGACTAGAGTAAGGTACACGTGCATTGCACGCATGAGATTTGGCAACCAAATTATGAATAAATACCACATTATAGCATGTAAGATTTGAGTCATATATGCATGATGTAGATGTTCGTTTAATTCTTATAGTTCATTTCATTCAAAATCATCTAGTTTTTATAAGAAAACTAATCTATTTTAAGATTCATGGAATTGTGCGTTGTAAGACATAAAGTAAAAACAAATAATGGCAAATCATGTAGAAAACCATTTGGGCAATTCTGATACGAAAGATTCTAGAACAAATAAGAAGTGCTTGTGTTTTGATGTTTGTGCGTTATGCTTAAGTTCAACCATGGAGTCTTCTAGATTATACATGTGGCGAAATCTGGTGGAATCTAGATGATATCCAACCGCCAGTAGTGCACAAATTTGCCATCTTTGGACCATCGGATTCGCCTCATCCAACGACCATCTTTCAAAGTTAAATTTACCCGCACACAATAAAAAAAATATATAAAATACACACACACACACACACACACACACACACACACACACACACATATATATATATAGGGGTATAGATATAGATATGTGATGCGAAAGCCGCCCATCATCTCCAGTTAGAATTGTGTGTCCATGCACGGATGCTGACCTTGTTCAATGTGTATACATTACAACATGCTCGTTTCCAAACCACACCGCGCAGCTCTCCGTTATATTCATGCATGCATGGGTTTCAAACATCAGGATCTCTTATTCAAATATTTCAATTCAAATTTACATTGATTATGACCTCACCTAGTCTTTTACACCCACACAGTCGTCTTCTCTTTATAATTGTACCACTGACTTTCTCTCGTGCATGAATGCACACACACTATTAGTCGGCATTATCCATCGCACACATGCAATATTTTTCTTCAGGTCGGTCTCCCATGAAGGCACACACCCACACACATCCCCCTCTCCATCATATCGGGCATTCTTTGTCTCTCACGCGTGCATGCGCAACGATCGATGTTCCTCTATGTATGTGTGTACATAGCTAGGTCTTTCAAAGTTTTCCACACAAACCGATCAATCGATATATCCAGTGAGGTCTCACCCTCTTTCACGCGTCCACATCGATCAATCTATACCTCTCTATATAGGATTAACATATATAGCTAATACACCTACATTAATTATATATCCAACGCCCCCCTCTCATCATCCATGCCTTCCGCTTCATCTCTCAGACGCGTGCACAATGGCGAAGACAGGGGGCAGTAAGGCCCCCCCCCCTAACATCACTATATATCGAGGCTAATATGAATGTGATCATTAGACAATTGCTGCTAAAAATGGTTTAAGTTCATGAATTGACCCTCCTCGTAAAGGATTAGCAATGCTTGGCCCCCTAGCTCATTTATTTTTCATGGCTCCGCCACTACGTGCAACAACGCACGTTCTCGCCCCCTCTCTCTAAATATCGATTTCACACTTGTGTATTCCTTCATAGTCTCCCTCCACTCGGCCCCTCGCACCATGTTCTAGCCCCCACCGGATTTGGCCACATGTACAATCTAGCAGACTCCATGGTTGAATTTAAGCATAATGCACAAACCTCAAAACAATAGCCCCAAACTTTTTTTCTAGTTGAATTTCCATTATTTGTTTTTACTTTATGCTTTACAACGCACAATTTCATGAATCATAAAATAGATTAAGAGCTTCTTTGATTCAAAGGATTCTCAAAGGAATTTTGGAGGATTCTAATCATTAGGAATTTTTCCTATCTTGGTTGTTTGACTTGTAGGATTGTAAACCATAGGAATTTTTCCATATGATTCATTTGCACTCGATTTCATAGGAAACATCCTATCCACTCAAACCTCTTTGAAAGAATTCTACGTTTTTTTGTATGCACAATCAAACACTCGTACAATCCTGTAGGATTCAAGACGACATTCCACTATAATCCCATGTTTTTCCTATTCCCACGTTCTTAGCTTTTTTAGGAAAACTAATTGATTTTGAATGAGATGAACTATAAGAATTAAACGAAGGGCTACATCAGGCATATATGACTCAGAGCTTACATGCTATAGTGTGGTATTTATTCATAATTTGGTTGCAAAATCTGATGCGTGCAATGCATGTGTACCTTACTAGTACTTCGAGTATGTGCAAAAAACATAAATTAGAATACCAATGGCATGCTACAAAGTGTCTCTCTTACAGTTCATGAAGCCACGTGGCGCATGTGGAGGCATTGTCGCGACCTCCTTGTGTGGATTGATCACAATGATGTGCTGCTGGTTCCAGAAGAATGTACTCGTCCTCCCTGAGCCATACTGGCAGTACATGCACGAAGCGAAGATGTGCACGCACACCACGCACGCAGTCATTCCCTCGCACGCACACGCGGGTACACGGGCGGACGCAATTTTGTACCAAGATCCACCCCATGTGATAATTTGATGCGTGTAAAGTCGTTTACTTCATTGATGGTCAATTAATACAGCGCATGCAAATTGAGTGGACGTGAGGGCGGAAGAAAGACATTATTACTCCACTGCACGCATGCGAGTAGTTAAATCGTGGGTTGCTAGTAGTACTTCCATTGGTCTCCTTCGTATTTTGTGCCAATTTTTGACAGTAACATAATATTTACGCATTTGAGCAGTGTAGTACTTGAAACTTATGTTCCGCTAAACTCATCGGGAGCCATTTCGGGCCTCGAAACCAAAACCATCAATTAATCTTTACCTTGTTCCCATCACATTCGAAAGCCTACTCAATACCTACTAGTACGTACCAAACCTGAACGTGTTCTGACTATGCAGGTATTAGTACTAGTGCTAGTACTTCGGTTATAAAAAGGGGAACTACCTAACCAAAAATTACTCTAGCTTTCCTCCTCATAAGTGCTTCTTCTTCGTCCATCGTTGCCGTGGCTGGTGAGCAGAGCTCTAGGTAGAGAACTACTCATAACAAGGGAGCGGCAACCAAGGATGCAGAAAAAAAAAGAGGGCACGCCGCCACGCAGATACCTCGAAAGATCTCTCACGGGAAGGCGATGGCTCCCAGGAGGGCCCTAGCCGCGGAGGCGAACATGCCGAGCCGGTAGAGATGGAGTCGTTATCCCTCGACGGCATGCCCGATCAGCTCAATAAGCACCTCAATAAGCCGAAGGAGTTCATCCAAGGCTTGATGGAGTTGCTGAAGGAGAGCCTCGATGACATGCCCGCTGAGCTCAATCAGCAGGGGGAGTTGACCGCCGGCTTGGTGATGCTGCTGAAGAAGAGCATTGCCTCGGAGAAGAAGGCGACCGACGAAATCCTGTGACCTCAGGAGGACAAGGCGAAGCTCTGCCACGAGATAGACATGTTGAAGGAGAAGAACACCAGTGGAAGAAGCTGCATGAGAATAGTAGTTCCTCGATGAAGATGCTGCAGGCCCTCATCATGGAACAGAAGGAAGAGTTGGTGAAGCTCCGCATCGAGCACCCGGCTGCTGTCAAGGAACGTAATGCGGCCGTGGAACACATGATGAAGGCTCACGTCGAGAAATCCCGCGTCATGGACAGAATGAAGAAGATGGCGGAGGAGACGCCCAAGGAGATGGAGGTCGTGGAGGCGATGAAGAAGCAGTTACGACTCTGCGGCGAATTAGATCATTTGGGGTGATAATCTTCCTTCTTCTTTTGCTCATGTGTTTCATCTTTTACTTCGAGTGTTTCGCCGCACATGTCACGTTCTCTGGGAGGCATGAATAGAACAATGCTTTTTTAGGGAATGAATAGAACAATGCTAACAATGAGATGACTAGCAAATTAGATCATTTTTTATCGCCATATGGCACTGGGCTGCCGTGTTTCGTGCTCCTCCGTCGTAGTACTACTCCAGTGGAAAACTTGAGTATACCGCATGGTTCTTTGCTCCTCCTCGATTAGGTCGTCGGCGCATTTATATGAGCAGTCAAATCACAAGGTCCCGCCTTCCAGCAGTAATGAGCCGTCAAATCACAAAGGCCCTCGCCTCTCGTGAAACTAACCAAGCTAGACTGCCCCACCCTCTAGCCTTTTAAAAAATGTATACTTTTGTACAGCAGTAGTATCGCTGGATTGCGCCATGGAGAAAAACTTGAAATTAAAAAAAATTGGTACATATAGAGAGCGCTCGTCACCAAATTATGCATATAGTACTATTAAAAAGGCTAGTCACAATAATGGTGTCCAGCACAACCCACCTCTCAAATAAAACTAAGCATCCTGGAATTCTTTGGCAAAACTAAGCACCCTGAAATTCTTTGACAACTAAACTGCTGGCTATATGATGTTGGCGATATATATTGTACGTATATAATGTGAAGAAACGAGTGGTAGTACTATACCAACTAAAAGATGAAATGTAAGAAATACTAGTATGTACGTACTGAAGAGTTAAAGTAATGAGAAGAAACATAACATAGTTCTGCTGGGGGCTCAGCACAACACACCCCTCAAATTAATTAAGCACACCTGAAATTAAACTTTGCAACTATTCTGGTAGACACTGCATTAGAACCACCATGAGCAACGACACTGCCACTTTACTCGGAGTCCTCGTCCACGTCCTCGACTTCGTCCTTGTCCCTCTTCATCTTGGCCGATACTTCTTTGCTTGAACTGCACACTTGGCTCTTGCTCTTCATCCAACCCTTGTAGATATTGAAGCAAAGGTAGCCATCCATTGCAGCATAGTGGATGTGGTCTATATCTAGTACATTCCGCTGCCATGCATAACGATGAAACATGTATGGAGGTTTCTCTAGTTTACCGTATGAAGGATGAACCATGGCTCCTGCCAGGGTCAGCATTGAAGGCTGACGAGAGGACACCAGCCGATTCTTCTAGAGGTCGAAGGTGTTGCCTACAACGAGTCCTATCCGACCCAGGACTTCTTTGTCGTTACCAAAGTCTACAGTAACGAATTTAAATAGGTTGCTCTCGAGGAAGGCCTTAAAATCCTGGCACTCAACATCGGCATGGCATATGTGGTAGACCAAACATAAGTCATGCACGCAAACCTGGATCACGGCGGGCTTCTTTCTGTCTTCGTCCTTTAGATCCTTCTCTCGTCCCATGACTATGGTGTACTCAACATCTAGCCCAGCGACCCACTCATCATCTGAGTCTTCGAACATGCGTCTGAAGCGAGAAAGGCATCCTTTCACCGTCGCAGAAGAA
The DNA here is from genome assembly GCA_900231445.1 of Triticum turgidum subsp. durum. Taxonomy (NCBI): domain Eukaryota; kingdom Viridiplantae; phylum Streptophyta; class Magnoliopsida; order Poales; family Poaceae; genus Triticum; species Triticum turgidum. The sequence continues at coordinate 466,956,275 of LT934120.1, forward strand.
CGGGTGTAGATGACGTCGAACTCATCGCCAGTGATGGTTCTAACCTTGTAATCACCGCCGATCGTGGAGATTTGGGACGCCATGGATTTGGGAGGAGGGTTAGGATTAGTGGAACTGCCATAATGTGAATGTACGGGACGACTAGGAGTGAACCGCTGTAGTATTAAAGGACGTGCGGGGACGAGTAGGAGCGAACTACCAGCTTGCGAATGGCAAGGTAGTGGCTTTCCATTCTCCCATGATACAGGCTTCCGAGAGCCCTTGGATCTGAGATCGAACGGTTGCATGGCGTGATTCTAGACCTATGGGTGAATATCCTATCCTGGAGGGTTATTCTGCAAAATTTCAGCAACTTAGCATGCGACCGTTTGATCTCAGATCCAAGGGCTGCCAGCAGCCCGTATCATGGTCGTGCCTACCAGGACCGTCACGTCCCTCGCGCGGTCGCGCCCTTGGAGATTTAACACGGTGCGTTAGGCTATCTGATGTTGGCATGTCATACATAGTCATCACTTAGTCACTCATACTACAACAAGGTTGGCTATAAGGTTGGCTATAAGTGTATGGTTTTTTAGTCCTCTCTATCTCTTTCTTCGTACTCCCTCCACCCATAATATGAGAACATTTTTGACACTAGTGTAGTTCCAAAAATATTCTTATATTATGGGACACAGGGAGTACTAGTATTTATTGCATTTGCCAAGGAGTGACCTCTTCCAATGAAATGGTGTTGCTAAGTGTGCTTCAATTAATTAGCTATAGACTCAAAATTGTCTTTTCACCTAGGTACACACGCTTAGCACCGTTTCTTCCTTGGGTTACCAAACTAGTCTCTCTCTTCTTGATTAACTTGCCACATCAGACTTTATGCCTATGTGGCAAGCTTAAGCACTTGTAGGAGCAAGTAAGTACAATAGTGCGCTTTACATGGCATTTTTGCATATGTGGAGGAAAGAGAGGCAAGGAAAAAGTGGAGAAGTGGGCTCTCATGCAAGAGCCAGCCTCTACTACATGGTGGAGCATTGGGAGAGGCACATGTATGGAGGTGGTCAGGAATCGGGAGACTCACGCCGGTCATAGCGCCGCAGTTAAAATGAAAATGGCAAGTCAAATCACGGGGCCCCACCTGTCCAACAGTAACTCACTGTCAAATCACACAGCCCTACGTTTGCAGCAGCTTACTCCCTCGTCTTCTCGCGTCTCTGTCGAACCGACTAGGCGGAACTACCCCGCCGCCTACCGCGCAGGCAATACTCCCGCGCAGGAAAAGCCCCGCCCTCGACTTTTAAATAGTATACAGTATACTAATTTTGTATCCATGGATTGCGCCATGGAGCAAAGCCTCTATAAAATGGCGGTACACATGTACGGAGTATACAACACGCCTGTCGCGTTCGTGTCGCACCCCAGACGGTCGGTTGGTCTGGCACGCTGCTCTCCGAATGGAACGCGCGTCATATTGCGTTTGCACACACATGTGGGACGACAATTGAGAACCGACCATAGGCACATCCCCGTCCATACAAGTAGGGTGACTTCATAGAAGAGGGAGACGAGCGATAGTACTAGAGAAGTGTTGTACTACGTTGGTGCCTGGACGATCCATGCAAGACACGAAAGATCAGTTCGTCCATGCATGTGACCAGACTCCAGCAGACACGCCTGGATTGGATATCGTCTACATATCGTGCAAGCTGTGTTGTACATGGTTGTAGTTGTGGTGAGAAATCTCAAAAAGGTTTCTTGTCATCTCGCAAAATTAGGTGTCATGTGCTTCGGATCACTGCGAGGGTTAAACAGCGACAACTGAGTTGGGCTAGTCATTGGGGGCACATGCACGAACAGTGACTACTCGGCTGCCATCTAGGTTAAGCCTGCTATGTTAATTAGGACATCTATCGACGGACCCCTTTTCTATGAGTTTATCTTTAATTTGAGCTTTGTTCCTCGTCTAGTTTGTCCGTCGGGATTCATGTTGTCTCCGTTGGGCAGTGAGGTTATGATTTCTTGTCATGTGGCATTTTTTCGTGTTATATGTTATCATCCGGAGCTTCAGATCAAAATGATGACAACTGTGCCTCTGGGCCACGTGCATGAAGACTTCTCGACAGTCATTGACGAGGTCAAGCCGGCTCCGGTAGACAAAAAAACTAGTACTACTCCACTATATAGGCAGGAGCCTCGCGCTTGCTTGCTAGTGTTGCTATCTTCACACTATTTCGGCCTCTCCAGATCTAAACACGACAGCGGTGGCCACACACTCTCTGTCTCTCTGCTCACCGCTGGTCACAGATCCAGCCAGATCCTCTCCACCGGGGAAGGTGAGAAGGTGCAACATTCATGCGGTCGTCCTCGGTGACAGCTCTTACCCACTGCTGGGCACGTCCCGATCAGCCTGCCTTGCCATTCTCTCCCAAGCACCGCTATCGAGGGCGGGTGTCCGACCCCTTCTTCCTCACTGCCTTAGTGTGGGCAGATCCGGCCTCCCGCCGCCCACCTAGCGACATCCCGGCGACCATCAGGTATAACTTCCTTCGAAACCGGCCTTGCTCTACTTGCAGAGCTCCTGACATCGCTGCATTTGTATCTTTTACTATTTCTCAGGCCCCCTCGTAGATAGGATCGACCGGCTATTCGAAAACCACCTATTTTTTACGTTTAAGAGGTAAAACTAGTTCATGCACTCGAATATAGTACTATTTGGATCAAACAAGGAAGAAAGGGGGTGGGGGTGGGGGAGGATTTGTTACCTGAATCTAGGACTTGGTCGAACGAGGAAATAATGGGGGTGAAAAGTAGTAGAAACTGGCTATCAAACTGGTGTCTAGGTCTAATAGGGAAATAAAGGGAAATGCAGTACAAACTCAATATAAACCCGATCTATTGGTTGAAAAACGAAAGAAAGTGGGGACTGGGGGACAAGTCAACACAGTAAGTCCAACACTAGATTTGCTAGCCTCACACAGTATAAGGTGGCTATACCGAACAAAAATGGGACCAACCCAGATATCATGTTTTGATGTTTGTTTCCCCGAGCCACTCTTATGTAATGCCACTAGTAAAATGTAGCAGTCGCACTTTAAAAGTAAGGACACGTTAAGCCAATGTTGTTTTCAATGTAATGCCTCTAGTAATAAGAATCAATGGCACTTTTTTACATGTCCTGCTAAATTTCCCATTAAGATAAGTTGGTTCTTTTCGTTAGAAATGCAACTGTCCTGGTCCGCCTACTCTCCCGTGCCCAAAGTAATGTCGTATTTAACGGTTGTCATAGTTAATCCTAATGCCCACACTAATATCTAGAAATGCCACTGCTTTAGAAATTGCTACTCTCCTTGTAGGATTGCCATTCAGATAAGGAACATGATTCTTTTCATTTGATGCATGTTTCATCACTTGTTAGTCACCCTCCTTTCCACATTTTTGTGCAAATAGAGATATACATTTCACGCTCGATCTTAGTTGAACTGCAAAACTGATATCCAAATTATAGTTGAGCATTCCAGTAGCTTCACAACCAACCTTGATGTTGCTCAATTTTATTGCAACTAAAGAAGAAGAAGCTCTGTGGGTTTCGTTTTCTGATGGAAATGGAACCATGGCTGGAGCCCTTTTCTTAAAAATTTTTGAAGAAGAAGCTGCTAGCTCATGGGACATTGCTTCATTTTAGGTGAACTGCACTAAAAGGACCCATGAATTGAATCATCCATGTTGGTGACTGAAAGAGCCAGCTTTAGCATCCTAGTCTAAGCACCCCCGGCCTCCATCCTTGTGACGCACGGTACACCTTGTTTGCCACCTGCTCGACCCTAGTGTCACTGATAAAATGAAGTAATAATATAGTTAAAACAGAGTGAGTGTCATCTCTATCATTTTATTTCCAATGTAGATAAAGAAAGTGCTTCTCTTTCTTAATGTATGTTTCATCAACTAGTCCCATTGTTAATGTTTAAGCGTTTCTGCAAACTGGGGTGCTTAATTTTAGTTGATCTCTACAAAAAGAGAGATTTGAATGTCTCAAAGCGCCTCCTTGTACTACCGTTGTACACTAATGTTCATCACTGGCAGAAGGTGTATCTGGGAGACTTGGGACGATGTCCAGTATGAGGCGTACCATATGAGGCGTCGCCGGGCCCATCTCGCCCTCGCAGCATGGCATACTATGATATTATCACAATATTTTCATATATTTATTTTGCGTGTTTCATCAACTAGTTCCACTATAATGTAATCACGCTTTTTCATTATCTATGCAAATAGGGTTATTCAGCTGCATTTTGGTGGAACTGCACAAATGTACGTATGGAACCGGCATATATGCAGAGTGCAAGGTGTGCCAAGTAAAAATTACCGACACCAACCAAGCTGCATGCACGCGTTGGCATCCACCACCACTAGTGGGATGTGTGGCGCTCTCTGTGGACGGATCTTTCTCGACAGCAAATCCTCTAACCAAATACTAGTAGCTTATATTGGCAGTTTTCTAGGGAGTACTCTTTTCTGAAAGAAGCACCAATCTATTTATCTTTATTTGTACACTGCATCACAACTTTGATCCAAAGGTCTAGAGGTATTTTAGGGTGATTGGCGTAGTACTCGGAGACTGATTGTAAGCATGATTTTCCTTAGCTGTCACACTGATTGTAAGCATGAGCGGATGGAAGATTAGGTTAGTGCGACGCATACCTTAAACCCTACAGCCACCATTGAAACGAGGCGAGCGTCGAGGGAACCGTGGAGAACGTCTAGGAAGGGACGTCGCGCCATCCGGCCTCCTCTTGCGGTGGGAGAACAAATACTCATGTGGCTCCGGCTCGCTCTGCACCCTCACGAACGGCACACCATACTCGATCGATTTGTTATCCTCTGGGTGCTCGACCTTCGACCTGTATGCCCACCACCTCCGCCTGACTGTCGCCTCGGGCGAATCTGTTTGCTCCATCGCCCAGAGGAGATACTCGATGAACTCGGAGGACTACGGCGTGACTGCCGCCGAGGAGTACATGTACATCGCCGCCCTCATCGCCACCGTCTCGCTCTTTTGCATACATTGCCACATGGCCCACACCATCCTCGAAATGTCCCACTCATTGTCAAACCAACTAAGGATCTCCTTCAACCTGGCTAACTTTGCTTGGTCGCCGCCGGCGATCTGCCTGATTCGCTGCTGCATCCTCTCCATAGATGTCCTTCTGAGTGGTCCGGTGCTAGCTTTGGAAGATGGGAGGAGAGACGGTGGTCTTGCAATAGAGAAGAGGGAGAGGCGAGATGGTGGTTTTGGAATGGAGATGATGGAGAGGAGAGGAGGTGGTTTTGCAATGGGGAAGATCATAAGAGGGAGAGGCGAGACGGTGGTTTGGGAATGGAGATGATGGAGAGGAGAGGAGGTTGTTTTGCAATGGAGAAGAGGGAGAGGAGCGTGCAACAGAGATTTAGGATTGGACGAGAGGGCTGGCGCGCTGTGACTGGATCAAAATCAAAATCAATTTACCCTTCAATTAAGAAACCGACCCCACATTAACTAGTCTCCCTTTTATTCTGGGTCATAATTGACCATGATTTTTGCACATAAAATATATGTTATACGTTGCAAAACTAATATAATTTGAAAGTACATTCAGATACGAACTAAACGATACAATATTTGGTGACATGCATTCACATTTTGCTTGTCAAATACAGTATGTGGTCAAACTTTGACCCAAAATATGCAAAACAACAAAAAAATACTTCCAAGACCAGCGCCGCTCTTCCGCTCTTCTCCTCTTAAACCACCGACGCTCCTCTCCTATTGCAATCTAAATCCAACGCCCCTCCTCTCCTCTTCCATTTCAAAACCATTGCCCATCCTCTCCTATTCCAGTCCAAAACTAGCGTCGCTCCTCTCTCGTTCTAATCCAAAACCAGCGCTGCTCCTCTCCTCTTCCATTCAAAAACCACCGCCGGCGAGTGAAGGTGCTGTGGAGAAGTAGATCGATGGAGGAGTACAACCGATACGTGAGGATCACAGACGGCGACCCTGTGAAGCTAGCTAGGATGTTGGAGATAAAGTCTTGGTTTGACTACAAGGACCAACTAGCGGCGATGGCGACATCCATGGCCAATATCTGCAACAGAGCGAAAAGGCAGCGATACTCCTGGAGGGAGTCGCGCCGGAGTACATAGAGACTGCTCAACTGAGCCATGGAGCAAACAGATTCACCGAATCCGATCGTGAGGGAGCGGTGGTGGAAGTATCGATCCCAGATGGAGCATCCACCAGAGATTGAAGGATCGAGCATCTACAGGGTGCCGTTTGTGAGGGTGTCCTGCCAGGCGAGCCGGTGGAGTCTTCGTCGACCGAACCCAACTGCAAGAGGAGAAAAGCAGTGGGCCCGATGATGCTTCCCCGCCATCGTGAGGAGGGGACTGACCCCCCCCCAGCCCAATAATCGGGCAGGTTGTGAATTATGTTTTGTGTTGTGTATTTTGAGAGTACTTTCAGATATGAATGTCTTTTGAATTTCAGATTTGTAGTATTGAGCATATGAAGTATTTTATGAATTCTAGATATCTATTTTTAGCACTTAAAAAAATGTAGTTTCATGGGAGTATAAAAGTGCAGACAATGTGATTCTCAGAGAAGAAACTGCAAGTTTTAGTTTCAGATAAGAAACTGCAACTTTCAGAGGCAGAGCATTTATATTAACACGGCCTTTTCAAACAGGGTTAACATCATGTTGGAAGTTTTATTCATGGTCGAAAATGGAACTACCAGCCAGTTAACATCATGGTGATCAACATTCATGCATACCACATCTTCATATGATGCACAGTCAAAATGCCCACACAATGTCGAGTGTGCGAAACACAGAGAAAACGAGGGAAGAAGTTTTGGCAAGTGTTGGACGTGGTTTTGGGATGCCCCGTCTAGGCTTTCATTTTTAACATGCATAGCCCACGACCTCGGATGGGAGGTCCATAGGCCTGTTTGTATCTTCTTAGAGCCGTCATGTATCGACCGGCCTATGGACCTCCCATCCGAGGTTTTATTTTCGGCAGCCCAATTTATGTATTTTTTTTGAAGAAAACGCAGAGCTCTGTTCTATTTTTCTATATAAGAATAGAACCGCTAGGTCCACCTTATGTTTCCCTTCTAAGTATATTATATATTTAAATTATTTTATATTATTTTTATTGTCATCATATATTTAAGAGATACTTACATATGTAAGAAAACATTATCCCACATCTTATTAACTTATAAAAATAATTTCTTAACAATGAAATCCTGGATTGTTTTAGCACGAAAATCCTAGTGATTGTGTACAAAAGCTTGGTAAGATTTAAGGACGAATGTAATAATATCACTTATTATTTAAATATATTTATAACAAAATGCTCAGCCCCTTTTTATTTTTTGATAACATTGCTGGCCCAACCCAACATTATAATTAGAATCAGCCCAGCAAAATCGTGTATTTCAAGAAAGTGCAAATGGCCTGTAATTTTTTAGGAAATAATATAAATGGGCCGCATGGATGCTACATTATTTGTTCACCCAGCCCAGCTAATGGCTGTAATTCAAAAAAAAGAGATCAAATTGACTGTAAATTCTACCGCGCAAAAAAAAAGACTGTAAATTCTAAAAAACTGCGTTTAGTACGTGCCACATTTTTGGAGGCTGAAATGTGGGCCAACAAGTCGAAGCCAATGCAAGTCGTTGTCAATTTAGTCAACAAATGATTCTGACATGTTAGTCGTTGGATTTACATCCAACGACCAGCATCCATCTTCAATCTCTCGTCTTCTTCCTCCAGCGCCGCCGGGACCACCTCCCGCCTCCTGCTGCTAGCAGCTGTGCTTAGCATGCTTCGCTATGAAGCGCTACTCCACCGTTGGCCAGGCCATCCCTCCACACCTCCTGTTCATCTCCACCGACTGCCAAACCACACCGCACTAGAACCAGTTAACCCTCGTACACCTCTCCGTCTGCGACTCTACTCCCGCGTCTTCCCATCTCCGGCTCGTTGCTGTCCGGGGCCACGCCATCGTCTACCACCTTGGATGCGCTCGGCGCGGCGTGGTCAACATGGTCAACGAACGACACCATCGGAAGTAGACTGTGCGTGGAGAGGCTGACAGCTGGGTCCACGGCCGCACACAAGGAAATGCCTCCTTATTACGCGCAAAATAATGATTCCTCCACCTGACATTTGGGACCCGTCGGAAGGGCCTCTATATTTCGCGAAAAAAACGTGCCCCCCGCTGACATGTCGGACCCACCAGCTATATTCACACGCAAGGAAGTGCCTCCTTATTACGCACAAAAAAATGAATACTCCCCCTGCCAGCTGGAACACAACATAGTGGGAGGCTCACTTCTGGGCCTACCAAGTTGACGGGGACGGAGGGCTTTGTCAACTTAGTCAATATGAACGTTTCTAGCTCCTGTTACCGTACGATATTCATCCAACGTCCGTAGTGCTTCTTCAACCTCTGGTCTTCTTGCTCCAGCCGCCCAAACCAGCGCCGATCGTGTCGCGAGCTCCTGCCTCCCGTGGCCGGCTGTGATGCCGCGGAGGCCTCACTGCCCTGAATTACTGCCACCGCTGGCCAGACCATCCCATGTTATTCTGCGGCGACAACAGCCTCACACTGCAGCCGAACCAGTGAACCCTCGTACTCCTCTTTGCATGGCCATCCACTACTGCGTCTTCCCCGGCTCCGAGTCATCCCCTTCCTAGGCCTCGCGTCGTGCACCACCGTGGTGCTCTCGCCGCGGCGTGGTCAACATGGTCAAGGAATGACTTCCATCGGACGTGGACTGTACGTGGAGAAGCTGACAGCTGGGTCCACGGCCGCAGCAAGAAAGTGCATCCTTATTACGTGGAAAATAATGATTCCTCCACCTAACAACAGGGACCATTCGGATGAGCCACCGTATTTCGCGAAAAAAACGTTTCCCCCTGACTGCTAGGACCCACCAGCCACATCGCCGCACGCAAGGAAGTGCGTCCGGGCAAAAAAACGATTCGCCCCCTGACTGCTAGGACCCACCAGCCACATCGCCGCACGCAAGGAAGTGCGTCCGGGCAAAAAAACGAGTCTCCCCCTGACTGATGGGACCCACCAGCTACATCTTCGCAGGCAAGGAAGTGCCTGACAGTCGGGACCCACCTGGTCGAAGCGTACGTAGCGTTGTCATTCTGGTCATGAACGTGTACATACATATATACTGGTTGATGTAGAGGCACACACGTGTCGTAGTACAGGCGCGCACGTGTCGTAGTAGAGGCGCGCACGTAGCATGTACACGTATGTATAGCGGCCAATGTGCAAGAAAGAAAATACGGCCAGGGCTCATCTATATGGTTGGGTCGGAACTGAGAAACAACATCGTTGTTATGTTCATGGGGAGGCAATGGAATGCGTCGTGTTCATGGGGAGGCAATGGAATGCGTCGTGTTCATCGGGAGGCAACGGAACGTGTGGGAGCCAACCGGCTGGGTCGAAACATAATGCGCAGTCGTGTTCATTGGGAGGGCTTGGACGGAACAGGCGATGGAAACGAGGCCTGGCGTACCGCACAACAGAGTAAACGGACCTCCTACGGTCGAAACGGGGGTCCTGTTGATCAGGAGGGGTGTGGCATACTGAAAAATGGAGGAAATGGACCTCCTACGGTCCTGTTGATCGGGAGGGGTGTGGCGTACCGCAAAACGAATGAAACGTACTTGTGTTGGAGCGCTACGGTCAAAACGGGGGTCCTGTTCATCGGGAGGGGTGTGGCGTACCGCAAAACGGATGAAACGGACTTGTGTTGGAGCGCTACGGTCGAAACGGGGGTCCTGTTCATCGGGAGGGGTGTGGCGTGCCACAAAACGGGACTCCACAAAATACTGTTCATCTCCACCGTCGACCTCCTCCAGCTGCCACGGGCTACCGTCGATCTCCTCT
>LT934120.1:466968628-466992849 GCA_900231445.1 Triticum turgidum subsp. durum
TTTAGAGCAAAAATTAGTAGATCAAAAGTTAGTTTATAGCAAAAAATTTAGTTTAGATCAAAGGATGTTAAGTAGTAGATGTTAGAGCGAAAATTAGTTTAGAGCAAAAAATTTGGTTTACAACAAAAGTTAGTTAGGGCAGTAGGGTTTAATAAGGGTAGATGCTGCTTGTAGTATATAGTGATACTAGTAGATGTTAATTAGGTTAGGGTAGTAGTGGTACTAGTAGATGTTAAATAGATGTTTTTCAGTTAGGGCAGTAGAGTTTTGCTAGGTTAATTAGGTTAGTAGTGCTGCTAGTAGTAGTGGTACAGTAGGTTAATTAGGTGAAGTTAAATGAATAACCTAAATGAATGAAATTAGTAGTCACCTGAATTTTTTCTCCTTTCATCATTATAGAGCACTAAAGTTAACTGAATTTTGTTCTATTAGTAGTTAAATGAATTTTCTTCTACACTTTGTTTTTGAATTAGCTTGTGAAATTTGGACATGTGATTGCTCGTGTATATTTGGACATGTGTTGCGGTGTCGAAGATGGATATTTGAACACTGTTTCCAGGGAATGAAGTTGAGTGGCCTATGTTTTGCCGGAATGTTGATTCATTTCCGTTCCGGAAAATTTCAGGTTCTAGATTTGTCCACTTTTTAGCAAAGGTCATGCCGAAATTTTCCGTGAATTTTGGCATGACTTGTGCTACAAACTAGGACATATCGAGTGATCGGGATTTGCCGCAACGGGAAGGAGTCAACGTTACTGCAAAACAATAGCCTTTTTTATGTCATTATTCATTTTATTAGGTCTAGAATTAATTGACTAGATTTAATCATAGGAAACATGGCTAGCAACAATGAAGGACAGGGTTCTGGTGATTGCGACGACGTCTACCGGGCGGCAGGCGAATTTTTGAGCCATACCGACGGTCGACCGATGTTGTTGCTGGGCCCACCAGTGGCATCGGGGACTAAGACCGACACACAGACCAGTGCTGAGACTGAGACCGGCGCTGAGACTTAGACCGGCATCGAGACCGACGCTGAGACTGAGACCGGCGCTGCCTCGGGGAGCTTAGCTGGTGTAGAACTGAAAGCAAAGAGGCAACGGCTTCCTAACAAACTCAGGACTACTAGACTGGTGGTCACGGAGGTGGACGACGGCAATTTTGAGCCAAAGGCGCCCAAGAAAGCGCGCTCATGCTACGGGAATCAAATAGGCTGCATCGTACGAACAACCGCCACCATCAATGATGAGAAACTACAGAACATAGATAATATGAGGCCCTCCCTCAAGAAGTTTCACCAGATATTCGTGTTCCCGGGCCAGAATGAAAAGGATTATGAAGATCTAGATAAGGACCCGTCAATGAAGAAGATAAACAAACACGCCATGACCAAGTTTAGCGATGCGTTGGCCGCCTGGAAAACAAGGGTGAAAGCAAGGATCGTCGACAAGGTACCCTACTCCGTGATTGTAAAGGATAATCCAACAATCACAGAAGAGCAGTTTCAAATATTCAAGGAGGCTTGCGAGGCCGAAGCTGCCAAAAAAAGTCTAAGTACATGAAGGGGCTTCAAGAGAGGAACATTGGGAGCCACCACCTCGGAATCCGTGGTTACGGCGGGAAGAGGTCCAAATGGACCAAGAAGGACGCGGAAGCCATGAGTCTGGGCATCCCAGACCCCATGGCAGAGTTCACCGTTCCTGAGGAGCATGACGTCCTCAGGGCCCGGCATCGTTGGGACCCAGTGAAGAAGGTTTACGAGACAAACCCGGTCACAACGGAGTTCATTAGACTGCTGGTAATTTTAGTTTCTGATCAATTCGACTGCACATGTTAGTCATATTTGTAAATGATCATTGTGCCTTTTGCAGAGAGAGCAACACAGGATTGCGGTCGAAAGCGACTAGCCGTCTGAGGCATTGGCGAGGCCCAAGCGGGACACTCCATTCAACCGGACGTTGAACATATTGAAACGACTCCCTGTGGATACTCAATGTAACACCCCAAAAATTTAACAATGTTTTGTTTATTAACTTTTGCCAGGAAATTAAATTTTTATTTTTCTGGATTTATTTATGATTTCAGAACCTTTCTTTTCTTTGATATTATGGAGTATTGCCCTAAGTGAAAACTTTTCAAGAAAATGTTGTTGGACTTGTATACCCTCCCTTGAAACATTGCTTTTATCAATGGAGTTATTTATATGACTATTTTCCCTGAGCTTTATTTCTTTTAAAATAATTTTTTATAAGCTTTAGAGCCTCTTTTGCACTGCAACCCTTTGATAAATTTATTTTAAAATTCCACCAAAATTTGGGGATGACATGTGATGTCCCTAAATCACTTTTGTGCAAAAATATCCTTTAGCCATTTGGAGATTTTGAGCTCTACACTAAATTTTCCAGCATGATCCAGTGGCACTTTTTGCACTACAACTTATTTAAATATTCTTTTAAAAATCCCATCAAAATTAGGTGAGGTTGGTAGGAGTATATTATTCATCTTTGTGATAAAATCCACTAATGTTATTTGAAAAATTTGAGCAAAACATCCTCTTTTGCTCTCTCGCCCAGTTTGGCTTTTTCTACAGCAACTCTAATTTTTGTTGCTCTAATGCCCATGATCTTTCTCCTGCTTATTAACCACCCTGCAAAACCCTTAAGTCCAGGAGAGTGGACCATTGGAGGATTTTTAGTGCAAGCAATAATGCCTTTTACCTTCTGTCCAGAACTGAAGATTTGCAAAACTTGCACTAGCAAATTTCTGGTTTTGCCCAAATGACCTTGCCATCACCAACTTCATCCAAAGAGACTAGGATCTGGAGTGGGCACCCCAAGAGTTGCCTAGATGCCCTTGGCATTCTGTCAAACACCTTGGGTGCATTGTCAGTCTTGACATGGTTTTGAGTTTGCATTATAAGCTTGATCCACTGACCCGGCAACCTTGTCCACTAGCTAAACTCCTAGATGCCTCTAACCTAGACCTGCTAATTGCCAGCCCCACCCAAGCTCTCTAACGCACGCTGGCATTTCGCCGAGCACCTGGTGTGCGTGCTCTGGGTGCACCCAGAGCGCACGTTTTGCACGCGCGCGTACCGAGCCGCCGCGTCTCACTGCCGCCTCCTCGTGCTCGATATGGCCACTCCCCTCTCGCCGCCAACACGGCCGCCCCTCCCTCGCCGCAGAGCCGCCCCTGGCGCCCTACAGCGCTGCCGTCAGATCGGCCACGGCAGCTAGCGGCCGGCCGCAGTGGGCTCCTGCCCCGGACGGTGCCGCCCGAGCCACCTGCGCGCCAGCTGCCCCTAGAGCAGCGCGATCCTATCCGCGAGCTCGTCCGCTAGCGCCCGTCGCCGCCACGATGCCCTGCAAGCTATAGCGAGGCGGTTCACTGAGCTTATCTCCGGCCGCCATGGAACCGACCTCGTTGTGCTATAAAAGGATACCCCCGGGCTCATCCGAGCACTCAGGCGACCTCAGGCCACCCCCATAGCACCCCCACAGCCAGTAATCATCGGGGGAAAGCCGTCTTCCCCGACTCCGGCCGGCTCGGCCGCCGCCAAGCCCTAGCGCCATGCGTCGCAACCAGGGTCTCCCCCGCCCATCCAGCGCCACCATTCTACTCCTCTCGACCCTGCGGAGCCACCCAGCCTCCCAAACAAGGTCGGGAACCATTGTAGCATGAACCCCCAAACTCACCCGAAGCTGCCGTTCGCCACGGAGCTCGCCGTCGGTGACTCCCTCCATCCCCGCCACCTCCTCGACCACCGGGAGGACCGCCCTGGCCTGGCGGATCCATCCCTGCCCTCAAAAGTTTTAGGATGCACCCTGCCTCTACGCAACTTGAAGGCAAGCATTCTGAACCCTGGCATAATATCTTTGTGGGTTATTTGATATGGTTACAACACCACCGTGATACGGAGAACTCGTTATTTTATGTGGTGATACAATCATACGCATGAGTGCATATTGGAGATTTCCTTGATGTTGGAGATGGACATGCTTGTGATAGTAATCATCCTCGTATGCCTTTCGTGCCTACCGGAAGGAAAACAGGAAAGTATCTGTCTTGGGTAGACCTGAGCTTGTCCCTAGTTCCTCGTCGAGATGAGTGTGTCCGGTATGGCATGATGGGGTATGATGAGTGGTGATTCCGTCTGTTGGATGAAATATATTTGTTATGCTAGTCTTGCAGGGAACACTTAAACCTCCTGAGTCGACCGTAGATCGAGTCTTCTTCCAGTAACCCCCATACTTGTTTTGTACTACCACTTGTCCCTGCCGTAGGTAGGGTACAGTTCAGTAAATTGTCAACCCCTTTCTTGGCACACACCGTACAGAGAGGCCATGGTGGAAGATATCGGCTGCATCCGGTAGGCAGGCCACCTGGTCCGGGGGCATGGGTGTTTCCGGTTGGGACCGAGAGGGAGGGCACCCCTTAGAGTGCGCGATATAAATTTGATCCCATGCTACGCGAGGTTGTAGCCTCCCGACTTAGAGTTTCGCTTGACATGTGTCGTGGGTGATTCCAGACACCGGTAAGTTAAGCTGTTGTGTGTGAGTCAGGTGTGTTTTCAATTAAAAGACCGTATACGGAATTAGTCCCAATGGACTGAAGGAATTCGTTACTCGTGGGTAAAGAGTACACCCTCTGCAGAGATTATATCTATTCGAATAGCCATGTCCATGGTTAAGGACTATAGTCTGGGTTGGGTCAAGTGTCGGTCTTAGTGTCGGTCTACGGAGGAGAAACTACTAAACCAGAACATGGATCATGACGTGTGACTTATGATGATTATGATTATTATTATTATGAACTAACCCCTTTATATTATTTGAAGTATTGAGTATCCCTGGGACGGTTCTACCTCCTGGATATTCACTGTGATTGTTTTCTTTATAAGCCGTTTATGTGGTGTCGCTCAGACGGCCGGCTGTGGCATGCTGTTATTTATTTACTTTATAAGCCATTTATGTGGTGTCTCTCAGACGCCCGACTGAGGCATGCTCGTTATTTATTATCCTTTCGAAACTTCGCTTCAGACACCCGATCGGTGCATTTTATTACTACTCTGTTATTGCACATTCATGTTGTATATCAATAACCTGCCTGCATGCATCAGGGATTTTATTTTATGACTGACGTTGTGATCATAGAATATTTCATAGCATGATTATCATTGTGATATTATAGCTGTGTTCATAATGTTTGCGAGTACATTCAAAGTACTCTCTGGCTTGTCCGTGGCTATTGTCTTGGCCAGATTTCTTGCTTGGAGAGGAGCGTTGCGATGTCAGCCTTGGAACCCATGCAATGGTGACAACAGCCTTGCGAAGATAGGAGTTAACCTGGTCAGCTGTTCCTGTGGGAAATGGAGTCCCATAGACGTTGATGTACCACAAACCACTTCCGCCATCAACCACTAGCAACCTTATGTTGTACTCATAGGCCAGAATGGTCTTGTACTACATATTATGTATTTTTGCTTGGAGTTTCTGTATCAAGTTGGTGCCTCGTCAGCTAACAGTAATCCTGGGGCTGGTGAGCACAAAGGCCATTTTCTGGGAACTTAATACCCGGAAAACCGATCGTGACACTCGACCGTCATATGAACGCATGCACGGTGTCGGAGACGGCGCCACATGGAAGAAGTACTACCATGCGACCACAGAGGAGAGAAAGGAAAGACGGAGGTTAACTGAAGAAAACATCGACAAGAAGGTTCAGATTGCGGTTCAGAAGAAATCATCTCAGACAGTCTGCAAAACAGGTGGTTGCAGATATGTCTACTTCCTTGGTTCCGGCTGTTTTCACTTGGACTAGGCAAAATCCAGAAAAAAAATGCAGCAGAATTTCCCCTTGTTGACTTCTTGGGGAGCAGCTCAACTAGCATTGCACCAGGACCTGCTCCCGCACCGGCTCCCACACCGGACGTGCCCAGTGGTGCTTCGTCTTTGGCTGAGCTCGACGCCCTCACGGTATCTGTCACACTGTCCCCTTCAATAAATGTATAATCTCCCATTTTCGTTGCCTTTCGGATGTCTCACGTCGCAGACTTTTCTTTGCAGGGTGACGAAACCGCGTGCACCATATTGTACACCATCAGCAACC
This sequence comes from Triticum turgidum subsp. durum, assembly GCA_900231445.1. Classification (NCBI taxonomy): domain Eukaryota; kingdom Viridiplantae; phylum Streptophyta; class Magnoliopsida; order Poales; family Poaceae; genus Triticum; species Triticum turgidum. Next base: position 466,974,736 of record LT934120.1, read on the forward strand.
AAAAGGTGGACGTGGGGAAGGCGATGATAATGGAGCCTAAGGAACCATTGTTCCACAGCCGGCCGATCCCCCCGAACGTCTTCAAGGTTTCCGTGGCCAGTGTCAAACCGGGGCAGGAGAATTTGCCTCCTCTGATACTAGTGGGGGATGACGATGAGACCCCGTGGCGGCTTGGTGATTGTTGCAATGGGTGGGTCCTGTTGTGGCTAAAGAGTTGGCTTCATTTGGAGGCGGTCGGGAGCACACCCATGAGCACGCAGCCTCAGCAAGGTATGAACATCAACACCCCACCTACCCAATTAGCGTCGGGTGTCGGGTTGGGGTATAGCGGATGGGGTAAGGAGGAGGCTCCATTTGTCGCTGATGACGTTGCCATGGATGAGGATGAGGATGATGATGACACTCAACAGTATGTCTATACTGGCACCTACTCAGGGTTTGCGCGTCATGAGTCGGTGCCTGAATTGCCGTCTCCGGAGGCTGAACGTATTATGGACGACCTTCCGGTAGTAAAGAAGTCTAGGAAGAGAGCGAGGAAAGGCAAAAAAGCTGATTCTATGATCCAGCCGCCTCAGCAGCCTCGGCTTCAGGACGGTCTAGATATCCCCGATGCGGATAAATGTCATATCCCCGATGAACCAATCCTACATGCAAGAGCACTAGGCGCCAGATTCAACGATCTAAGGAGACTTCATGACGATGTGCTGCGGATAGAGAAAGGCCTCATCGCCTCGAAAGATCCAGGATACCCACTCTACATGGTTAACGTTCAGCGGCAAATGTCGTACGTCGACTGCTTCCCCGCGGATAAGTTCTTACTTCGATTCAATTACATATTCGACATGTTTCACGTGAAGAAGATGGATTTTACGTTTGTCCGCCTTTATGCCTTGCACATGAACTACATCATAGAGGTTGAGCAGATAACTCATATCTGTGTTGCTGACTCGTACTACATGCACGAGAGCTTCTTGGGAGTCTGCGCAAAGCACTGTGAATATGCGAGGGAATACATCGTCAGTTTCATGCTCGCCTATAAGGACAAGGAGGCGATTCTCGTGCCTTATCATCCCGTGTAAGTCATCCGCGCGGCTATCCTTCCTTTGATTTCAATCATTCATTTGCACGGTGGAGGCTAATTAATTTGAGGTGTACTTATTTTGCGCAGCGGCGGGCGCGCCATCCTCATCATCCTCTACCCCCGATAATCCCACGCTCTTTACATGGACTCGTCGAAGAACATTCACAAAAAGGATTACACCCACATCAAGGATGTTCTCGACAGTGGTATGTTTCACTACCAAGCACGGGGTGGAGAGGTCAAGGACAAGAAGAGAAGGGGCGGCAGGCTCGCCTTCAGCCATAAGACCGACTTTTGCTGCATCCAGCAACCGAGCGATTCTCTTAATGATGGATTCTATGTCCTACACCACATGCTGGAGTATAGACAGGTTCACCAGAACCTTCACATGTCACCTAGATCCGGCGATGCCCATCTTCTGCAATGGGCAAAGTACGGAGGAGATATCGAGGATCATCGACTTCGAGTTGAGTTGTATAACATCCAGCACGAACTTTCCCAAATCATCATGAAGGAGGTCGTCGGAAAACAGGGATGTTCTATGGAGAAGGACAAATGTTGCGGGAAGACATCCGAACATGGGTAGCCTCTCATCGTCTCGACATGAAGCCTTTCACTAAGCTCAGGGACTATCTCCCTGACATGGACGGATGGCACGCCATGTTGGAGTGATTGTCGATATATGATAATGTGTCTGTTTAGTTCATACTTGACAGTGTGTCCGTTTAGTTCATACTTTCTGTATGACAAAACTTTGAGTTATGCACGGCGAAAACTTTATTTGTGATGTAATTAAACCGTCCTCCTCCTCGACTAGTGAAGATCACTCTAGTTAGGGCATTTTGGGTACGACGAACTTTGTTATTTATGCTTATGATATGTTGTTTCTATTTTTGCCAAGTTTGTCTCTTTCTGTTGCTCAACTATATATGTTGCATATCATCGACTCATGTGACGATGTAGGTGCATAGATCATCGATGGCGAAGAAGTGCTATGCCAGGAGTATATAAACGACAAGTGGCCGGATTGCCAGGCCCTGGTGTACCGGTTTCCGGTTTCCGAGCGACAGGCAGTAGTTAGTTTAGGTTCACGCTAATGCGAGAGAGGTATACGAACTCATGTACTGCATAGTTCCGCTCTCACTCAAAGTAATAGCTCTTCTCACATATATCATTGTTTAGATGGATGACGATTTATTTGCAAGTAATCGAGAATTGTATCGCTATTTTCGAGATGATGACGAGAGACCACTTTGTGTTGGATGATGATTATGATGATGACATGATTTGATGAGACTAGTTGTATGTATATGGTATGATTACATTTGTATGTGTATAGTATGCTACAGATTATTGTATAAATCCTATTCAAATACAAAAAAATATGTAGAAAAAAAAATAAAACTAGTAGTAGCGAGGGGAAAAAGTTAGTAGTAGCGCCGCCTTACCAGTAGCGCTTCCCTGTAAAAAGCGCTGCAGATAATATCAGCAGCGCTCTTCTCTAAAGCGCGCTACAACTATCCATGTATAGCAGCAGTGTGGGATGACAGGCGCTACTGCTATACGTTAGCTGTAGCGCCTTATCAGTAGTGCATCGTCTCGCACTACTGATAGGCCTAAAACTTGCGCTGCTGCTAGGCTTTTCCCTAGTAGTGGAAGACTGCCAGTTCCACACCAAGCAGATTCATCAGCCAGCTCAGGGCCTGCAGACCATCCCACTCTCATGGCCGTTCATGGTCTGGGGGCTGGATATCCTGGGTACGTTCCCCCAAGTGCCTGGGGGCTGTCGCTAACTCTATGTCACCATTGACAAGTTCACCAAGTGGGCGGAGGTGGAAGCTGTCTGTACCATCCCAGCTGGCTATGCAGTCAAGTTCATCAAGGGCCTCGTGTCCGTATCATCACCGACAACGGTTCACAGTTCACCAGCAATCTCTTCAAAACATATTGTGCTAACCTTGGAACACATATATGCTACGCTTCGGTGGCACACCCATGGAGGAACGACCAGGCTGAACGCGCCAACGCAGAGGTCCTGAAAGGCCTCAAAACCAGGACCTTTAAAAAGAAGCTAGAGGCCTGCGGCAGGGGCTGGTACGATGAGCTCCAGTTCGTGCTATGGTCCATCCGCACTATAACCACCAAGTCGACTGGCGAGACCACGTTCTTCCTCGTCTATGGAGCAGAAGCGGTCCTTCCTCACGAGGTCAAGCGTCGCTCTACGAGGGTCCTGGCGTTTGATGAACCACAGCAGGACACCATGCGGGGGATGGACCTTGTGCTGGCAGAGGAACACCGTCGGGAGGCCACGCTACGAGCAGCAAGATACCAGTAGGCGCTGCGGCGGTACCACTGCCGCAACATCCGCCACAGGACTCTCGAGGTAGGTGACCTCGTGCTCAGGTGGTTACTCTCCAGGGAAGGGCTCCACAAGCTCTCTCTCCCATGTGGGAGGGCCCATTCAAGGTTGTTCATGTTTCCAGACATGGCGCCGCATGCTTGGAGACTCAGGAGGGGGTGCCCATTCCGAACGCATGGAACATTTAGCACCGCCGAAGGTTCTACCCTTGAAGTAAGGCCCAGTGTCTGTAAAGAAGGCCCGCTTCCTGTGAAGAAGGGCCCAGCGCCTATAAAGAAGGCCCGGTACCTGTGAAGCTCGCCGCCCCAAGAAAAGGCCCGGTGCCTGTGAAGAAGGCTAGTGCCTGTGAAGCTCGCCGCCCGTGACACTCTCACATAATAATGAGTTGGGGCTGTACATGCCCCAGAGTGTCCAGAGTGCCGCCCTTGGGCCTCGGGGGATCCCTCCCACGCTCAGTGGCAGCACTTAGCTCCACGCTGGTGAGAAGACGTCGAAGACTAGACTAGGTGCCGGACGCGGCTTTTCATTTGCTTTCCGTAGTTGGCTTTTTCACCCTTGTTCAAAACTTTATTGAAGTTGCTTCTAGTGTTGTTTGCCGTCCCCTGCCCGTGATTCTCTGCCTTTGTTTTTTGCCTGACTTGTTCTCTCTCTCGCAAGCCTCGCGAGGGGGCTGCACGGGTGCCCTCGTGAGCACCTTCATGCCTAATTTCGCGAGGCTTCATCACTCAAGTTCACAGCAGGAGCACCCCTCCCGGTCCTTGCCCCACGTGCATCGCGATGCAAACGCAGAACCTGAGCTTGCCACCCTCACGATGAAAGTTCGAAAGCTATCCTCCCGACTGACTTTTGCAGGCCTTAAGACGCCCAGCGAGGCCTTAGGTAGGTACCTCGCGAGGCAAAAACTGCAGCAAACCCCCTGAGCTAAGTTGTTCCTACGCGCAAGCACACAGCCGCAGCACCATGACATAGCACGGGAATGGTAAAAATATCATGGTAATTAAGGGTAATAGTCTTGCACACCCCCACCGGGCTCCATACTTCTCTCTCTCAATGCAGGAAAAAGAGAAAAACAAAATAAACGCAGCGCGCCCCGCGACGGCCTGCGAGGAGGGATCCGCACCGCCCTCCTGAGCTCAATCAGACTCCTCCTCGCGCTTCACCGAGGCGTGACGACGGGATGACCCGCTACCTCCCTCGAAGCAGGCACGACGACGCGGTGGCTGCTCGCGGACACCGCTGGAGGAGCTTTCACCAGAGGAAGAGCCGCTGAAGCTCGGCGAGCCGCGGGCTCTGCCGGGAGCAGGCTCGCCCTCACCTTCGTCGTGGTAGTCGCCAAGGCCTAGCACCTCATCACCATCGTTGTCTTCAGGGCAGCACCAGACACGGCGGCCATCTTCTCCGAACACCCTCACGTAGAGGGTCGCATCACCGTCAAACTTGAAGCGGAGGGTGCACCACCGACCCAGGCCACGCGTGCGGGAAAATGTCTGCCAGCCGCAGGCCAGGGCCACGTTCCTGGCGACGGAGATCTCCACCGCGACCCAGGAGGCCTTGCTGCATCATCTGTCTGCCTGGAGCCAGAGCCCGTCAGGGGAACCAGCCGGCAGTTCACCGGCAAAGAAGCAGGGAAGCTGGAGCCAGTTGCCGGCCGGATCCGCGGACCACACGACAAACTCCGGTTGCACCTCGGCCAAGTGAAAGCGCGGCCTGGAAGGACGCGCGGCCACGTTGCACCTTCCTCCGACCACCGGGTGGCCACTACCGTGCGAAGGAGCACCGCTGTGACCACGAGGAGCTGTTGTAGGACTCGCAGGGTGCTTGCATGGACATTCTCGGCCGCGTTTGGGTGGAGGGCAGCCAGGCCCTTCCTGGCGAGCCTTCCCCTTTTCTGCGGCCAAAAACCACTTCGTGGGCACCATGGGACATGGCGACCATCTGGAGGAAGGAGGAAGAAGAAGCAGGCGAGGAGAGGGGAGATGTGCAACGGGAGCTTGCGCCCTTCCACATTTATAGCCCAAAGGAGGCCAACCATCGGCCTCCACGATCGCAGGTAATCATGACTCTTTTTACATGCAGCAGGGACTCATCAAATCGGGCAGTTGCCGAGGCAGCATGGGGAAGCGAAGACGCCCATGTCCAATCAACCGCCACGCGGCGACCAAGGCCGCAGGCTGTTGGGGCCCGTGGCACTTCGCACTTGCCCTTTTGATTCACTTCTAAGCCAAGTCCAAGCGCGCCTTGGGCCCGGGGGATACTGTGGGCGTTCTGGGAACAGGGGTCCCCAGACTTGCCTGCCTGCGGCGTGGCTCAAGCTGAGGCCCAGTACGGCCCGTCTACATCAACCCAAGCTCAAGACCCTCGCGAGGGGCCAAGACTCGTGGGGCGGATGACAAAAGGCTTTCTCAGGGACGGCCTCACCAGGAAGGCTCACGAGAAGGCGGAGAGATCAAGGCAGGAGTACCTCGCAAGGTGCTCATGACGCAAGCCAAGACGATCAAGACCAGGCGGCTGCTAGGCGGGTGCCAGCCTGCGTAGTGTCCTCATTTCCTCTTTGGTGCAAAGGGGGCAGGCGTAGGCGCGGAGTACCAAGGCATCAAGTAAAGGTTACCATATCGGTGCAACGAGACCAACACCAGTAGAGCAGCAAGACGGAGGTCACCGTGGAGCCCAATATGGTGTCATCGCTAGTGCCTTTGACAGTCGATGACCAACTTTAGTCAGGATAACTTGTATTAGTTGTTGCCCTTCAAAATGGTCGTTGTTGGCTCCCTTCCTGGTAAATATTTGGGAAGAGGACCAGGGCCTCTATAAATAGAGATAGCCACCACAGTAGGAGGGATCACTTCATCTAGAGCCTAGAGAGATCCAGCCAAGTAGAACACCGCGCCAGCACAAGAACACCTCTTGCGAGGCTATTCTTCCTCTGTACTGTTCATCATCAGCCCCTGAGGCAATCCACCACAACACAAACTAGAGTAAGGTATTACAGCACAACGGTGGCCCGAACGTATAAACCTTGCGTCCCTTGTGTTGTTCATCGAGTAGCTTAGATTCATAGTGAGGCGTCGGGACGTGGATTGGTAGGGGGAAGATCTTCGTGCGCACCCCAGAGTTCGAACCTTAAGGGTTTTGCTGGAACCCCACATCCAACAAATAAATCCACATGTTGTATTAGAATATTACGTCGATGCGTATGAGTGCAGGTAATGTGATAAAAAGAAGTATGACTACGGAACCTGCGGAGACCAGGCGGGAAGAAGCTGTGTGCGGATCTGAAGTGTAGTCGTATGGTCATCGAGGGGAATACCTAAGGATTCCCTTGCGCATTCGAGCTGTTTCCATGTCGCCGTCTTGGCCCGCACAAAGGTGAACCTGCAAAGAAAATGCAAGGAATGTTTGTGTGCCACAGAGCGGTTGAGCCGCGGTATGTGGCCTATCCTAGCTTTTGTCGGAGTGTTTAATTGAGCTCCGGACGAGCCGAGCTATCGTGCCGTGAAGTAGTTCACACTCCTTTGAAGATGTTCGGGAGCTTGGCCATGGACTCGAGGTTCGATAAAGGTGCCACTCGTTGCTTCTGCTGTTAAAGCGGCGGTATACTCTTCGGCACCAAGGGGGAGTTCGGCCTTGCCATTAACCGTAATGACGCTGCCCGGACCGGGGATCTTGAGCTTACGGTAGGCATAATGTGGCACCGCGTTGAATAGAGCAAACACGGTTCGTCCGAGCAGTGCCTGATAATCACTGCGAAAGGGGACGATGGCGAAGATTAACTCTTCGGTACGGTAATTGTCCGGTGATCCGAAGACTACCTCGAGAGCGATGGAGCCTGTACAACAGGCCTCCACACCTGATATAATACCTTTAAAGGTGGTTTGAGTGGGCTTGATAATAGAAAGATCGATACCCATCTTGCGCAATGTGTCCTGACACAACAGGTTTAGACTGCTGCCTCCGTCCATAAGGACTCGTGTGAGGCGGAACCCGTCGATTATTGGGTCGAGGACTAGTGTGGCTAAATTGCCCTAATTGGTATTAACCGGACGATCTGTGCGGTCGAAGGTGATTGGCAATAGTTTGTATTGTGGGGCAACTGGTTCCGTTAAGTCGACATCCCTAAGGGTGCGCATCCGTTCCATGTTGGGAATGTGGGTGGAGTCTATCATGTTCACCGTTTTGATTTGCGGGGGCAATTTCTTTTGCCTTCCTGTATTCGGTGATCGGGGCTCCTCGTTGTCATCGTTGCTTTGAGAATCCTTCTCCTTGTTTTCGGCACCTGACCTGCCGGCTTATTTGAAGACCCAGCATTCTGTGTTAGTATGATTGGCTGGTGTTCCTGGGGTGCCATGAATTTGGCATGGACGGTCGAGTATGCGGTCCAGAATGGACGGGCCCAAATTGTTATTTTTGAATGGCTTTTTCCGCTGACCGGACTTAGAGCCACTGAATCCAGCATTGACTGCCGTGTTTTCAGCATTATCACCAGTTTTGTGACGCTTGCGTTTGTTGCGTCAGGGCTTGCCGTTGCTATCTCTAGCCTCTGATATGCCAGGATTTCTTGCTGTGTTGTTGCTACGGGCCAACCAGCTATCCTCGCCCACACAAAAGCGGGTCATGAGTGTCGTGAGGGCTGCCATGGACTTTGGCTTTTCTTAGCCGAGGTGTCGGGCAAGCCACTGGTCACGGATGTTATGTTTAAAGGCCGCTAGGGCTTCAGCATCCGGACAGTCGACAATTTGGTTCATTTTAGTTAGGAACCAAGTCCAGAATTTCCTGGCTGACTCTCCAGGCTATTGGGTTATGTGACTTAAATCATCAGCATCCAGTGGTCGCACATAAGTGCCCTGGAAGTTATCCAGGAATTCGTCTCCCAGGTTCTCCCAACTTCCGATGGAGTTTGCCGGCAAGATATTCAGCGAATGCTGAGCCGGTCCCTTGAGTTTTAGTGGGAGGTACCTGATGGCGTGTAGATCATCCCCGCGGGCCATGTGAATGTGGAGGAAGAAATCTTCTATCCATATCGCATGGTCTGTAGTACCATCATATGATTCAATGTTCACGGGTTTAAACCCTTCTGGGAATTCATGATCTATTACTTCATCGGTGAAGGATAGGGCGCCTCTATGTCGGCCTACATCACGACGCACTTCAAATAAGTCGGGTCTGTTGTATTCGGCCCGGCCGGATTTGTTTTTAGTATATCTGGTGTGACTGTCGTGTTCACGCATTGGGGCATGCCCGCATGATCCATAGATCGATCTTAACTGTCCTGCTTTATTTTTGAATTTGTCTCGCAGGTCATGCGTGGAGCCCCGGGCCTTCGTGTTTTTGCTTGTTTGGCGGCGGGGTGCAGGCTAGACTTCGGGGTGATACGCCGCTTTGTCTCGGCCACGAGGTGGCCGATCAGCTGCATCATGCGCTGGTAGTGTAGTCTTTAATGCCTCCTCCTCGAGTTGAGGTAGCAACCTGCACTTTGGGTAACTTTTGGTTGGGCGCTCGAGTCCATATTCCTCGGCAGCCAGGACCTCGGTACATCTATCATTTAGTAGATCTTGATCAGCTTGAAGCTGTTGCTGCTTTTTCTTTAGGCTATTTGTAGTGGCTATAAGCCGGCGCTTGAAGTGCTCCTGCTCAACGGGGTCCTCAGGCACGATGAATTCTTCGTCACCAAGGCTCACTTCATCGTCGGAGAGGGGCATGCAATTGTCATCCTCTGATTCTCCATCTGTTGCATGTTCCTCCTGCTCGGCCTGCTCGAAGCCTGGCTGGGCGGGATTGTTTTCGTCTTCGGCACCATCCAGAGGGTTATTGTCTCTTGTGACGGTATCGCTATTTTTGCTATAGCGAGGCTTACAGCGGCGCCGATGACGCCGATGCTTAGATTGTGCTAAGGGGATTATCCTCCGTTGCCTCATCGCCATCGCTTTCTTTGGGCGTGTCCACCATGTATATATATCGTATGACAAGGTGGCTGTCTAGCACCCTGAGGGCGGTGGTTCATGTTCCTCTATAGCATCGTCATCCATACCATCGATGTCTTTGGAGTCGAAATCAAGCATGTCGGTTACGTCGTCAACAGTGGCTATTAAGTGGGTGGTGGGTGGGGAACGACTTTCTTCGCCGTTCGCTTCCCACTCCAGCCGGACATAGCCCAGAGTCTCCTAACAAGGAGAGAGACCTCAATGAGTTTAGCACGTCGCCCAAGGGTGAGTGTAGAAAGATATTCGCGGAGGTAAACTCCAAAATCGGTGCCCAATCAGATTAGATAGGCAAGGACGTACACGGTTGAGAGCCTGTGGCGGGAGACGAGTCCGAGGGTCCGATGACAGAGGCCTCATAGGAGGTGGAGTCTGTGTTCGGCTCTATCGCCGCTAAGTGTGCGGCCTCCGTGGCAGGGTCCATCCACCCGTCCTCGGATGGCACAATCTGCTCCAGATTGAGGGCCTGGGCAATCGAGGTGTGATCTCCCGAACACCGACCAATGGCTGATCTAAGTCATGCTCGTTGTGATAGTTTGGCGCACCTAACATGGGCTCGAATCCGTCGAAGATCAAGTCTCCGCGGATGTCAGCAGTATAGTTCAAGGTTCCAAACCTGACTTGATGGCCAGGGGCATAGCTATCGATCTGCTCCAGATGGCCAAGCGAGTTGGCCCACAATACGAAGCCGCCGAATATGAAGATCTGTCCGGGGAGAAAAACTTCACCCTGGATCGCATCATTGCAGATGATTGAAGGAGCCATCAAGCCTTATCGTGACGGCACAATGGAACTGTCAATGAAAGCACCAATGTCAGTGTCAAAACCGGCGGATCTCGGGTAGGGGGTCCCGAACTGTGTGTCTAAGGCTAATGGTAATAGGAGGCGGGGGACACAATGTTTACCCAGGTTCGGGCCCTCTCGATGGAGGTAATACCCTACTTCCTGCTTGATTGATCTTGATGATATGAGTATTACAAGAGTTGATCTACCACGAGATCGTAGAGGCTAAACCCTAGAAGCTAGCATATGATTCCGATTGTTGTTGTCCTACAGACTAAACCCTCCGGTTTATATTGACACTGGAGGGGGCTAGGGTTACACATAGTCGGTTACAGAGAAGAAGATCTACATATCCGAATTGCCAAGCTTTCCTTCCACGCAAAGGAGAGTCCCACCCGGACACGGGACGAAGTCTTCAATCTCGTATCTTCATAGTCCAATAGTCCGGCTAAAGTATATAGTCCGGTTGTTAGAGGACCCCCTAATCCAGGACTCCCTCAATAGTTCCCACCAAACAAGCAGAGATAGCCCTAGTTGTTGCAACACCTTCCACAGTACCACCACCTGCATGAGTTACTCGTTCGACAACTCAGCTAGCAGCACGTTCCCAAGCTCCCTTTCCACCTGACACTACTTCTGAATCACTCTTGACACAAGACGAGTTGGCAAGATCAGATGAACTTTGTGAGCTTCAACAGCAAGAAGGTAGTTGCTGGAGTCAAGTTACAGTTTCATGCTTCTTTATATGTAGTCTCACAGTTTTATGTACACTAACACTTCCTATGTTCGTTGTTGGACTAGCACCTAGGCACAAGAGGAAACAAACATCAGGGATAATGCTCGATAGGTTAACTAAATCTAGAGGAGGAAGAATGGAGATCCGTTTTGAGGTAGGTTTAAAAAGGCCACGTGATGCTACAGAGTCAACCAAGTTAGTATCAGAGGCAGCGGTTGCCGTTAGGTGTCATGTACATATCCTCCCAACATGGATTCAATACAGGAACGACAAAGACGAAACCATATTCAACACCTTCCTCGACCATTTATCTATAAGTCTGGTTATGTATGGAAACTAGTCATATCGTCTTGCTCTATCCCATACTTTCTAGGTTGCTGATAATGAGACTCCCATAATTTTCAACAGATGAGGTTCAAGTTGGATAGCCAAGATGATGCAACCAGGCAAGATTGCACCCATGTTTCCAAGTCTGCTCTGCGGTATTATAAGTATAACTTGAGGAAAACTCACATTGAAGGCAAGGCTAACAGTGAACTTGCCCAAACATCTCCACTGGAAAATATATCGGATGAAGACTGGAGAGGCCTCGTTAAAGACTGGTCTGATCCAAAGTATCAGGTACATTATAGATATGTGACCAGATCACATGTTGAACTCCTATTTATGCATGTGCCTCACAAATCTATCTTCTTGTAGGTGAACTGTTCAAAGAACAAGACCAACCGTACAAAAGTGAAATTCCAACAGACGACAGGATCTTGTAGCTATATTGCACACTGCGAGGCTCTTGTAATTAGTTGTTGTTTCACTCTTTTTGCTGTACCATATTATCAAATCTACATTGACTTGTTCCAAATGCAGAGGAAAGCCCGCAAGGACCAAAAATTACCTGAACCAAATGCTGTGGAAATGTTCAAGGTCTGTCACACCAGCAAGACAAAGGGCATGACTACACCAGTCAAAGCCGCTGTTGTAAGTCCTTAATCCTCATGCCTTTTAACTACTACTTACTCTTACTTGTGCATTGATCTGCATGGTTTGCATCCAATGTCTGTTAGTATTTTTAATTTTATACACAATTGTCTTAGCGTATCATTCACCTTACAAGGTTTAAAAGAGAGGAGTGATGTTCCTTTGATCTTGATATGTAATCTAGTTCCGTGCTGGACTTGCCCACACAACATTACAATTGCCTGTTTGTTTGTTCTCAGTTGTTTTGTGATATGAATGATGCCATACTATGCTTATCGTATTATAAACTTTGTCTCCATATCCTTAGCTATCAATACAATGTGAAGAAATGGACAATACATTAGCCATGGTACATGGTCATATGTTTGGAACCTGGTTTTATCATGTACTTTGCAGTAAAAAACAACTAATATTTTACATGGGTTCACTAGAATAAGTTATGTATATAGACCAAAGCTATTTTGTTTGGTTTTTCTGCCGCCTAAATATCTTCTGTTCTGGTACTACTAATGTAAAAACTCAACTTTTCAGCAAGCTATGGAAAAAATGGTGGAACCGCCACCTTCTGAAGGTGACAAGGCAACTATAACAGCAATGTCACCTCTTGCTGTAGTGGGTCAGTACTTGTCCACTAATAGTGCCAAAAGCATGTTTCTGCGTAATACTGGGTTGGTTGTTAAGGCAATCTCGTCCAAACTACCTCATGATCAAGATATGCAAGCTCAAAACAATGTTATATCTGGGCTCCAGACACAAGTCCATTCCCTAACACAGACCCTTTGTGAAACAAGGACAAACATTGTTCGATGTCATCAAGATATCACTACTACAGGATGCTGCTAACGCGACACTACGATCAGAGACCCTTCAAAAAACTGTTGCGATGCAATAATCGCAAACGGTGGTTTATGAAAACCATCAAAAATGTATAAAATGTTTGTGATGACGGATGCATCAAACATGGTTCAGATTTAGTTGCGTGTGTGATGAACGGCATATGGTCCAGTTCAGTTAACTGTTTGTGATTAGGCAACACAAAAGAAACGGGCAGACAGATGAAGGTGTGTGCCATACATAGCTTATGGTTCACTCGGATGAGCTGTTTGTGATTAGGCAACACAAAAGAAATGGGCAGCCAGATGAAGGTGTGTGCGATATATAGCATACGGTTAACGTGGATGAACTGTTTGTGATTAGGCAACACAAAAGAAATGGTTAGCCAGATCAAGGTGTGTGCAACATACGCATGAGCATGCACTCGGCCCTTGTCGCCAGTGTGTGACCTCTGTGGCAACCGTTCACTCCCCAGGTGCCTCTTCGTGTACCGTGCCAACCGTCCATCGCCCCTTTGCCTTTCCCACTCGATTTGGAACTGCTGTCGCACGCTCTTCCTCCCTCCATTTTCCTTCACCCTTGCTTCTACCGTTGTTCGATCATCTTCTCCATGGAGGGAACGGGCCGGAAACGACCCCGTTATTCTTGCCCTGATCTAAAAGATGACATGGTGGAGGAACTCATTGATCGGTGCGAGGTCATCACCTCGGCTAGCATGGCAGGTTCGTTCAAGACCATTCTCGACTCAACTAATAACATCATTACAAGGAACCAAGGGTCCAGGAGTGGTTTGATCTCCCCTATCTTCTTTGTTGTGACCCTGCTAACTAGCGCGGGGACGAGGGAAGCCTCGCCTTGTGCAAGTTGATGCCGCTTGATAATGATACGTATGATGTTAAGATGCCATCGCTTGAGGGCAAGTCTTGGGCAGGAGAAAATGGAGATTGGGTTGTTTATATTGGGGACAACTATGAGTGGGAACTTGTGAATGTGTACACTCATCACAGGGTTCCACTTACGAAAATCTCAGATGACTGCCCAGAGATTGAGTACACCGGTATTCTACGTGAGTTCAAATACGATCATGGTGACTATCTTCTATGGAAGATGACAATTTGTCAAGTTCCCAACCGCTCTTGGGATTACACGAACTATGAAGTTGTTGCTATCTTCAGCAAGCTTGTTGTCGTCCTTACTTCCACGCATCAATGGATATTGCTCAAATATCAATTTCGGTACATGGATGAGTACTGTCCCGCAATTCAATATGAGGGTCTTATGTTTGCTGCCACCACTCGTGGCACTATTTTTGCATAGAATCTGATGCTTTCGGTATGTTTGTCTTCCACTGTAATTGTAATTGTTTCATCCACATGCATGCGGGTTAGCTAGTTTCCCTTTACTAATTAACCTTCCTGTGTTTCCAAGGTCCTATGAACAATCCACCACCTATACTTGAAGAATTTTATAACCAAGGGGGAGATGACAATGCTGATGATCACTAGCATGAGGACGACAAGGACCCATATACTTAGTGGCGCCTGGCAACTTATTCTGATGGATTGCCTCTTCTTGTCTGTATACAGGGCACTTCTGAAGTTACTAAGGAAGCAAGTGTTGTCTCGCATGGTCGCACTCCCCAGACCTATTCTAACATCCGTTGCAGGGTATTCGGGATGGATACTAGTGTACTAGCGCCAACACCTTCTCCCTGGTTCAGTATTGGAAGTCTTGGAGGAAACTCGCTCTTCCTTGGACAAAACTATACAATGATGGTTGAAGGCGATCCAACTGCTGTTGACACAACATTACTACCATTTATGAGAAGCAACTGTATCTATACCTTGGACATTGCTATGCTTCCCTACCGTCCCAATATGGGTCCTGACATAGGCCGCTTCAGCCTGGATGATCAGTCCTGCATTGGACTCGAGATTGATAGTAGCTGGCCTTCCCAGAGAATCACTTCTGGTTCAAAGCAAGTGTTTCGAACGCTGACGAGTGTTTGAGCTGTAGTTCATTTCCTCGCTTTGTTATTTGTTGTGTTAGAGAAACTTTAATAGACTATTTTGTTGGAAATGATCTATAATCCAATGTGTACCCTCGTTGTCGTTGTGGGTTGATGACTTGTTGTATGTAATCAATGGTACATTTGCATATGTGTCCATCAACTCATGCCTGCTAGTGGTGTCCATATGAACAGTGCTAGTGATTTTAGTTGCAAAAATTAGATAGTGCTAGTGATTTTTAGCTGCATATTTTGACAAATTGTAGTGTTACAAGGTTGAAAAATGGCAATATTACTAGATAAACAAATGTCAATCTTTCTAGTTTGACAAATGGCAACATACCCAAAATGACATATATGCAAATCTTACACAATGTTTGTACGTGGTTGCACACGGGTCATGCAAAATGACCGTTTGCATTGAAGGGATGCAGAAATCCTGCTTGGCACATTTTCCCTTGGCTTCCTAGGGAAGCTGTCAGTTTGCATATGGGTGTTCTAACTAAAACATTTGCGATAAGTATTCTCTATTTAAAAACCATTGACGTTTTTTTCAAAAGAAAATTGTTTGATAAGTATGTACATTAAGAGAGAAAAATGCAAGTTCGTTAAAACCATATCTTTCATTCAGTCACACTACGAATTCATATTCATATGATCGAGAATTCGAGATACAGTACTAAACCCCAAAAAAACTATTTCCAGCGGTGGCGGAGGCGGCGTGCCGCGCCGTCGTTGTCATTGTCATCCTCTGGGTCGCCGTTGTTGAAGTCTTCAAGGAAGCACAAAATGTTCTTCACTTGTAAATCAAACATCATGTCATCACTCGATCGACGGGCGGGGCGCGGGAGGACAGAAACTGGCGCCGTTGAGAGGTAGTGGTCGACGGCAGCATCCCATGCCGCTGAGGGGGGCGCACGCACGGGCACGGGCGCAGCAGGTGCAGCCAAACACACGGGGACCGGCGCCGCGGTGGGCGGAAGGGCGCGCATGGGCAGGGGCATGGGCACGGCGGGTGCAGCCAAACACACGAGGGCCGGCGCCACGGTGTGTGGAGGGGCGCGCACAGGCACGGGCAGTGGCGCTGGCATGTAAACGAGCTCACGCGGGACCGTGGAGCCCTCGCTGACGCCCGCGGCTTCCAGCTCTACGATAGTGCTCGGCGACCAGCCCGTCAATGCTACGGGGCTGGTCGCTGGCGCTGGAGCGGGGATGGGATCTGGGACGGGAGCGAGGGCACTAACCGTCGCGGCCAGCTCATTCTGGGCCATGTTCATGAGGCCCCGTTCCTCCTTACTTTCTATCTCCTCCGGCTCGGAGTTGACTTCACCAAACTTGAAGACTAGTGGCAAATGATCATTCTGCGCCATGGCGTTGGTGGAGGTCTGCGGGAAGGAGGGGAATGGAAGGCGAACAGTAAGGCCGCCCGTATTAAATAGTGGCTCGGGCGCCACTAAAGGAGAGGAATGCTGGCGGCCATGGAAGTCAAAGGGCTCGCTTCCGAGTGATCCTGCAGAGCGTACAGCTTGCACGCTTCCCAGTGAGCCTGTGCATTGGAGGACAGCTTGCACCCCTCTCGGTCAGCCTGCGCACCGGAGTGCGCTCGCACGCCTCCCGTTCAGTCAAGGTCAAGCAGTTGTCCGCACGGCACCTCCTATAGCCATTGAAACAAAGACAGGTGGCGTCACATGAATGGTTAACTGAACACACACGGTTTGAGTTATACAAATGTTTGAGATATTAAAGTGGCCCCTATTTTTTCAAAATTCCTTTGTTGGCTGTCATTATTCGAGTGCACCTTCTCTCAAAATGGACACGAAAAATGCCACAACACGTCGGGTGCTATTCCATGATAGCATGCCAAGTTTCATGAATTTCAGATGAGTTTTGGACTTACTAGAATTTGAAAACCAGGCATCTCAATGTTTTGCCGGCAATCAACGGTGCCCTGGTGTTTGAAATTCATTCCCATCTCTTGCATGGGACCTAAGCATGCACCCAAGGACACAGATTAGGTTTTTTTCAACTAATTTATATGCACTGGAGCATGTGCATGTAGTTCAAATTTGAATTATCCACATAAATGCATTGAAAACCCAGTTAATGCATAAAAATGTCAAAACGAACCCCGAAAAATCCCAAAAATTGACACAACACTCCTGTTGTTCTATGTTGACATGAGAAATTTTTTGAAAGCAATAAGAGGCAATGGATAACATTTCGTCCCCAAAGGTGGGATGTTTCCCTACCAAAACCATCATGCTTGTTGTGAGAAGCTCTGGTTTGTCAGAATCATATACCCGAACCTGCCCCGGGACAAATTTTTTACCATGGCATGTTGATGCCGCTCCATGATAGCATGCCTAGTTTCATGAATTTCAGACGAGTTTTGGATTTACTAAAATTTAAAAACCAGGCATCTCAACGTTTTGCCAGCAATCAAGAGTGCCCTGGTGTTTGAATTTCATTCCCATCTCTTACACGGGACCTAGAAATTCACCCAAGGACACATATTAGATTTTTCAACCAACTTTAGTGCATTGGAGCATGTGCTTGCAGTTCAAATTTTAATTATGCACATAAAATGCCGAGAAAACCCATTTAATGCATAAAAATGTCCAAACGAAGCCCGAAAAATCAAAAAATTGACACAACACTCCTGTTGTTCTATGTTGACACTAGAAATTTTTTGACAGCAATAAGAAATATCGTTTCGTCCCCAAAGGTGGGATGTTCATATTGAAACCATCATGCTTGTTGTGAGAAGCTCTGGTTTGTGAGAAGCTTTTACCCGAACCTGCCCCAAATGGGAAATTTTTTACCACGACATGTTGTTGCCGCTTCATGATAGCATGCCAAGTTTCATGAATTTCAGACGAGTTTTGGATTCACTAGAATTTAAAAACCAGGCTTCTCAACGTTTTGCCGGCAATCAATAGTGCAGACTACTAGGGAAAACCTTATACAGAACATCTTAGCAGTAGCGACGGACAAAACAGGGCGCTACTAGTACTTAGTAGTAGCGTGTTTAAACAAACCGCGCCACTGCTACTACTTTAGCAGTAGCGTATGCTGGGAAAATGCGCTGATGCTATGTTTGTACAGGGCGCAGATGGCTAACCCAACTTAGCAGTAGCGCGTATCCGCAACCAGCGCTATTGCTACGTTCTGTAGTAGTAGCGCGTATCTCAGAAACGCGCTACTACTTACTTACCTTATCCTGGAGCGGTTGACGCTCTCACTCACCCTCCCTCTCACTCGCTCTCGCTCGCGCCGAACCCGTCGTTCCCCGCCGACGCGCTGCTCCTCCACCGAGGTACTCCCTCCTCCCCCTCCTCCTCCGGCTGCCCTCCTTCCACCGCC
>LT934120.1:467000469-467056134 GCA_900231445.1 Triticum turgidum subsp. durum
ACTGCGGGCTCTGCCCGCCATTCTCCGATTTCTTCTGTGATATCATGAACACCTACGGACTCCACCTCCTTGACTTCACCCCCAACGTTGTTCTGACCATGGCAATTTTCGCCCATCTATGCGAAAACTTTGTCGGAGTCCACCCCAACGTAGCTCTCTTCCGCCATTTCTTTATGCCTCGTGTCGAGAGAGGGGAACCTCTTGCCGGCGGGATCGCCTGGATCTCGCGGGCCGGCAAGAAGGAGACCTATCTGGAGGGGGAGCTCTGCAGCAAGTGGGACGAGTGGAGAGCAGATTGGTGCTGGATTGTAGAAGAGAGCCCGCAGCCGTTCATCGCCCTGCGCCAAGCCCCAGCAGTGCATGGCAATGACTGTAGCGCTCTGTCCGTGGACGACGACAAGCTGACGATCGCCACCACTCGGATCTTGCGTCTTAGGCTTGCCGGGCTGACTGTAGGAGCTGTCGGCGCAGATTTCCTTCGCTGGCGCATCGCTCCTCTACAGGCGAGGGGGAGACCTGCCTGGGAATTTGGAGGCTCGGCAGATATCATGAGGTTGCGCCCAGGCCTCAACTTCAACTTCACCATCATGGAGTTGGACGGGATACTCAAGGAGATATTCAAGCACGACCCACAGCATCCCGAGTGGTTCAGGTTGCCGGCAGGCATCGTCCCTCTGTGCAACAACTCCTCGCGCGACCGCATCTGCGCAATGATGCCGTTGTGCGACTCGCACGGGATCGCTCCAACTTGGCAAGAGCCCGCCGGTGACGTCGTGCAGCAGTTCTTTGACAGCCTAGTGGAGGTGGCGGTCAATGCTGACGAGAAGAAACTCCTCACCCGCGACACCACTGAGCAAGAGATGGAGCGCATCGCCACCAGGGCGGAAGAGGCGGCGGCAGCCGCGGCCGCGGGTGAATTCGGGTTCACCGTGGAGGAAGCGGACGCGGCGTTGGTGATGAGTATTGCCGAACGGGAGCAGCCCGAAGAGGAAGAAGAGCTCGCCGCGCCCGACGCCGAGTCGAACGAGCCCGCCGAGGGTACGAGCGACCCGCCACCTCCGGGGAGCTTGCCGGGAGCAGGGCCCGGAACGCAGCCCCCAGTGCAGCCAAGAAGGCGCCTCAGCAGGGTCGGGGACGCAGCAGGGCGGCAAGCTGGTCAACAGCCGCTGCGCCGCGCGACGCGCTCCACCGCGGCAAGTACGGTCCCCGCGGGTGCGCCTCCCGCCGCAGTGGCAACTTGGGCGGGGTCGTCTCAGGCTGGCGACGCAGTCCCCGCCAAGCGGCCAAGGGATCCCACCCCTCCACCTCGTCGCGCCGGAGGTGGGCCGAACTTCGACCTCTCCGCGCTCAGCTCCGACGAGGAAGAGGAAGAAGAGTAAGATTCCCTTGCTTGTTCTTGTAGTTCTTCAACTTGCTGATCTTGTCTTGCATCGGATCTGATTCACCCTAGGCTCTCCTTTTCAGGACTCTGGCCCAGAGGGCGGCGAAGAGGGCCAAGGCTCAGGTGGTGGTCATCGAGGACGAGCCCACTGCGACGACAGGAGGCGCGCCCGAGACTACCTTGCCGGACCCGGCCATCACTTCACAGAGCAGCCCCCAGCGTAGCCCCCAGCGTAAGCATACGGTTTACTTTCTGCTTATGGGTGCGCGTGGTTGCTCTTTTCCTTTGTTGACATCCGATCTCTGTTTTGTTCGTGCAGGAGCAGAACAACTTCATCAGGAGGGCATGGTGATCTCTTCTGACTCGTCGTCTGCTTCGGCTACGCCACCAAGGGCGGACTCCCCGGCAAGGGAGCGTTTTCCGGCAAGGAAACGATCCCCGGCAAGGGAGGAGTCTCCGGCAAGGGGGGAGTCTCTGGCAAGGGATAGCGCCAACGATCCCCCGGTGGTGGAGGTCATGACAGCAGATCCCAGCACAGGTAGTCCTTCTTGCCTGAAACTTTCCTTGTAGTCTTCTGCTAATTTTTCTTCTTGGATACTTGTTTAATTTCTCCTTCTTCTCCGGTCGTCAGACCCACCCTCCGCGGATCCGATGGAGACCGAAGCGGGCGGCTAGGAGGACGCGTGCGGCAATACTGATGATGCCGCAGCCACCAAAGAAAGAGCCGGCGCTGACGTGCCCGCCGGTGACGAGGCCGCCAAGGCTGCCGCCGAGGAAGTAGGCGGGGGATCTGGCGATCGTACTGATGGCCCTGAGGCCGCAGGAGCGTCAGGCGCTGCACCGACCGCTGATCCCTCCGCCGCTGCCGCTGCGCCAGGCTCCGAGGAGCCCCAGCCCGGCGCCTATCTGAAGGCTGGCGAGGGCATCTTCATCAAGCTCCCCTGGGCGTCGAGCTCCAGGGCGCCGGTGGAAGGAGAAGCTCTGGATAGGGAGGTGCTTGCCTCCGCCGGGTTGTCGATCGTCGACGCGCCGGGAAGCAGCAGTGAAGAACCCGAGGAGGAGCGGCTGCTGCGAAGGCTGCTGGCGCTCTACCGCGCCCGCGAAGTCAAGTTGGAGTCCCGGGAAGCGCTTTCCGCGAGGGCGAGCGTGGACATAGAGAAGCGTGCGGAGGAACTCCGAGGTCTTCGCCAAGAAAGTCTCCGGGCCTTGGCGGAGGAGCGGGAGCAGCTTGCCGAGGAGCGGAAGGCCTTCCTCCTCGAGAAGGCCGAAGCTGAAGAGCAGTAGCGGCTCACAGGCGAGAAGCTGTACGCGCGAGAAGGCGAGCTGACTCAGCGGAAAGTGAACCTCGACAGCCACGAAGAGGAGCTTGCCGCGCGCGAACGGGCACTTGGCGGGACGCTCCAAGAGGCAAAGGATACGGCTGCGGCTGCCGAGGCCGCCAAGAAAGAATTGGAGGCAAAGGTGGCGCAGCTAGAAACTGATCTAAAGGTTGGTGGCGAAGAGCTTGCCGCCCTCAAGCTAGAGCGCGAGAAGGACGCCCTTGCCCACGGTGAGCTGCAGGGCCGACTCGCCGAGAGGGGCAAGGAATTGAGCGCCGCCAAGGATTCCAACGCCGATCTGACGCTGAAGCTGGCCACCTTGACGGAGACGTTGGACAGCACCAGAAAACGGGAGGTAGACTTGAAGAAGGACATTGAGGCCAACGAGGCGCTGCTAGCGAGGGCCGCCGAAACCCAGAATCTTCTCAGAGATACTGTAGAGCTCTGGACGGAGGGCCTCGTGAACATTGCTATAGTTATCGAAGAGGAGCTGGTGCAATTGGGGGTGGAAGGCTTCGGGTACTCCTCCGACGAGAACCTCCAACCCAGCGCCAATCTCACTCTATTCTTCAAAGGCGTGGCGGCGGCGCTCCAGCACCTCCGGGAACGGATCCCAAAGCAGTTGGCCGATGAGTCATGCTCGATTTGCGCCGGAGTTCTGGAGAAGGTGCTGGTGAAGGTGGCCTTCCGCAATCCGGGCCTCAACCTCACCAACGTCCTCAAGAAGCTGCCGGCGGACGCTGATCTTGACGCACTTAAGGCCCTCATCGCACCCATTGTCGACAGGGTGAACAAGGTCAAAAGGGTTGACGGCGGTCGCGTAGATTAGGCCGTCCATTTTCTTCTTTTCTTGTCGCTGCCAGTCATGTCATGGGAACACTTTATTAGAGGCGCGACAAGTTATTTTTGTAATATAACTCTATCTTAGGCATTGCTATGTTACTTCCTTTACTCGACTCTTGGCTTCGTATGGTCCTGCCCTATGCTTTCTAGGGAAACTTGCCGGTGCAGGCACCCTTGACGCGAGCGCCGAGTGCGGAACTTCAGTAGCCTGCTGGCGGGGTCGCTACCGACAAGCAACCTTGTCGCAACTAGTTGCAGCTCACTTAAGTTGTTGAGCGGACTCGAAACAAAGTAAGGGCGCTAGCGGCTCACTTAAGTTGCTGAGCGGACTCGAAGCAAAGTAAGGGCGCTAGCAGCTCACTTAAGTTGTTGAGCGGACTCGAAACAAAGTAAGGGCGCAGCTAGCTGCAAATTGGTTCCTCCGCGCACAGGTTTTCCATACAAAGCACGGTCGTTCAAGGAAAATAACTCAAGAACTTAAAAAACTGATTGCTCAGGCTTTAGCAACTTAGCTTTTTTTTGTCGTCTGCTTCCCGCCAAGGAGAAACCTTCTTGAACGGCCTGGTCCACACCATTATCTTCTCCTTCCCCCCCGGTAAACTTTGTGGGCGAGGGAACCTCCCTTCTTTTGAGAAAGAAACAGAGAAATAAAGTAATGATATGGAGCCTTGGGCTCGTTATTGCCTACCGGGGTCTGGTGCTGCACAAAGTCTCAGATAATATATGCGAAAAAGGATCATAGCATAAGGAAACTGACAAGATGTGCGGGGCACATGAACTTTACTAGTGCACGGGGTCTGCGCCCGGCTCTGTACAAAGGATTACATGCAACAGCGGCAAGACTTGTACAGAAAGGTGGTTGCCGGACAGGGTCCGACAACCGCGTCTTACGGGTAAAACTTACGAAGATGCTCGATGTTTCAGGAGTTGCTCACCGGAATGCCATCTTCGGTCTCAAGGCGGACAGCGTCGGGCCTAGTGACTCGTTTCACCCGATAAGGGCCTTCCCACTTCGGCGTCAACTTGTTGGAATTCTTGGCCGACTGAACGCGCCGAAGAACAAGGTCGCCTTCCTCGAGACTCCTGGCATTGACTCTGCGGCTATGGTAGCGGCGCAGAGGTTGCTGGTAGCAAGCGGCTCGCACAGCGGCCTGGAGACGGTCTTCCTCAAGGAGCAGCGCGTCATCTTGCCGCAGCTGCTCTTGCTCGAGCTCATCATAAGCGAGCACTCGAGGTGACCCGTATACGAGTTCCGTGGGGAGAACTGCCTCCGCTCCATAGACTAGAGCGAAGGGTATCTGGCCAGTGGCTCGATTTGGCGTCATCCTGATCGACCAAAGAACTATCGGCAGCTCCTCGATCCAGTTTCTTCTGCAGTTGTGCAGTCTGTCGAAAGTTCTGGTCTTGAGGCCTCGCAGCACTTCAGCGTTTGCCCTCTCCGCTTGATCGTTGCTTCTCGGATGAGCAACAGAAGCGAAGCAGACCTTGGCGCCAAGATCTTGGACGTACTGCATGAAGGTGCGGCTCGTAAATTGCGTGCCGTTGTCGGTGATGATCCTGTTCGGGATCCCGAAACGGCAAACTATCGACCTGAAGAACTTAAATGCTGACTGTGCTGTCACCTTCCTCACTGGTTCCACTTCCGGCCACTTTGTGAACTTGTCGATTGCAACGTACAAGAACTCAAAGCCCCCGACAGCTCGGGGGAAGGGGCCGAGGATGTCGAGCCCCCATACCGAAAATGGCCAGGATAAAGGGATCGTCTGGAGAGCTTGAGCGGGCTGGTGTATCTGTTTGGAATGGAACTGGCACGCTTCACACTTGGTTACTTGTGCAGTTGCATCCTGGAGGGCTGTCGGCCAGAAGAAGCCTTGTCGGAATGCTTTGCCGACAAGTTCTCTTGCGCCAATGTGGTGACCAATATGGCTCCATGTATCTCTGCCAACAGCTGTTGTCCATCTTCCCGGCGAATGCACTTCAATTTCACACCATTGAGTCTTATTCTGTACAGTGTGCTGTCGACAAACTTGTACATACTTGACTACCGGGCTACTTTTTCGGCTTCTTCTTGCTCTTCGGGAAGCTCTCCTGTCTGAAGGAAACAGACAATTTGCTGCGCCCATGCTGGAGCTTGCGGCTCGACAACAAGGACTAAAGGCATATCTGTTGCTGCGGGAACATCCGCTTCTACGGCAAGAACCTGCGGTTCTGCCGGAGCGTGATATTCCCCGGCAAGCTTGCCGGAGCAAAACTTGTCGGGAGCGTTTTCTTCGACGGAACAAACCATAAGGTTTGCCGGAGCAGACTGCCCCCAGCATCCTTGGTGTTGATCTTGGGGACTTTCTTGGCGGCGGCTTCGGGGAGCTCTGCCGGAAAGTAGTCACCAAAAAACCAACTTCCTCTTCTTATTCTGTCCAGTTGATGGTGTCACGGAAGGTTGAGTCAGCTTGAGCACAAAGATCCCTGGTTCCACAGGCAACTTTAGTGCAGCGCATTTTGACAGGCCATCAGCAATGTCATTCTGGGCTCTTGGGATATGCTCCATTTGTAGGCCGTCAAAGCGCTCTTCTAGCTTCCTCACTTCATCAACATATGCTTCCATCAACGGGCTCTAGTAGTTCTTGTTCACTTGGCAGATGACAAGCTGCGAGTCACCCCTGATAATGAGCTTCTTGATCCCAAGGTCGGCTGCGATTCTGAGACCGGCAAGCAATCCTTCATACTCTGCAGTATTGTTGGTTGCTTGCTCTTTGGGAAAGTGCATCTGGACTACGTACTTGAGGTGCTCTTCGGTGGGTGCGATAAGCAGCACGCCAGCACCGGCGCCTTGCAGCGAGAAGGCACCATCGAAGTACATCAGCCACTCTTTGCTTGTCTCCTTGACGGGGATGCTCGTCTCTAGAATTTCTTCATCTGGAGTTGGCGTCCACTCTGCTATGAACTCTGCCAATGCCCTGCTTTGGATTGTTGCAGTGCTCTCAAACTTGAGGCCAAAGCTTGACAGTTCCAACACCCACTCGACAATCCTGCCTATTGCTTCCGGATTCTGCAGTATCCTCTTCAGCAGAAAGCGAGTGACGACTGTGATCTCGTGTGCTGGAAGTAATGGTGCAGCTTTCTCGAGGCCATGAGAAGGCCGAAAAGCAATTTTTGCACACCAGAGTACCTCGACCTAGCCCCCTGGAGAAGGGAGCTGACAAAGTAAACTGGGCGCTGCACCATCTTCTTCTGCACGTCCTTGCACATCTGCGCAGATCCATCTTTGTCGGGACCAGAGCTTGCCGGACCAGAGCTTGCCGGACCAGAGCTTGTCGGAGAAGCCCCCTGCTTGTCGCTGGATTCACATGCCGCGGTTGCTGGCTCATTGTCCGCCTCCCTCTCCGCTACTAACACAGCACTAACCACTTGATTGGTTGCCGCTAGGTATAGCAGCAACTTCTCTTGTGTCTTAGGTGCGACAAGTATTGGAGTGGAGGACAGGTACCTCTTCAAGTCCTGCAGCGCAGCCTCCGCTTACGGAGTCCATTTCATTGGACCTGCCTTTTTCAATATTTTAAAAAATGGCAGGGCGCGCTCAGCAGACTTAGAGATAAACCTGCTGAGAGCAGCCACGCAACCGGCAAGCCTTCGCACAACCTTGACGCGCTTCGGTGCTTCAATCTGCTCGATGGCCTTAATCTTGTCGGGGTTGGCTTCAATTCCCCGCTCAGACACAAAGAACCCGAGAAGCTTGCCGGAAGGGACTCCAAACACGCACTTCTCGGGGTTGAGCTTGAGGTTGATCTTGCGCAGATTTGCAGAAGTTTCTTCTAAATCTTGGATCAGGGTAGCCTTGTCCTTGCTCTTGACCACTATATCATCCATGTAGGCTTCCACATTTCTGTGTATCTGTGGCTCAAAAGTGACGTGGATTACTCTTGCAAATGTTGAACCAGCATTCTTCAACCCAAAGGGCATTCGTACAAAACAGTATGTGCCACAAGGGGTGATAAATGCGGTTTTCTCCTCATCCTCTTCTGCCATGAAGATTTGATGGTATCCCGAATACGCATCAAGAAATGAAAGCAAACCACATCCAGCTGTGGAGTCAACAATCTGGTCAATGCGCGGCAAGGGAAATGGATCTTTGGGACAAGCTTTATTGACATCAGTGAAGTCTACACAAAGCCTCCATTTCCCGTTCGCCTTGCGCACGACTACGGGATTGGCCAACCACGTGGGATGGAGCACTCCTCTGACAAGGCCTGCTGCTTCCAATTTCCTGATTTCTTCTGCAATGAACTCTTGGCGCTGGTCGCGACGAGCTCGTGGGTCCGACGACGCGGTGGAGCTGCTGTTGGGGTGGACCCGGCGAGTCGGCGATTTTTGCCTTCATAGCGGAGAGTGCATGGAAGTCGCACCTCCCTCAGTCTTGTTGCCATCGGCTCACGTCCGGCTGTCCTGCCGCGGCAGCGAGGTGCTTGGTCGCCGCGCAGTGTCGCCGTTGGCGAAGCCGATGAGGCTCTTGATAGTGGCCCTCCATTCGTCGGTCTTGTCCGCCGTCGGAGGATAGTCCAGGAGCAGCTGGGCCCGCGCCAAGGCTTCTGCTGGGGTGGTGGGCGGCGGAGGTGAACGGTGCGAGGAGAGGGGCGTGCTCGGACTCCTAACCAAGTTAGAAGGAGCAGCGTCCCGTCCCGGCGACCGCACCTCGCTGGGGCTAGCATGCTGGCGTGCATGCTGGTCTTGAACGCCACGCAAACCACCAGCTTGATCTTGGGTCAGCGGACGTATGGCGCTGCGAACGCTATGACGCTGCTGGTCCCGCGCCTCCTGAGAAGGGAGCCGTGCTTGCATGGACGCCGAGGTCTGTGCCGCCTTGTCCTTGGACTTGGCAGCGCTGTGGGCACCCTCGTCGACGCCCATTCCTCCGCCGGCGTCCACTCCACCGCCCGTTTGCTTCGGAGGCGGTGGAAGCGACGCAGACGGAACAGCTGCCTCCGAATCCTTCTTCTTCGGTGGCATGTCGATGAAGACGATGAAGATTTAGCTTGCGTGCACGCCGGATCGGGTTCGCAGAATCTCGACGCCCCCTACCTGGCGCGCCAGAGATGTCGGGGGGATGCTGATTCCACCAACACCTATGGGGACAGGGCCCCTTTCGGTTCGGTGGGGGGCGGAGAGTGCACAAAGAGCGGATCGAGGCAGTACACGCGGGCGATTTTACCCAGATTCGGGCCGCACGGATGCGTAAAACCCTACTGCTGCTTGTTTGTGTATATTGGATTCTCGCTCAGGAGCGATGGACGCTGCCAGACTGAGCGTGAGAGTGTTCCTGGTGTTGAATGAGCCGAACTGGCCAAACCTCCTCTACGTTGCGCTTGGGCCTCCTTTTATACTCTCAAGGGGTTACCCACAGGTGGCAACCTAGACTAAAAGGGTAGAAATGGAAAAGGATGCGGTAGGTGCAGCTACCGCTACTGTGGATACAGTGCACCCTACCTAACTCTGACGGCAGGGGACAAGGGCATTAAATGCCTGTCTGAGTCTCCTAAACAGTGCAAAAGGTGACCATTAGGAGCGCCACCGTTTGCCACGATGGGCTTCTCTTCTTCTCCACTTGCCACCACGTACCCCTAGCTGCACGGCCTCCTGCCACGTGTGCTTGGGAGAGTCCTAGAGCGACACGTTAGCAGGTGTGCTGGAGCGCGGGCACGAAGCGGGGGTTTCCCGCGGCAAGCTCCTTGCCGCGGCCATCGTCTTGTCGCGTCCGGAAGCTTGTCGCTCGCCGGATCTTGCCGGGACGCAGGGCGCGTCGCGGCAAGCTTTCTTGGTATGCCTTGAGTGGCCTTCCCGGCAAGCTCCTCTTGCCGGGGTCTCGCCTCTTCCCGGCAAGCTCCTCTTGCCGGGGCCTTGGTTTGCCTTCCCGGCAAGCTCCTCTTGCCAGGGCCTTGGTTGGCCTTCCCGGCAAGCTCCTCTTTGCCGGGGCCTTGGTTGGCCTTCCCGGCAAGCTCCTCTTGCCGGGGCCTTGGTTTGAGTACTTTGTTCTTGAATGGTCTTCAAGGGAATCACGGAGGGTCCTGGCGGTCACCCAGCAAGCCTTGCCGCGGGGCGCTGCAACTGCCCGTGCACGAGTTCGGGGTAATAGGGTACCCCTACTCTAGTACACCGACACTGGGAAAGGACACCGCAAGATTGATCCCAAAGCTAAGCACTTCTCCCATTGGAAGAAAGATCAATCTAGTAGGCCAAACCAAACTGATAATTCGAAGAGACTTGCAAAGATAACTTAATCACACATAAAAGAATTCAGAGGAGATTCAAATATTTCTCATAGATAAACTTGATCATAAACCCACAATTCATCGGATCTCGACAAACACACCGCAAAAAGAGTTACATCGAATAGATCTCCAAGAAGATCAAGGAGAACATGGTATTGAGATCCAAATAGAGAGAAGAAGCCATCTAGCTAATAACTATGGACCCAAAGGTCTATGGTAAACTACTCACAACTCATCGAAGGGGCTATGGTGTTGATGTAGAAGCCCTCTATGGTCGATTCCCCCTCCGGCGGAGCGCCGGCAAAGGCTCCAAGATGGGATCTCACGGATACAGAAGGCTATGGCGGTGGAATTAGGTTTTTGTTGGCTCCCCTGATGTTCTCGGGGTACGTGGGTATATATAGGAGGAAAAGTAGGTCGGTGGACGCCTGAGGGGCCATGAGATAGGGGGCGCACCCTCTAGGGGTGGGCGCGCCCTCCACCCTCGTGGCCATCTCGGCTACTTCTTGACTTGCACTCCAAGTCCTCTGGATCACATTAGTTCCAAAAATCACGTTCCCGAAGGTTTCATTCTGTTTGGACTCCGTTTAATATTCCTTTTGTCGGATTTCGGGTTCTGGCAGACACTCTAGATTCGAACACTGGGGTGCACGCGGAGATTTAGCCCTCTGCCTAACTGCTCCTCACCGCCTCGCTATGAACTAAGTAATCAAAGGAACAACACAAGAGACACAGAGTTTATACTGGTTCAGGCCACCATTGTGGTGTAATACCCTACTCCAGTGTGTGGTGTAGTGGATTGCCTCTTGGGCTGATGATGAACAATACAAGGGAGAACAGCCTTGCGAGGGTCTGTTCTTGGCTGGTGCGGTGAACCGCTAAGGGGAGTTCAGTCGCTCTCTCTACTGGTTTCTAGGTGAGGATCCGATGCCTCCTACCTTGTGGTGGCTAGTCCTATTTATAGGCAAAGGCCCAGTGCCTCTTCCCAAATATTGAGCGGGAAGGGCACCAACAACTGGCCATTTGAAGGGGAACATCTAGTACACTTATCCTGACTAAAGTTGGTCCTCACCTGTCAAAGGCTCTGGTGGTGACGCCGGCTTGGGCTTCACGATGACCTCCATCCTGCCGTTGCGACGGTCTTGGTCTTGTTGCACTGAAATGGATGCCTTTGCTTGATGCTCTTGCCTGCGCTTGCTCCCTTTGCACCAAAGAGGAAAGGACACTGTGCAGGTTGGCACCCGCCTGGCGCCCTTAGTCATCATGGCTTGCGTCATGGACACCTCGTGAGGTACCCCGCCTTGATCTCTCCACCTCCTCGCGAGCCAGCCTCATGAGGCCATGCCTGAGGAAGCCTTCTGTCACCCGCCCCGCGAGGCTTGGCCCCTCACGAGGGTCTTGAGCTCGTGCCGATGAAGGTGGGCCATGCTGGGCCGCCCCTTGAGCCACGCCACAGGCCGCAGGCAGGCAAGTCTCGGGACCCCCGTTCCCAGAACGCCGACAGTAGCCCCCGGGCCCAAGGTGCGCCCGGACTTGGCTGACCAGAGAGTTGAAGTGGCAAGTGCGAAGCGTCGCGGGCCCTAACAGCGTGCGGCCTCGGGCGCCGCGTGACGGTTGATTGGACATGGGTGGCCCTGCTTCCCCACGCCTCCTCATTTTGTGCCCAGCTAGGCCGACCCGTGGTTGCACACAGTCTTTCCTCTTCTCGCCGCCCGGCTGTCCCCTGTTCTCCCTCCTTTCGTGCTCCAGTCTCTGCTTCCAATCTGATCTCGAATCCTCCCTCTTTCCGTTGCCATGGCTACGACGAAGAAGGGAAAAGGGAAGAAAATGATGCCTCCGCCTCGCTCGCCGTCGTTGGCGGCTCCCGCCGTCGATCGGTCAATCATACTCAACCAAGAAGGCTTGGGCAAGGTCAGCTCTGCTCTGGCCACCATCTTCAACGAGTGCGGGAGGACGACGGCTTGGCCCGCATCCCACTTCTCCATCGACAGACTGGTCACCAAGGTCCAGTACTTTGCCGATGCCCTGTGGGCGGGATTGGTTACCCCCTTTTCCAATTTCTTCAACGCTGTGCTTTCCCATTACCAGATCCATATGATGCATCTGGGTCCTGAATCCATTACTCTTCTAGCCGTCTTCGCCTTTGTCTGCGAGGCGATGATGGGCATCCCTCCTTCGGTTGCCTTGCTACGCCACTTCTTCTCTCTGCGCCTCGTCGATCCCACCCAATGCTCAGGGTGTGTGAGCTTCATTGTCGCACCAGAAACAGCGGCTTCAGGGATTGATTTCAGCCTTCCTCCGTCCGTGCTTGGGTTCCGCGAGCGGTGGCTGTACGTGGATGTAGGGGTACCCAGCCCCCTGCTTTCGGAGCCAAAGTCGCCTGCTGTCCCCAATTCAGGATGGGCCTAGGAGATGCCCACAAGCCCCCGGCTCATCTTTGTCTGGCATCGCTTCGCGCTCTTGAGGGCGCTCGGTGTGACGGCGCCCAAGGTGGTGAAGGAGTTCCTGCTACGCCGCATTGCTACTCTCCAGCGCCACTCCCGCCGGATGTGGTCCGTCGGCGGGCATGAAGATCGCATGAGGCTCCAGGAGGAGGACCTCACGCCCGAAGCACTGAGGAAGGTTCTCTTGGTCTTGACCGGGGACCCTTCCCCTGGCAGCATCCGGCATGGAGGGGCTTTGTTGTACCTTTGCTCGAACAGGGGCGACTTTGTGAAGAAGATGTCCGGCTTCGAAGAATGGGGGCTGCGCCCCGCCGGCCGCAGGGGTCCTCGCGAGAACCCGTGATGGTGACTGCCCTCCCAGTCGCCCACGGAGGTCCTTCCTCGAGTGGCAGAGCAGGGAGGCATGAGCCGCCAGAGGCTGAGGGGGCCCCCATCGGAGTGACGACGCCTGGCGGCACTCCTGAGGGGGTATCTCCTGAGGCCTGCACTGCTGCGGCTGGGGGCGTTGAGCCACGGCCCACGGTACCCGTGGTTGAGGCCTCTGGGCCCCAGCTATCCTTCTTGGTGAGGCGACAGGTGGCGTGCATCAGGACGACGCACCAGACGCTGGGCATCTTGCCGCTTCTTCCTCGTCGCAGGCTGACCCCTGCGCTCAACTCCTGGGTCGCTTCTGCGTGGATTTCGAGGCTATCCAGAAGAAAAGGGAGGCCTTGGGTGATGACTACCCTTACCGCCTGCTGAAGCGCCAGAAGTATTTCACCATTGATGAGTAAGCCTTCCCTTTTCCTAGGTCTTGATCCTCCCGTCGCTTTGGCTGATCCTTGCTCTGCAGGGCCCTTCCTGCCGAGCTCACGGAGACGGCTGAGGAGCCATCCCCATAGGCTCCACCCTCTCCACCGCCTTCGAGCGCTCCAAGTTCCAGCAGAGCCCTCGTGGTGAGTCCGGCCAGAGAGGTGAGCCATCCTATGGTGCATCGCGGCCCAGCGCGCCTCGCGACCCTCCCTCGCGAGCCTTCTCGTGGCATAGCCAGCCTGCCTTGGGCCTCGCGTCTGATTATGGATGGCGATTGGCTGAGGTCGGCCCTGCATTCTTCATTTGGGGAGGGGCTGGCCCCTGGCCGAGCTTCTGGCGAGGCGTACCCGGCCATCACGAGGGAGCCAGCCCCCAGCCCCCTACCCAGTGGGGAGCGCTGATTCGATGCCCCCGGCGCTTACTTGGGGCGGATGACAACGCAGAAGATGTGCTCGAGCGTGCCCAAAGGTGTCGCGCTCTTCTCCAAGGGTTTCTCCGGAGGACGGCTGACGTGGTGAGCCGGCTTGGTGAAGAGCTTGATGATGAAGACGCGCGCCTTGAGGCTGAGGGCCTGCGCCTGGCTGAAGAGAGGCGCAAGCTGGAGGCTTCCGTTGCCCTTGCGCGCCACCGCGTGACCTCGACAATGAGGAGGCTGAGGAGTTGCTGGCGGCCTCCCGGGAGGCCCGTTCCCGGGCCGTCGAGGAGGCTCGAGAGGCTGATCGGCGGCGTGAGGCGGTGGATGAGCAGTCGCGGGAACTCCTTGCCCGGTGCCACTCCCTGGAGCAGCAGGTGGAGCTGCGTGAGTTGGCCCTTGTGTCGATGAAGGTGGCTTCGCTCGACTAGGCAGAGCTCCTGAGACGTGAGGAGGCACTAACGCTGGAAGCTGCTAAGCGCACACACGATCTTGAACGTCTGGAGAGAAGAGAGCGCC
The DNA here is from genome assembly GCA_900231445.1 of Triticum turgidum subsp. durum. Classification (NCBI taxonomy): domain Eukaryota; kingdom Viridiplantae; phylum Streptophyta; class Magnoliopsida; order Poales; family Poaceae; genus Triticum; species Triticum turgidum. Next base: position 467,014,440 of record LT934120.1, read on the forward strand.
TGGTGTCACAGGCGGAGGATGACGTTGCTGCGCGCGAGGCCCGAGTCCGGGAAGAGGTTGAGCGCGGGATGACGACAGCCCGCTTGAACCTTGAGCGCGAGTTCGAGGAGAGGCTGGAGTTGATCCGGGTCGAGGATGAAGGCAGCACCGCTGCCCTGAGGGCCAAGCTGGAGGAAGCGGCGCGGCGGGCCGACGCTTCCCGGGCTGCCCTCGACATAGCGCAAGAGGAACTGGCTACCTCCCGCACCGAGGCGCTCCTTCTTCGCCAGCGGGTGGACGAGGCCGAGGCCGTTGCGCGGCAGAACGAGGACGAGATACGCCAGCGGCAGATCCTGGAGCACGAGCACGGCCCCATGCTTGCCAGGCTTCGGGAGAGAGCCAACGCGGCCCTGGGTAACATCTATGAGGCGGCTGTCGACCAGCCCCACGCATTCAACTATGCTGGCAATCTTCAGTTCTTCACCAACGTGGTAACGCAGCTAGAGGCACGGTCGGCCGGGGCCAACAGGCTGGTGGAGGAGAGGAGCCGCGCCCTGCTCGGACGTGCCTTCTCTCGTGTCTTCAGCCACCTTCAGAACGTGTTCCCCAACTTCGACTTTGACGCCGCCATCGCTCCAGTACCCCAGGCCATCCGGGGCGACCTGGCGCGCTGGGTGGAAGACAACGTGGATGCCCTTGTCAGGGCCTTGGCTTCTGATAACGACAACGTGGTCTTGGCTGCTGATGAAGGTGGCGTGGTGAACGGCCCTGGCGTCGCTGCCGGCGACGCGGAGGATGATGGTGAGGCCAGCGGCGCTAGCGATGATTCAGGAGGCGCCCGCGAGGATGCATTGGGGGATTTATCCGACTGACCGCGTGTTGTCCCTACTTCCTTACCCTGTCTAGACAGAGTTCGAGCCTTGCCCTAAAGATTGTAAGAGCATTTTGGGAGGGGGAGCCCCTCATGTAAAACACATATTCGGCGTATTAGTAGATGCGATATCACCCATACGCCTGCGCCAAGCGGCTGGCTTGGAGACGAGCCGGCGGGCTTGTTTACCTTTGACCTGCTAGGGCCTCGAGCCAGCCTGCGGAGGGCTGTGGTGCCTCGAGCGTCTCCTGAATGAACCCATCGAACCTGTAATGAAAACCTCCTGAGAGGGTGCGGCGTCGGCAGTCTGGGCTACACGCAAGGTAGGCCTGGCCCGGCTCGCGAGGGGCTCACAAGGGGAGGCAGCTGAGGCGAAGTGGTAACCAGAACGCGGGAGATTGCTCGAACGAGACTAAACACCCCTTCCCCGAACACACAAAAATCTTCGAGCTCAAATCCAACTTGAATTCAACGGGGAAAACGGCAACCAAAGGGGAAAAAGCAACAAAGGCAGAAAAAGGCCCGTCCGGCACCTAGTCTAGTCTTGGACGTCTTCTCACCAGCGTGGAGCTAAGTGCTGCCACTGGGCGTGGGAGGGAGCCCCAGGGCCTGAGGCCGGCACCCCTGAGACTCCGGGGCGTGTACAGCCCCACTCATTATCACGTGAGAGTGTCACAGGGCGGCCAGCTACACAGACACTGGGCCTTCTTCACAGGTACCGGCTTTGCTTCATATCGCCAGACGAGGGCCTCGCCTTGCGCCACACTCTAGTGCCACCGATGACGACCGAAAACCAGGACGCCGCCGATGGGGTAGAACGGTCGCCAGCGGTTCCCCCAACGACCACAGGTCCTCTGCCAGGGGCAGGCTCTGGGGCACCTCCCCAGCAGAGGGCCTACCTCCTGAGGATGCCTTGCTCCGAATGCCGTGGTGGTGATGTAGGGTCTAGGCCCCTCTCCTGCAGCACCCGGCACCCTCCTCCTGAGGGGTAGGAAACTGCGGGAGTGGGGCAGCCACCCATTGTCGTGACCTAAACTTCCTGTGATCCACGGTTGGCGTATGCCTGCTCCTGGGGGATTAGTGTTACCTGATACTCGTTGCTTCCAGCGTAGCCGGCGGGGCCTTCTCGGGGCTCATGGAAGAGTTCATCTTCCGGCGTCTCGCCCCCCCATCTTGGGCCGTGGAGCGAGCCTTGTTCGTCCTCATGCGCACGCCCTTGGTCCATCATGTGAGGCACGTACTCTTCTAGGGCCGCCATCCCGAAGACCGCGCCGTAGCGCCCCGCGTGCCACGCAGTGCTGCTTGAGGCGCCCGCCTGGGGGTGGTAGCGCGGCGGCCTACCGGGGCCGTGGGTTGTGGCGAGTCCTTCTTCGATTGTCGGGGGCGGAGGTAGCGCTGCTGCTGGGCCGGCGCGGACGGCCTGGACGGCGTTGGGGGTGCCCTTGGAGTCCGCTTGGGGCCGCACGGGAGTGCACGGAGCCCCCGGACGGGCCATCATGTACGTGAGGTGGGAGTTGGGTGCAGAAGGGGGGAGCCCCCGAGGCGGCAAAGCCCAGGCGCTCTGCCACCCGCTCTAGCAGCACGCCGTGGCCGCCCTCCAGCAGCCTGCACTGCAGCAGCTCTCGAGCCACGATGAGAGCGGCCCTCGAGTTCGCCTGCTCCCGTCGGGTGTACGCCGCCGTGGCCGCGGCGTGGTGGGAAGCCCTCGCCGCCGACCGCACCTGCCTTGTCATGAGAGCTGTCACCACCTGTCCGCGCCGCCCGCGGCCCGCAGCGCCCGGCGGACCACGAGCTGCCTGGGGCTTGGGGTTGCCCGGGGCGAGCGGTTCTGCGTGGGCGGGCAAGGCCGCCCAAGGATTAGGGTTGCCTTCCTGGTCGCCGGACAAGATGATGACGATGCGACGGGACGCGAAGAGGCAGAGGGTGGATTCCGGTGCACCCCTACCTGGCGCGCCAATTGTTAGATTTCGGGTTCCGGCAGACCCTCTAGATTCGAACACTAGGGTGCGCGCGGAGATTTAGCCCTCTGCCTACCTGCTCCTCATCGCCTCGCTATGAACTAAGTAATAAAAGGAACAACACAAGGGACACAGAATTTATACTGGTTCAGGCCACCATTGTGGTGTAATACCCTACTCCAGTGTGTGATGTGGTGGATTGCCTCTTGGGCTGATGATGAACAATACAAGGGAGAACAGCCTCGCGAGGGTCTGTTCTTGGCTGATGCGATGAACTGCTAAGGGGAGTTCAGTCGCTCTCTCTACTGGTTTCTAGGTGAGGATCCGATGCCTCCTACCTTGTGGTGGCTAGTCCTATTTATAGGCAAAGGCCCAGGGCCTCTTCCCAAATATTGAGCGGGAAGGGCGCCAACAATTGGCCATTTTGAAGGGGAACATCTAGTACACTTATCCTGACTAAAGTTGGTCCTCGCCTGTCAAAGGCTCTGGTGGTGACGCCGGCTTGGGCTCCACGATGACCTCCATCCTGCCGTTGCGAGGGTATTGGTCTTGTTGCACCGAAATGGATGCCTTTGCTTGATGCTCTTGCCTGTGCTTGCTCCCTTTGCACCAAAGAGGAAAGAAGGACATTGTGCAGGCTGGCGCCCTTAGTCGTCATGGCTTGCATCATGGGCACCTCGCGAGGTACCCCGCCTTGATCTCTCCGCCTCCTCGCGAGCCAGCCTGACGAGGCCATGCCTGAGGAAGCCTTCTGTCGCCCGCCCCGCGAGGCTTGGCCCCTCGCGAGGGTCATGAGCTCGTGCCGATGAAGGTGGGCCATGCTGGGCCGCCCCTTGAGCCATGCTGCAGGCCGCAGGCAGGCAAGTCTGGGGACCCCCGTTCCCAGAACGCCGACACCTTTCTTGGAAATACTGAAATAGGCAAAAAAAGCAATACGGGCTAGGCCTCCGGTTATTAGGATAGTTCCGAAGATGATATAAATGTGTAAAGTAAAGCCCAAAAACATCCAAAACAGGTAATATAATAGCATGGAACAATCAAAACTTATAGATACGGTGGAGACGTGTCAAGCATCCCCAAGCTTAATTCCTGCTCGTCCTCGAGTAGGTAAATGATAAAAACAGAATTTTTGATGTGGAATGCTACCTAGCATAAGTCTCAATGTAATTTTCTTTATTGTGGCATGAATGTTCAGATCCAAATGATTCAAAATAAAAGTTCATATTGACATAAGAAATAGTAATACTTCAAGCATACTAATCAAAGCAATCATGTCTTCTCAAAATAACATGGCTAAAGAAAGTTCGTCCCTACAAAATCATATAGTTAGCCTATGCTTCATTTTCGTCACACACAAATGCTCCCAAATTATACACCCCCAATGACAAGCCAAGCAATTGTTTCGTAATTAAATAATCTCAAACTTTTTCAACTTTCACGCAATACATGAGCGTGAGCCATGGATATAGCACTATGATTGGAAAGGAATATGATGCACTAGAGCTATAAATGTATGAAAGCTCAACAAAAGAAAACTAGTGGGTGTGCATCCAACTTTCTTGCCCACGAAGACCTAGGGCATTTTGAGGAAGCCCATCGTAGGAATATACAAGCCAAGTTCTATAATGAAAAATTCCAACTAGTATATGAAAGTGACAACATATGAGACTCGCTACATGAAGAACATGGTGCTACTTTGAAGCACAAGTGTGGAAAAGGAGATAGTAGCATTGCCCCCTTTTTATTTATTTTCTTTTTTCTTTTTTTCTTTTTTTCCTTTTTTGGGCCTTTCTTTTTTTCTTTTTGGCCTTTCTTCTTTTTCTTCTTCTTTTTCTTTTTTTTGGCCTTTCTTTTCTTTTTGGCCTTTCTTTTTTTTTCTTTTTGGGGACAATGCTCTAATAATGATGATCATCACACTTTAATTGATTTACAACTCATGAATTACAACTCAAAACTAGAACAAGATATGACTCTATATGAATGCCTCCAGTGGTGTACCGGGATGGGCAATGAAACAAGAGTGACATGTATTAAAAAATATGCAAAGTGGCCTTGCCACAAATACGATGTCAACTACATGATCATGCAATGGCAATATGACAATAGTAATGCGTGTCATGATGATAAACAGAACGGTGGAAAGTTGCATGGCAATATATCTCGGAACGGCTATGGAAATGCCATAATAGGTAGGTATGGTGGCTGTTTTGAGGAAGATATAAGGAGGTTTATCTGTGATATAGCGTATCATATCACGGGGTTTGGATGCACCGGCGAAGTTTGCAACAACTCTCAAGGTGAGAAAGGGCAATGCATGGTACCGAAGAGGCTAGCAATGATGGAAAGGTAAAAGTGTGTATAATCCATGGACTCAACATTAGTCAAAAGAACTCATATACTTATTGCAAAAATCTACAAGTCATCAAAAACCAAGCACAACGCGCATGATCCTAGAGGGATAGATTGGTAGGAAAAGACCATCGCTCGTCCCCGACCGCCACTCATAAGATGCACAATCTAAGAACACCTCACGTTTCATATTTGTTACACAACTTTAACCATACGTGCATGCTACGAGACTTGCTAACTTCAACACAAGCATTCTTTAAATTCAAAATCACCCAACTAGCATGGCTTTTATATCACTACCTCCATATCTCAAAACAATTATCAAGTATCAAATTGATCATAGCATCCAATTCACTTCCTATGATAGTTTTTACTATACCCAACTTTGATGCCCACCATTCTAGGACCAATTTTATAACCACAACAAGTACCATTCTGTTCTAAGAGACTCTCAAAATAATATAAGTGAAGCATTAGAGACTAGAAATTTCTACAAAATTAAGCCACCGTCTTGCTCTAAAAGATATAAGTGAAGCACTAGAGCAAAAACTATCTAGCTCAAAAGATATAAGTGAAGCACATAGAGTATTCTAATAAATTCCAATCAAGTGGGCTTATCCCAAAAGGTGTGTATAGCAAGGATGATTGTGGAAAAATAAAAATCAAATACTAATATCATACAAGACGCTCCAAGCAAAACACATATCATGTGGCGAATAAAAATATAGCTCCAAGTAAAGTTACCGATAAACGAAGACGAAAGAGGGGATGCCTTCCGGGGGCATCCCCAAGCTTAGGATTTTGGGTATTCTTGAATATCTTGGGGTGCCATGGGCGTCCCTAAGCTTAGGCTCTTTCCACTCCTTATTACATAGTACATCAAATCTTTACCCAAAACTTGAAAACTTCACAACACAAAACACAACAGGAAATCTCATAAGCTCCGTTAGTGAAAGAAAGAAAAACCACCACATAAGGTACTGTAATGAACTCATTATTTATTTATATTGGTGTTAAACCTACTGTATTTGAAGTTCTCTATGGTTCATACCACTCAATACTAGCCATAGATGCATCAAAATTAGCAAACAACACACGAAAAACAGAACCTGTCAAAAACAGAATAGTCTGTAGCAATCTGTAACCCTAGAATACTTCTGGAAATCTAAAAATCCTACGAAAATAGGAAGTCCTGAGAAATTTGTCTATTGATCTACAGCAAAACGAATTAACGCGAAAGCACATTTCTGTGAATTAACAAAACTATTTTTGTGCGCGCAAAGTTTCTGTTTTTCAGCAGAATCAAATTAACTATTACCATAGGTTATCCTATATGTTCTACTTGGCACAAACACTAATTAAAATATAAAAACACATCTAAATAGAAGGTAGATGCAAAATTTATTACTAAACAGAAACAAAAACAAAAAGCACAAATAAAAATGGGTCGCCTCCCAACTAGCGCTACCGTTTAACGCCCCTAGCTAGGCATAAAAGCGAAGATAGATTCAGGTAGTGCCATAATAATAAGATAGATATTGAAAACTCATCTCATATTCTCTATGTTCAGCAGCAAGTTTTCTTTGAGGCAATAAAAAATAATCAAAAGGGCTAAATTTCATGGGACAAAAGTCCCCAAGATCAATCACAGGAGGAATTGGTTCCTCCTTTGGCCCTTCATATTGCACAACTAATTCATCATTATAAGCATTCTTTTGGCAGAATTTCATGAGCCTATACTCAAGATAGTGTCCTAGCTCATTATTTCGAAGAGCAAAATCATTATTAAGTTCGGAAATTCTATCAACTAGCACATTGGTAGGAACCTTTTTTCGAAGATTTTCATTGAAAGCAACATAGTCCAAAGATTAAAAACGCCTAATTTCCTCTTGATCGAAGAGGATTGCCTCTATGGGAGGACGACCCGTGTCCACCCTATTGTGTGCAAAGATTTATTTGGAATCTCTTATTATAAAAGATAGTAACAGCACGCTAAACAGAAGAATGCTCAATATTAGAAAATTCAAGGAAAATTCTTTGTATGCAAGGATGCATATGCATAAATTGTCTTTCAAGCTCAACTACAAGCATACCAATAGAATCCAAAAGACTGCTAGTTCTATGAAGAATAGAACCACCCATAGAAGGTAAAGCATCGGCACAAGTAAAGAAATCTTGAATAATGCCTTTTCCAATAATGTTACCACTACCGATTCAAAACTTTTTAGTATGCAAGATAGGGAGTTCTTCAGCAGGAGCATCAGAATTTTCCATGTTATCCTTATTGTCCATATCGAGGATAATCTCCCCAATTTCGGACATAACGGCAAACAAAAGTGAAGAAGAAGAGGAGATTGGGAAAGAAAGGGCGAATAAAACGGCAAGGGTGAAGTGGGGGAGAGGAAAACGAGAGGCAAATGGCAAATAATGTAAATGCGAGGGAGATGAGTTTGTGATGGGTACTTGGTATGTCTTGACTTGAGCGAAGACCTCCCCGACAACGGCGCCGGAAATCCTTCTTGCTATGTCTTGAGCTAGCGTTGGTTTTCCTTGAAGAGGAAAGGGTGATGCAGCAATAGTAGCGTAAGTATTTCCCTCAGTTTTTGAGAACCAAGGTATCAATCTAGTAGGAGGCTCCTCAAAAGTCCCACGCACCTACACAAACAAACAAAGAACTCGCAACCAACGCAATAAAGGGGTTGTAAATCCCTTCATGGCCACTTGCGAAAGTGAGATCTGATAGAGATAGTATGATAAGATAAATACATTTTTGGTATTCTATAATATAGATTGGAAAAGTAAAGATGCAAATAAATGTAGATTGAAAGCTTATATGATAAAAGATAGATCCGGGGGCCATAGGTTTCACTAGTGGCTTCTCTCAAGATAGCATAAGTATTACGGTGGGTGAACAAATTACTGTCGAGCAATTGATAGAAAAGCGAATAATTATGATATTATCTAGTCATGATCATGTATATAGGCATCACGTCCGCGACAAGTAAACCGACTCCTGCCTGCATCTACTACTATTACTCCAGACATCGACCGCTATTCAGCATGCATCTAGAGTATTAATTTCATAAGAACAGAGTAACGCATTAAGAAAGATGACATGATGTATAGGGATAAACTCATGCAATATGATATAAACCCCATCTTTTTATCCTCAATGGCAACAATACAATACGTGCCTTGCTGCCCCTGCTGTCACTGGGAAAGGACACCGCAAGATTTATCCCAAAGCTAAGTACTTCTCCCATTGCAAGAAAGATCAATCCAGTAGGCCAAACCAAACTGATAATTCGAAGAGACTTGCAAAGATAACTTAATCACACATAAAAGAATTTACATGAGATTCAAATATTTCTCATAGATAGACTCGATCATAAACCCACAATTCATCGGATCTCGACAAACACACCACAAAAAGAGTTACATCGAATAGATCTCCAAGAAGACTGAGGGAGTCCTGGATTAGGGTGTGTCCGCATGACCGCACTATGACCTTTGGCCGGACTCCCGGACTATGAAGATACAAGATTGAAGACTTCGTCCCGTGTCCGGATGGGACTTTCCTTAGCGTGGAAGGCAAGCTTGGCGGTACGGATATGTAGATATCCTCCCATTGTAACCGACTCTGTGTAACCCTATCCCTCTCCGGCTTCTATATAAACCGGAGGGTTTTAGTCCGCAGGACGAACAACAATCATACCATAGGCTAGCTTCTAGGATTTAGCCTCTCTAATCTCGTGGTAGATCTACTCTTGTACTACCCATATCATCAATATTAATCAAGAAGGAGTAGGGTTTTACCTCCATCGAGAGGGCCCGAACCTGGGTAAAAACATCGTGTCCCTTGTCTCCTGTTACCATCCGCCTAGACGCACAGTTCGGGACCCCCTACCCGAGATCCGCCGGTTTTGACACCGACATTGGCTCCTCTGTGTCGTCATCTTTAGGCCTAATGGCTCCTCCGATCATCAACAACGACGCGGTCCAGGGTGAGACTTTTCTCCCCGAACAGATCTTCGTATTCGGAGGCTTTGCACTGCGGGCCAATTCGCTTGGCCATCTAGAGCAGATCGAAAGCTACGCCACTGGCCATCAGGTCAGATTTGGAAGCTTGAACCACACGGCCGGCATACGCGGAGACTTGATCTTCGACGGATTCGAGCCACGAACGGGCGCGCTGCACTGTCGTGATGGGCATGATCTAGCTCTGCCGCCGAACAGTGCCCAGGAGGCCGCCCAGGTGTCCGCTCCGACCCTTAGTTCGGAGCTGACCGCCTCGGGGGCAGCAACCTCTACGGCGATCGAGCCGAACACCCGTCTTGTCCTTTATGAAGCTCGCGACTCCAAGGTACTGGACTCCTCTACGGACTCCGAACCTTCCGCGCTGCTACCGATCGAATCCGATTGGGCGCCGATAATGGAGTTCGCCACCGCGGACATCTTTCAGCATTCGCCCTTCGGCGACTTTCTGAATTCACTAAAGTCTCTCTCCTTATCAGGAGAGCCCTGGCCGGACTATGGTCAGCAAGGATGGGATGTGGACGACGAAGAAATTCAAAGCCCACCCACCGCCCACTTAATAGCCACTGTCGATGATTTAACCGACATGCTCGATTTCGACTCCGAAGACATCGACGGTATGGACGACGATGTAGGAGACGACCAAGACACAGCGCCTCTATGGCACTAGAAGGCCACCTCATCATACGACATATACATGGTGGACACACCAAAAGAAGGGAATGGCGATGGAACAACGGAGGACGACCCCTCCAAGAAGCAGCCTAAGCACCGGCGTCAGCGGCGCCGCTCTAAATCCCGCCAAAGAAAAAATGGTGATTCCGGCAGAGGAGATAATAACACCCGGGACAGTGCCGATGACAACCCCCTCCAGCAGGATTCAGCACGGGAGGATGCAGAAGCCAACCCTCATGAGAGAGCGGCAGACAGGGAGGTCGAGGATGATAATTACATGCCTCCCTCCGAAGACGAGGCAAGCCTTGAAGACAACGAATTTGTCGTTCCTGAGGATCCTGTCGAACAAGAGCGTTTCAAACGCAGGCTTATGGCCACGGCAAGCAGCCTCAAGAAAAAACAGCAGCAGCTTAGAGCTGACCAAGACATGCTAGCCCACCGATGGACTGAAGTCCTTGCGGCCGAAGAGTATGAACTCGAACACCCCTCTAAGAGCTACCCAAAGCGCAGGCTGCTACCCCGATTAGAGGAGGAAGCACCTAAACCTACATCACCAGCGCACGACGCGGCCGACCGGCAACCTCGTGGCCATGACAGAGAGGCCTCTCAGCCATCGATTCAAGCCGCACCCCGGCGCCGCTATACCAAGGCACGGGGAAACACGCCGGACGTGCGAGACATATTGGAGGACAAGGCAAGGCAAACAAGATCGATCTATGGATCGCGTGGGTGCCCCACGGCACGTGGCGATAACCTTCATGCCGGACATGGCAAATACGGCCAGGCCGAACACAGCAGACAAAGCTTATTTGAGCTACGTCGTGATATGGCCCATTACAAAGGCGCCACACACCCACTACTCTTCACAGATGAAGTAATGGATCATCAAATCCCCGAGGGTTTTAAACCCGTACACATCAAATCATACAATGGCACAACAGATCCTGCGGTATGGATCAAGGATTATCTCCTTCATATCCACATGGCCTCCGGTGATGATCTACACGCTATCAAATACCTCCCACTCAAGCTTAAAGGACCAGCTCGACATTGGCTTAACAGCTTGCCAGCAGAGTCAATTGGTTGCTGGGAGGACCCGGAAGCCGCATTCCTTGACAACTTCCAGGGCACCTATGTGCGACCACCAGACGCCGATGACCTAAGCCACATCATTCAGCAGCCAGAGGAATCGGCCAGACAATTCTAGACACGGTTCTTAACCAAGAAAAATCAAATATTCGACTGTCCGGACGCAGAGGCCCTCGCAGCCTTCAAGCATAACATCCATGACGAATGGCTTGCCCGGCACCTAGGACAGGAAAAGCCGAAATCCATGGCAGCCCTCACAACACTCATGACCCGCTTTTGGGCGGGAGAAGACAGCTGGCTAGCTCGTAGTAATAACATGACCAAGAGCCCTGGTAATTCGGACACCAAGGACAACAATGGCAGGTCGCGTCGCAACAAACACAAGCGCCGCATTAACGGCAATAATGCGGAGGATACGGCAGTTAACGCCGGATTCCGAGGCTCTAAACCCGGTCAGCGGAAAAAGCCATTCAAAAGAAGTACTCTGGGCCTGACCAATTTGGACCGAATACTCGGTCGCTTGTGCCAGATACGTGGCACCCCCGAAAAACCAGCCAATCACACCAACAGGGACTGTTGGGTGTTCAAGCAGGCAGGCAAGTTAAGCGCCGAAAACAGAGACAAGGGGCTGCATAGCGATGACGAGCAGGAGCCCCGGCCGCCGAACAATAGGGGACAGAAGGGCTTTCCCCCACAAGTGCGGACGGTGAACATGATATACGCAACCCACATCCCTAAAAGGGAACGGAAGCGTGCACTCAGGGACGTATATGCGTTGGAGCCAGTCGCCCCAAAGTTCAACCATGGTCCTCCTGCCCGATCACCTTCGATCGAAGGGACCACCCCACTAGCATCCGCCACGGCGGATTCGCCGCATTGGTTCTAGACCCAATCATTGATGGATTTCACCTCACTAGAGTCCTTATGGACGGCGGCAGTAGCCTGAACCTGCTTTATCAGGATACAGTGCGAAAAATGGGCATAGATCCCTCAAGGATTAAACCCACAAAGATGACCTTTAAGGGCGTCATACCAGGTGTAGAGGCCAACTGTACGGGCTTAGTTACACTAGAAGTGGTCTTCGGATCCCCGAATAATTTCCGAAGCGAGGAGTTAATCTTCGACATAGTCCCGTTCCGCAGTGGCTATCACGCCCTGCTCGGACGAACCGCATTTGCAAAATTCAGTGCGGTGCCGCACTACGCATACCTCAAGCTCAAGATGCCAGGCCCTCAAGGAGTCATTACAGTTAATGGAAACACCGAACACTCTCTCGAACAGATGAGCATACGGTGGCCCTCGCAGCGGAAGTACAAAGTAGCCTCTTAAGGCAATTCTCCAATCTGACTATTACACGTTCGGATACCGTCAAGCGCGCCCGGAGTTACCTACAACAAGACCACCTGGCACGTTCTGTGCAAGCATAGCAGTGCGGCCCCAACCCCAGCCCTCGCGAAATTGCAGAACCAGTGCTACGCATACATAATTAGGCTCTGGAAATACCATGGGCATAAGGGAAGGGGCACAACCACGGCACGCCAAAAATGCGGCTCAACCGCACTAGGGGCTCCTGATTTTGTCATTTCTTTTTTCTTACTTTCAGGACTCCATTCTTCGGAAGGCCTGTCCGGCAGTATAGTCACCGAACACACGATGCAATAGCCAGGGAGGCAGCAAGCTGCGTTAAATGTCAAGGTGGTCTCTTTAACAAGCTAAATACCTGTCTTACATAAAGTCCCGCAGCTTGCCCCTGGAGGGGGACATGTCAAATAATCCCATCTCTTGCTTATTGCACTATTTGTATCGTTCTGCTTTCACATTAGCCCTTTAATAAACAGTACATAGCTCTTGTCTATTCTTGCATTCATTTTTTTATGTAAGTATGTTCAGTTATAACATTATGCAACCGTACACTTTGGTACGGCCAATACACCAGGGGCTTAAGTACCCCAAAATATGGTGCGGGAAGACTGAACACTCTCACGAGTGCGGCACCCCGAACTTGTAGCATTATATGCATCGGCTCCGAATCATGTCTTGGGTCAATAGTTGGGTTTGCCCGGCTCCCATGTTTTGGTACCTTACATTCTGTTATATCGGCTAAGGTAGCACTAGGAGAACTACTGCGATTGTGCCCCAGTTGAGCTGGGTTGAGAACCTCAGTAGAGAAAGCTAAAACTTACCGTCATGATAGGGCGAGAGCCGGTCGCTGTTCGAGAGGTTTTCGAGTCCCTAAAGACTTATGCCGCTTAGAGCGAGGAGCTGGCTTTGTCCGGCCTAGGCGTGGATAGCGCCCCAAACTCGGTCTTCCGAATACTAGGGGCTTCGCCAAAATTTAAAATTATAGAATTCTATGGCTAAGTGAGAGTGATAAAGCATTATAGTCCGATTGCCTTGTTCGTTGTGCTGAACGCCTCCCTCGAAGGACCCAAGAATGGGAACAAGAGTGCTCAGGTTTATCCCGAACACCCCAGCACTCGTGGCATGGGGGTAGAAGCCGACGACTTGCATCTCTCAGATTCAATAAATGGCCGCACAGAAGGTAATATTTTAAATTCAACAAGCATTGCTTAGTGCATATGAACAAGTTTTCAGCGCACAGGATAAACACGAGCGAGTTTACATTTCGGGCCTCATAATACATTTCGGGCACCCTAGTACATTCATTCGCCACAAGGCGGGCACCCTTCAGGACACCCTCATAATACATTTCGGGCCTGCGATGCTCCTTCCCCTCCTGTGGCCCATCTGTCACTAGCTTCTCAGCATCCAGCTTGCCAGAGTGGACTTTAGCGCGGGCAAGGGCCCTACGGGAGCCTTCGATGCATACGGAGCGCTTGATGACTTCAAGCCGTGGACAGGCATCCACCAGCAGCCTCACCAGTCCAAAGTTGCTCCCAGGCAGGACCTCCCCAGGCCACAGCCAGCCTATATGGCCCTTCATGGCCTATTCGGCTACCTTATGGAGCTCGACCAGCTGCTTCAGCTGGTCGCTCAAGGGCACCGGGTGTCTGGCCTTAGCATATTGGGACCAGAACACTTTCTCCGTCGAGCTCCCTTCTTCGGCTCGGTAGAATGCGGCGGCGTCGGACACACTGTGGGGCAAATCTGCAAATGCTCCTGGAGAGCTCCGGACTCGCGTACGTAACAAGTAATTCACTTTCACGTGCTTGCTTTGCATAAAGAATGCCTTAGCCGCCGCTATCTTCTTCATCGCCTCAATTTCCTGGAGGGCTTTTTGGGCTTCGGCCTTGGTGGATTTGGTGCTCTCAAGGGCCGAGGCAAGCTCAGACTCTCGAGTCTTTGAGTCAAGCTCCAATCTCTCATGTTTCTTCACAAGAGCATGGAGCTCTTGCCGCACTTCCTCTGCCCGCGCCTCATGCTTTTCTCGCTCGGTTTGCTCCGCGGCCGCATTGTCTTCGGCCTTGGACAACGCTTCCTTCAGGGTCGCCACCTCGGTTGTGGCCCCTGTAACATTCACGTTGGTCCTGTCATTATTTGCAACCAGGTATTTTTATATACTTAAATAAGGTACTACTTACCTTCCTTGTCCTCTAACTACTTCTTGGCAAGGCCGAGCTCGTTCTCGGACCGCTCGAGGCTCTGCTTCAATGCATCGACCTCCGCAGTCTGTGCGGCAGAGGTCAGCAGCACAGCCTGCATTCCCATATTGACATTTTTATGATAGACTCCTGCGTATATCTTTTCAGACCCTTATTCCGACTTTTCTTTCCGAACACCGAACTGAGCATCAGCGGCTACTGTCTATGTGGTAATATTTTCACATGTCTTAAATACATACCTCAAAGCCTGTTAGAAGGCTGGCATAGGCTTCTGTCAGCCCGCTCTTGGCGGACTGAACATTCTGGATCACCGCACTCATAATAGTGCGGTGCTCCTCGTCGATGGAGGCGCCGTTAAGCACCTCCAGCAAATTATCTGGTGCCTCCGGTTGGACGGAGGTCACCGGCGTCGTAGGCTTGCCCTTCTTACGAAGGGGTCGCCTGCCGGACTCCGGAACCACTGAAGGTTCCGGTGGGGCGTTCGGCCCAGGGCCGGACTTAGATCCCTCTGGGGTTTTATCCCCTTTGCGCTTGGAGTCTGGAAAGTCGCCTTGCGGCGCCTCCGGGGCTACCTCCTCCTGGCCTGGCCCCTTCTGGGACTCCACCTCAACATCGTCCGTGGGGCGAGGGGAGGTAGCAGTCGGAAGTGAAAGACTATTCACATCCAATGAATCCAGGGATCCGCTCGACGAAGCGTCAAACTGGGCCTTGGGCGGACTGCATGATTATGTTCGGCGTTAGAAGATACAGTGCACTAAAGGAACGCCATGAGTTATTCTGGTATCCGGATACTTATGATGTTACCAGGGGCTTGGCCCTGGATGGCCACTCCTCTCCGCCGTCTTCGGCGTCGGTGGCGTAGTCTGGAAGAAGGGTCTTCCCCTTCTTGGACCCTCCGGCCTCCCTAGTTGGGGCGGCCTTCCTTTTCTTTCCTCCCCTCGTTGGAGGGGGAGAGGCTTCTTCTTCCTCCTCCTCGTCTTTGGAGGAGGAGGGCGCTTCCGGGTCGTTGGGCAATGAGTCCGACACCACCAGGCGCCGGGAGCTCCTTCGAGTTCCCGTGGCCTTCTTCTTGGCCTTCTTCTCCGGCACCACGTGAGGTGCCGGGACCAGCAGCTTCGCCAAGCGGGCATCTGCTGGGCCTTCGGGCAAAGGGGCCGAACAGTCGATTTGTCGGGACTTCTTCTGCCTGTCCTGTTAGAGGAATGGGAGCTTAGATCCCGCATAGAGTCAAACTATGAAAAACAATTACCGTGTAATGGGTAAACTAAGCTTAGCGCGCTGGCTTGGTGCTTCGCGCAGAATCTGCGATCCTCGGTAATGGGAGGGTGAACCTCGGAGCTCTTGAAAAGCACCTTCCAGGCATCTTCGTGCTTGTGTCAAAGAGCCTGGACAAAGTTTGGTGCTGGGCCGGGTCGAATTCCCACAAATTAAAAGCCCGTCATTGACACAGGAGTATCCGGTGGAAGAGCATGACCTGGACTACGGTGACAAGTTTAACCTTCCTGTCAATCAGGTCTTTCACGCAGGTTTGGAGTCCGGTCAGCTCTGCCGAATTACCCCACTATAGGCCCGTCTCTTTCCATGAGGTGAGCCATGTGGGGATGCCAGATCGGAATTCGGGGGCCGCTGCCCATTCAGGGTCGCGCGGCTCGGTGATATAGAACCACCCCGATTGCCACCCTTTGATGGTTTCCACAAAGGAACCCTCGAGCCATGTGACGTTGGCCATCTTGCACACCATGGTGCCTCCGCAATCCGCTTGCTGGCCGCCCACTACCTTCGGCTTGACATTGAAGATCTTCAGCCATAAGCCGAAGTGGGGCTTGATGCGGAGGAAGATCTCGCACACGACGATAAACGCCGAGATGTTGAGGATGAAGTTTGGGGCCAAATTGTGGAAATCCATGCATAGTAGAACATGAGCCCCCGGACAAATGGATGGAGTGGGAAGCCTAGTCCGCGGAGGAAATGGGGGAGGAACACCACACTCTCATGGGGCCTGGGGGTGGGGATGAGCTGCCCCTCATCTGGAAGCCGGTGCGTGATGTCGTTTGACAAGTATCCGACCTTCCTCCACTTTTTGATGTGCCTCTCCGTGACGGCGGAGGCCATCCACCTTCCTCCCGCTTCGGACATGGCTGGAGAAGGTTGAGGTGGGAAGTGCGGACTTGGGCGCTGGAGCTCGACTGCGCGGAGATGGATAAACAAAGGAGGAAGAAGGCGTAAATGGAAAGAGTGGATCCTTATCCCCTTATATGGGCGAACGAAACTATGTACCCCCACTAGCCTAGTAAAACTCGCTTATCTCCCAAGCGCCGTGATTGATGGCGCGGTTGGGTTACCCATGCCCGTATTGATGAGAATCCCGAAATAAGGGGACACGATCTCTACTTTGACAAGACATGCCAAGGAAACCGCCTCGCTAAACGCGCTGAGGTGGGACGTAAAACGATTCGAATAAAGGCTTGGCCGTAGCATGATGTCACGCTGCGGAATACGTTAGCAGATTAGATTTGTTCAAGTATTATCCTCTCTACGGTGGTATGTGGAACTTATTTTGCACAGCCGGACACTACCCTTGTGTTCAACATCTTCTATGAAGTATTCGGAGTAGGAACCCGCCTTGCAATGCCGAAGACAATTTGCACGCCGGACTCGTCGTCATTGAAGCCTGGTTCAGGGGCTACTGAGGGAGTCCTGGATTAGGGGGTGTCTGGATGACTGGATTATGACCTTTGGCCGGACTCCCGGACTATGAAGATACAAGATTGAAGACTTCGTCCCGTGTCCGGATGGGACTTTCCTTGGTGTGGAAGGCAAGCTTGGCGATACGGATATGTAGATCTCCTCCCATTGTAACCGACTCTGCATAACCCTAGCCCTCTCTGGTGTCTATATAAACCAGAGGGTTTTAGTCGGTAGGACGAACAACAATCAGACCATAGGTTAGCTTCTAGGGTTTAGCCTCTCTAATCTTGTGGTAGATCTGCTCTTGTACTACCCATATCAATGTTAATCAAGCAGGAGTAGGGTTTTACCTCCATCGAGAGGGCCCGAACCTGGGTAAAAACATCGTGTCCCTTGTCTCCTGTTACCATCCGCCTAGACGCACAGTTCGGGACCCCCTACCCGAGATCCGCCGGTTTTGACACCGACAAAGACCGAGGAGAACATGGTATTGAGATCCAAAAAGAGAGAAGAAGCCATCTAACTAATAACTATGGACCCGAAGGTCTGTGGTAAACTACTCACAACTCATCGGAGGGGCTATGGTGTTGATGTAGAAGCCCTCCATGGTCGATTCCCCCTCCAGCGAAGCGCCGGCGAAGGCTCCAAGATGGGATCTCGTCGATACAGAAGGATACAGCGGTGGAATTAGGTTTTCGTTCCTGATGTTCTCGGGGTACGTGGGTATATATAGGAGGAAGAAGTAGGTCGGTGGATGCCCGAGGGGCCCACG
Source organism: Triticum turgidum subsp. durum (assembly GCA_900231445.1). Lineage (NCBI taxonomy): Eukaryota > Viridiplantae > Streptophyta > Magnoliopsida > Poales > Poaceae > Triticum > Triticum turgidum. The sequence continues at coordinate 467,032,419 of LT934120.1, forward strand.
AGATAGGGGGCGCGCCCTGTAGGGGTGGGCCCGCCCTCCACCCTCGTGGCCTCCTCGGCTGCTTCTTGACTTGCAGTCCAAGACCTCTGGATCACGTTCATTCCAAAAATCATGTTCCCGAAGGTTTCATTCCGTTCGGACTCCATTTGATATTTTTCTTCAAAATACTGAAATAGGCAAAAAAAACAGCAATACGGGTTGGGCCTCCGGTTAGTAGGTTAGTCCCAAAAATGATATAAATGTTTAAAGTAAAGCCCATAAACATCCAAAACGGGTAATATAATAGCATGGAACAATCAAAATTATAGATACACTAGAGACGTATCAACTCCCACCTAGTAAAATTTTTAGTTGCCGTTGTATTTCCTCAAACACAACCTTGCCCTCCCCGCCCCCCCCCCCAACACACACCCCAAAACCTCCGCTCACACAGACACACACAACCCTCGAAACCATTGGAAGGTCGATGCCATCGCCTGCTCCTGCATCCTCAACCTCTGCTTGTGTGCCGGGGAGCTCGAGGAGCCAATGGCCAAAAAGAGGTTTGTCGCGGCCTTTTCGCTCGACGCTGGTGAGGTGGCCGCCGAGGTGTCCCTATCGTCCTCCGCAGGCCTGATCCGCCGTCGCCGGTCCCCCGATCCGCCCGCCGTCGCGCCCCTACACCGGTTCAAGGACTTCCCCGTCCTCCTCAGACCCGGTAGCCGATGAAGTCCTACATCGGGGTCCGGCAGCGGGTGACGTGGGTCGCCGAGATTACAGATCGAGAGACCCACACCCACCAGTGGCTCGGTAGCTTCCACAAGGTCGAGCTAGCGGCCATGGAGTATGAACGCTGGCAGGTCTGCTACCACGGCATGGCGGCTAAGCTCAATTTCCCCTTCGGCATATGTCCGGTCGACCTTGTTCCGCCGGAGCCAGGGGTGGTGAGCTCGGCTATGGCGCGGGAGAACCGCGAGTCGCGGGAGCGCCTCGAGGCCGAGGCCACCGACAAGGCCTACATGCAAGAGCTCCATCGGCAGCACCCAGAGCTCGTGGAGGCAGAGCGGGCGATCATTGCCGGCGCGGAGGGCGGCGAGGTTATCACACTCTCCTCCGATGACAAGATCAAAGGCAGCAAGGACGACAGCGCGGAGGGCGGCAAGGTTATCGCGCTCTCCTCTGATGACAAGGTCGAAGGCGGCGGCGACGGCGGCACGGAGGGCATCGAGGTGGGCCCTAAGGACGATGAGATCGACGTCGACGAGTGGAGGAGTGCCTTCCCCAATGACCCCAACGACGGTACTGGCCCGGACCCGGCTCGTGGCACACCGTACATGACGAGGAAGGATTGGCTCGACCTCTACTTGGACCGAAAGTAGTTTAGCTTAGTTTAAATTTATGTTTTATGTTCAGTTATGCAAAACTATCTATATTTAAGTTTGAATGCATGCTACTTTCGGTTGAACCTGCTTTGAACTTGATCAAATTGATGTTTAGAACCTTAAGTTTAGGAGATCAACTAGAAAAGGCCAAAAATTGCTGGAGTATATATATATACACTAAGGGTTTTAGTCCTTTAACTTTTAAAGGATCGCCTAGAGATGTCCTTATGACTTGTTTATTTCAGTTCTTCACAATGTGATGCTCTATATCTTCAACTATTTTTCGTGCAGTTCAATTTCGTCAATAACAGTTTCAACAATACCACTATGAATTACGATATTTGGTTGCTGTTAAGGATATTGCAGTTAACATGCCTTTTCGTTTTTCAATTGTTGTTTAGCAACATGCATTGTACTGAATGACTAAATATGCAATCCCAGTCTACATAACAAAAAGGAATAGTGTTACCTTAATGTTCTAATGATCTCTAGATATACATGTAATAAAATCTTATATAATGGGATAGATGGAGTCTTGTACTACATCATTTTTCAATTGTTGTTTAGCTTCTAATATTAACTTGTTGCTTTTAGGTACATATATCATTGCCAAAGATCCACACTTCGACCCTTTCTGCATATGGGGCAATGAGATATTCATGAACCAACATCAAGTGAGGAAACTTATAAAGATTGTTATTATAATGGGTCAAAAGAGGCCAATCGAAGTATTTGTTTACACTTTATGCAAGACAACGGTGAACTACAGGATGGTAAGTAAGAACCCTGTAGCCTTCTTTTTACTGCCCGTAATGAGTTGTGTTAGATGACAATATCTGAATCTTTTTTCTTTTGCGGTGGATCCTGAAGCAGTTTACTCAAGATTACCTATCAAACTACATGATTGGTGGCCGGCCATCACAGGGGGTTGGACTAGAGTCCTACATGCCTTCTGCATCAAGGAGAGCACAATAGGGCCATTCCGCTTCACCTTGTTCAACAACTGGAATGTCTGTCGCCTCTTTCTTTACCATCTGTAATAGTACAAGTATAGAACCCTGGTACATCATTCTTTATTTGGTGCGTATGTAATTCTTAAACATATGTACCTGTGAATCGAATAATGCATTGGTTGTTTGAACCTCATGGATATGAATAAAGTTATAGCCTACTTTCAAGTTTAAATTAGGTACAATTTTAAATAGCAGCAATTAAATTAGGGCGAAACTACATTGTGTCGGTCATTACGGCACACACGGTTGGTAAAACACAAACGTTTGTGATATACACCATAATCTGAGACGGTTCACAGAGAGGAAACGTGTGCAAGCATGCACACAGTTGTTGTTTGGAAAATGTGTGTGATGTTAGACACTATCATATACGATGCGGGAAAACTAAATGTGTGTGATTGTCTACCTATCGTACATGGTTTATATTCATGAACTGTTTGTGATGTGCCAGGCATCATAAAGCTGTCGTGCCTAGAATCTGCCTGGAAAACTCCCGTGCCTAGAATTTGCTCAGTTTTAGGCAAAACCACAAAACTCTGACTGCGATGGCAATGCGAGCACAAACGAGTAGCAAGGATGAAGCGTTTGGGATATTCGAGATATCGAAAACGGTTATATAGGGAGAACTATATGCATTAAGGCTCCCTATCCCCGACGATTTCTGGGTCGTGTGGGAAGGACCCCCCTATCGCCCACACTCACTTGGTGACGGTTCCAAATGCCGTCGCGGAAAGGGGTTAAAAACTGTTTATTTAGGACCGATGGGCACCAGTGTATGCATGGTTTTGAAACCAGACTATCAGATATTTGCTATGTTGTTCAAGAGCCTAGGAGAAATGATGGCAAAGGTTATGGTGCTCCATCGGACAATACAGCACGAAAACGTAATAGACAGGTCAAATGAACTGAGCTTCTGAAGTTCTGGTGGTGCATTTATCTGCCAGACTGTTAACTTTTATGCCAACCTTCCTTTTGTTTTATGGTTGTAATTTGTTTTCTTGCGATACAAAATTTGTCCTTAACGTGCATCCACCGGCTGAAGAAAACAGCAAGCCATTTATGTATAGTGTAGGGTGTTCCCTATATTTGCATTGGTGGCGAACTTTGATGCCCAGTGGATGTAATCTGTGCAATCGCCTTAATAGCCTAGCGTTAGTTTCAAGCTTATTTATTTCCTAGTCTTCTTTTTCCCTGGTTCCCTAGTGGCCGCAACAACCATGGGCCATATACGGACCGTGGTAACCTTGACCTGGCTACAGTCCGTAGGATCCATGGGCCTCATATGGGCCGCCGGATAAATGGGCCTCCAACGGGCCGTATAATCAGTGGGCCTCGTGCTGTCAGATAAATGGGTCCACATGGGCCGTGAACGAGCTTAATTGGTGTCGGCCCAGCACGGTAATGGGGCGTTAATAGGCCGGAGGATAGCAAAGGCTTAATTCTGTCACATGCATAATGGGTCATTAATGGGCCAGAATATAGGACAGGCTGGAAACAGCGCAACAGGTTAACATGCCACGAGCAGGCCGATTATTTCAATGGGCCAAATTTGGCCCATTAGGGAAAGAGGCTAGTAAAGGGCCAGAAGTAATCGAGGGGCTGGAAAGGAGCCCAAGAACATATGGGCCACCAGTAGGCCGAAAGCTAACACGGGCTGGAAACGGTCCATGTGAATCATGGGCCATTAATGGGTACAAGGAAATCTACTGTTCATTATGGGCTAGAGTCACCATGGGCCACTAAAGGGCCTTAAGATACGAAAGGCCTCATATGGGCCAAAACACTTTGTGGGCCATACATGGGCCGAAAGTGAAACATGCTAGTGTTGTATTCGACGGCCCACATGACATTGTTGGGAAGATTTCGGGAAGGCCCTAACAGGTCATGAGTTACCGGGCCATAAAATGGGCTATTTGCGAACAGACCATTAACAGGCTTTTCATGGGCCGGCCCGCTAACTTTTGACCAAGTCAAACGGGTCGGCCTTTGTAAGCTAAATGGGCCAGTGGTGGGCCATCGCACGTGTCGACATATCATAGGCGCCTATCTGACCCAATGACGAGCTGACACGTGTTTCCTTCGGCCAATGAGGATTTTACACGTGGAAAATACCCATTGGTCCGGGCTTTTAACGGGTTATCGGATCCAAAACCGGACCCGATAACTTAACGGTGACCCGTTACGATTGATGCCACATGTTCGTCACCCTTGACAAAAGCACTTCTATGACGCGCGATTTATCGTCATGGAAGTGGACACTTCTGTGATGATAATTTTGATAATGTCATCGAACACTTCTACGACAGCACAGGTATGACTATCTTGATTCTGTCATAGAATCGTCATGGATGTCCATACATGACAGAAAAGGTGACCTACTATGACAAACACGTATCATCACTGAAGTGTATTTTTTTTGTAGTGCAATTGGACGGTATGCGCAAACAAGGAGTATTCTCGACCCCATAATTGTGAACCAAATTATGAAAAATCTTTTGATGTAGCAAGTGTAAGGGCCTCCTAGGGGGAAGTCCCTCTTGTGACACTTGGTTTCTTGTAGTCCTTATTTCCTGATGAGAATTTCGGATAGTGGATATACCAGCCAGAGTGCCTCTCTCCGAGGCCGGAGGGTGGACCTCAAGCGAATCCCTTTCATCTTCCTCCATAATGCCTTCCTCGGCCTCATCCCGCCTGAGTTCCATCTGCATGAACCAAGCATCATCTTCCATGTTCTTGTAGGAGGAGGAAGACATGATGCCCGGCTTCAAAATATGGAAGAAAACAGCATGAAACAAGCACATGGAATATCTCTGCGATACGGTGGTCAAAACATCAGGAAGTATATATAATGAATTTTTTCCATGCAGGACAAGTAACATGGACTAAAAACGGAGTCAGGAAAGTCCATGAGGGGGCCACAAGCCTGGGAGGTGTGTCCAGGTGGGTAGAGCGCGCCCCTCGGGCTTTTCACTCCCATGGACTATTCAGGCTGTTTATTATTTTCCTAAATTTTTAAATATTCCAAAACCGATAGAAAGTAATTTTATGGAACTTTTGGAGTCGGTTTACCTACCGTACCATGTACCTACCACTTTTTCAGAGTTCTGGGGCGTTCCGAAAGGTTTCCCTTATGTACTCCTCTAGTGTCATAGTTTTGATAATATTACTTTCAACATTAATGGGCATACCTAAGATATAAGGCTTAATTCTTTGGCCATTAACCACCTTCGGATTAGTGCTTTCGGCGTTGTTTATCTTGATAGCTCCGGAATGATAAACTTCTTCAACGATATACGGACCTTCCCGTTTAGAGAGAAGCTTTCTTGCAAACAATCTTAAACGAGAGTTGCATAATAAACCTTGATCTCCTATTTTGAATCCCATTTTGGATTCTTCTATCATGCCATCTTTTAACTGTTTCCTTAAATAACTTGGCATTTTCATAAGCTTGTGTCCTACATTCATCTAGAGAACTAATATCAAATAACCTCTTTTCACCGGCAAGTTTGAAATCATAATTAAGTTCTTTAATTGCTCAATATACTTTATGTTCTTATTCAAGAGGTAAATAACATGCTTTTCCATAAACCATTTTTTAAGGGGACCCCATAGGATTCTTATAAGTAGTTATGTACGCCCACAATGCATCATCATGTTTCTTAGACCAATTCTTTCTAGACCTATTGACGGTCTTTTGCAAAATTAGCTTTATTTCCCTATTGCTCAATTCAACGTGACCACTAGACTGACGATGATAAGGTGATGAAATTCTATGGTTGACATCATATTTAGCTAGGAATTTACGGAATGCACCATGAATAAAATGTGAACCACCATCAGCCATTAAATATCTAGGGACTCCAAACCTCGGGAAAGTAACTTCTTTAAGCATTTTAATAGAAGTGCTATGATCAACACTCCTAGTTGGAATAGCTTACCCACTTAGTAATGTAAGAAACAACAACTAAAAGATGAGTATACCCATTGGAGGAGGGAAAAGGTCCCATATAATAATATTCCCAAACATCAAAAGGTTCAATAACAAGTGAATAGTGCATAGACATTTCCCAACGTCTACTAATATTACGAATTCTTTGACATTCAACACAGGATAAGACAAACTTATGTGCATCCTTGAAGAGAGTGGGTGTGATGCCCCCCGATTCAATTGTGCACTAATCATACACGCAAATGTGCATTATCAAGATCAGAGACTCACAGGAAGATATAACAACACAACTCTAGACACAAATCCAAACATAAAGCTTTATACTACAAGCAGGGCCTCGAAGGCTCGAATACATAAGTCAGCGGAAGCCACAATGCCTGAATACAAACATAAGTAAACAAGTTTGCCTTAAGAAGGCTAGCAAACCAATGACATCTAGATCGAAAAGGTGCATGCCTCCTGCCTGGGAACCTCCTAACTACTACTAGTCGTTGGTGGTCTCCACGTAGTAGTAGGCTTGGTCGGGGTAGTAGTATTCGTCGGCGGGATCAATGGGCGAAGAATTAAACACTATATCTCATGTATGCCTATTAATGTTGAAAGCAATATTATTCAAATCATGGCATCAGAGGAACACATAAAAGAGACCTTCCAGAACACTCCAGAATACTAAAAAAAGAGGAGGTACGTGATACGGCAAGTAAATGGACTCCAAAAAACCTGTCGGAGTAAATGACCACGGGTAGCCTCATCAGCCCCCCTGGTATTTCAAGACATCGGGGTTGGCTGCTCCCCTCAAGCATCACAAGCAAAGGGATGCCCTCTTAGGAACGGCTGGTCCAAGCGGACGGTTGCGAGAAGGCGGCGAAATTAAGAAGGCGGACACAAAGATGGCCGACTCCTAGCAAGCGGCCTCTAGAGAGACCGGCTCCTAGCAGGCGGTTCCTCGTGCCCTCAAAGTTTGCACCCACATAACGACGATGAGACGGGGCGTGGCTACAGTGCAGCCTGCCACACCTGAATCCAGGTCCAAGTGTGGCCACAGTGTAGCGTACCCGGTGGACATCCCTTGCCCAGCGCAGCACTGTTGCAACGCCGCCCATGACGCCATCCATGGTAGAGGAAGCCATGCTTCCATGACTAGTCGGCACAGAGGGAGGCTAACTCCTAGCAGGCGGCAACTCCCCCTCCCTTGGAATCTGTGCACCATTAACCAGATGAGACGGAGTGTGACTATAGTGAACGCCTGCTAGGCGGCGGGTTTGTAGCCATGCTTCCCCTGACAAAGCCTCCGTCATCAGAGGCAAGGCTGCAGTGAAGAGCAGCCGACGGGTGCCACAAGCGGCGGGCCCTACCTGTCGGCCGAGAACCGGCCGCCGGCGGGACCCACTAGGCGACGGGCCCCAGCAGTCGGTGGAGAAGCTGGCGACTAGAGACACTGATGGTCGAGACCTATGCCCGGCTGGATTACCATTGTACCCCTGGGGGGTAGGCCTATATAAACCCCACAGGCCCTCCCATGCAAAGGGTTCAGACCCTTAGAGATCACACACACCACGTAGGGAGAAAGGGGTAGAGCTAGCCTTGTTCTTCTTCTTCCCTTAGCCAAACGGCTAAAGGAGCAATCTTGGAGCTACCTTGTTGAGATAGTGAACATGCAGAGACCCCGCAGAGCAGGAGTAGGGGTGTTATCTCCTAGGAGTGCCCCGAACCTGGGCAGGATTTGCCGGCGCAGGCTGTCTTGCCCACTCCCGCTTCTAGAGCCCGGCGACGTACTTTTGACCCCCTCCATGTTAAGCCATCCTTTGGCATATGTTGCACCAAACCCCCGATATTTAGCTCCCACCGTCGGGCTAGGTGCACCGTCATCCGGAAACACATTCTAGACAAGAACCATCTTCCACCATGGCGAGCACAGCCAGCCCGACACGCCCCATGGCATTTGCACCGACGTGCTGCATGGCGCGGAAGTCGCTTGCGTGGCGAGCTGCCTCGCCGATCTCATCGGCGGGATCCGCCTCTTCGACGAGCCCGCGCCAGACGCAGGCATGGGCAACACCGAGAACAGCCTCGTCCACCTCCTTGGCAAGCTCGACATCGCCAACGAGGCTGCCTCCGACCTGGAGTCCGTCGGCTCCACCGATCCAACCATTGACATGGTCATCAACGCCGGCGCCGCCCCCGCTGATACCTTCCTCGAGCACGTGGTGATCTAGGAAAACCCTCTACCTCGAGCAGACAGCAGTGGCAGCACCATCACGGAGGTGCTTGTCATCAGCAATGACGAAGCCTCCGAAGGAGCCGACCAGGACCCACTACAGGCAGCGATGCACCACCTTTCTACGCCCATATCGGCAGATGCCAACGGCGAGACGCTGGAAGCCTACCGCGTCGCACTCGTCGAGAGCGCAAAGAAGTTGGCTGCCATGAGGTGCCTACCGAAGCCTAACAACACGAAATCGACCGGGATGTAGGCGGCATGCCGGCTGCTGGCGAGCCCAGCCACGTGGGCTCTGTCCGCCAACGCGGCGCTGCCATCGCCAGCATGCTAAGCACCGACCGCCCTGTCTACGCCACGCCCTGGAGAACCTACACATTGCCTAGGCGGCAGGAGACGAGCTGGATCGCTTGGAGGGCGATGAGCATCGCTGCATGACGGAGCACGTTTAGCAGCTCATCGATGCAGCCGCCACACAGCAAGAAGCTAGTGCCCGCACCGATAATCCTCCCCCCCCACCGAGAGCAAGGCGCGACCCCCCGAACGCCAACGGCAGGCGGTGCCTGTCGGATATCGGGTTTCGGCAAAACCCTTAAGGTTCGAACTTCGGGGTGCGCACGAAGATCTTCCCCCTACCGATCCACGTCCCAACGCCTAGCCGTGAATCTAAGCTGCACGATGAACAACACAAGGGACACAAGGTTTATACTAGTTCGGGCCACTGTTGTGGTGTAATACCCTACTCTAGTTTGTGGTATGGTGGATTGCCTCTGGGGCTGATGATGAACAGTACAGAGGAAGAACAGCCTCGCGAGGGGTGTTCTTGAGCTGGTGCGGTGTCCAACATGGGATGGGTTCGGTCTGCTCTGGATGAGATTCTCCCCCTCTACGGTGGTGTCTATCTCTATTTATAGGGGCCTTGGTCCTCTTCCCAAATATTGAGCGGGAAGGGAGCCAACAATGGCAATTTTGAAGGGGAACATCTAGTACAAATTATCCCGACTAAAGTTGGTCTTCGACTACCAAAGGCACTGGTAATGACACCGTCTTGGGCTCCACGGTGACCTTCGTCCTCCCGCTCTGCTGGTCTTGGTCTCGTTGGACCGATATGGTAACCTTTGCTTGATGCCTCGGTACTCCGCGCCTGCATTTGCCCCCTTTGCACCAAAGAGGAAACGAGGACACCGCGCAGGCTGGCGCCCGCCTGGTCTCGATCATCATGGATTGCGTCATGAGCACCTCGCGAGGTACCCCTGCCTTGATCTCTCTGCCTCCTCGCGGGCCTACCTGGTGAGCCGCCCCTAAGGAAGCCTTGCGTCATCCGCCCCGCAAGGCTTGGCACCTCGCGAGGGTCTTGAGCCCGGGTTGATGTAGACGGGCCGGACTGGGCCACTGCTTGAGCCACGCCGCAGTCCGCAGGCAGGCAAGTCTGGGGACCCCCATTCCCAGGATGCCGACAATAGCCCCCGGGCCCAAGGCACGCCCGGACTTGGCTTAGCAGCGAAGCCAAAGGGCAAGTGCGGAGCGCCGCATGCCCCAACAGCCTGCGGCCTTGGTCGCTGCGTGGCGGTTGATGGGACGTGGGCGTCTCCACTTCCCCATGCTGCCTCGGCAACTGCCAGATTTGACGAGTCCCTGCTGCATGCAAAAAGGGTCATGATTACATGCGATCGTGGGGGCCGACGGTTGGCCTCCTCTAGGCTATAAATGTGGCAGGGGGGGGGGTGCAAGAGCCCCGCTCCACATCTCCCTTCCCCCTGCCTTCTTCTTCTTCCTCCTTGCTCCAGTTGCTCGCCGCGTCCCATGGCGCATTCGAAGAGGTTTTCGGCGGCAGAAAAGGGGAAGGCTTGCCAGGAAGGGCCTAGCTCCCCTCCGCCCAAACATGGCCGAGGTCGTCTTCGCAAGCACCCTGCGACTCCTGCAGCGGCTCCTCATGGTCGCGGCGGTGGTCCTTCGCACAGTGATGGCCGCCCGATGGGCGAGGGAAGGCGCGTCGTGGCCGCGCAGCCTTCCAGTCTGTGCTTTCACTTGGCAAAGGTGCTGCCGTAGTTTGTCGTGTGGTCGGTGGATCCGGCCGGCACCTGGCTCCAGCTTCCCCACTTCTTTGCCAGCGAACTGTCGGCCGGTGCCCCTGGCGGGCTCTGGCTCCAGGCAGACGGCTGCTGTAGCAGGGCCTCCCGGGTCATGGTGGAGATCTCCATCGCCGGGAATGTGGCCCTGGCCCGCGGCTGGCAGACGTTTGCCCGCGCGCGTGGCCTGGGCCGGCGGTGCACCCTCCACTTCAAGTTTGATGGCAACGCGACCCTCTATGTGGGGGTGTTTGGAGAAGATGGTCACCGCGTCGGGTGCTGCCCTGAAGACAACGATGGTGACGGGGTGCTGGGCCTTGGCGACGGCCGTGACGAAGGCGAAGGCGAGCCCGCTCCGAGTGGCGCCCGTAGCTCGCCGAGCTTCAGCGGCTCTCCCTCTGGTGACATCTCCTCCAGCAATTGCCATAATCAGCCACCACGCCGTTGCACACGCTTCGAGGGCGGTAGCGGGTCTTCCCGCCGTCGCACCTCGGTGAAGTGCGCGGAGGAGTCTGATTGAGATTGGGAGGGCGGTGCGGATCCCTCCTTGCAAGCCGTCGCGAGGTGCGCCATGTTTATTTTCTTTTTCTCTTTTTCCTGCATTGAGAGAGAGAGAAGTATGGAGCCCCGTGGGGGCATGCATGACTATTGCCCTTAATTATCATGCTATGTCAGCCATTCCCGTGCTATGTTATGGTGTCGCGGCAGTGTGCTTGCGCGTAGGAGCAACTTAGCTCGGGAGGTTCGCTGCAGCTTTCTCCTTGCGAGGTACTTGTCTGAGGCCTCGCCGGGCATCTTAAGGCCTGGAAAAATTAGTTGGGGGGGATATCTTTTGAACCTTTGTCGCGAGGGTGACGAACTTACGTCCTGCGTTTGCGTCGCGATGCCCGTGGGGAAAGGACCGGGAGGGGTGCTCCCACTGTGAACATGAGTGAGGGAGCCTCACGAAATTATGCAAGAAGTTGCTCACGAGGGCGCCCACGCATCCCCCTCGCGAGTCTTGCGAAAGAGAGAATGAGCCATGCGGAAAAAAAGACAGAGAATGATGGGCAGGGTATGGCAAACAACACTAGAAGCAACTCCAATAAAGTTTTGAACAAAGGAGAACAAGCCAACTGCGGAAAGCAAATGAAAAGCCGCGTCTGGCACCTAGTCTAGTCTTCGATGTCTTCTCACCAGCGCGGGTGAGAGCCCTCGAGGCCCAAGGGCGGCACTCCGGAGACTCCGGGGCGTGTACAGCCCCAACTCATTATTACGTGAGAGTGTCACGGGCGGCGAGCTTCACAGGCACTAGGCCTTCTTCACAGGCACCGGGCCTTTTCTTGGGGCGGTGAGCTTCACAGGCACCGGGCCTTCTTTATAGGCACTGGGCCCTTCTTCACAGGCACTAGGCCTTACTTCACAAGCACCGGGCCTTCTTTACAGGCACTGGGCCTTACTTCAAGGGTAGAACCTCCGGAGGTGCTGAATGTTCCACGCGTTCGGAATGGGCACCTCTTCCTGGGTCTCCAAGCATGCGGCGCCAGGTCTAGAAACATGAACAACCTTGAATGGACCCTCCCACATGGGCGAGAGTTTGTGCATCCCTTCCCTGGAGAGCACCCGCCTAAGCACGAGGTCACCTACCTCGAGAGTCCTAGGGCGGATGTTGTGGCAGTCGTACCGCCGTAGCGCCTGCTGGTATCTTGTTGCTCGTAGCGCGACCTCCCGATGGTGTTCCTCCCCCAGCACGAGGTCCATCCCCCGCATGGCGTCCTGCAGCATTTCGTCAAACGCCAGGACCCGTGCGAAGCGACGCCTGACCTCATGAGGGAGGACCGCCTCTGTTCCGTAGACGAGGAAGAACGGGGTCTCGCCGGTCGACTTGCTGGCAGTAGTGCGGATGGACCATAGCACAGACTGGAGCTCGTCATACCAGCCCCTGCCGCAGGCCTCCAGCTTCTTCTTGAAGGTCCTGGTTTTGAGGCCTTTCAGGACCTCTGCGTTGGCGCGTTCAGCCTGGCCGTTGCTCCGAGGGTGTGCCACCGAAGCGTAGCATATCTGCATTCCAAGGTTAGCACAATATATTTTGAAGAGATTACTGGTGAACTGTGAACCATTGTCGGTGATGATGCGATTAGGAACTCCGAATCGGCTCACGAGGACCTTGATGAACTTGACTCCAGAGCCATCTGGGATGGTGCGGACAGCTTCCACCTCCGCCCACTTGGTGAACTTGTCAATGGCGACATAGAGGTAGCGATAGCCCCCTGGCACCAGAGGAAACGGGCCCAAGTTATCCAGCCCCTAGACTGCGAACGACCACGAGAGTGGGATGGTCTACATGCCTTGAGATGGCTGATGAATCTTCTTGGCGTGGAATTGGCAGGCTTCGCAAGGCTTCACCAGTTCGATTGCATCATTGAGTGATGTAGGCCAATAAAACCCGCTGCGAAACACCTTGCCGACGAGGGTCTGTGATGACGAGTGGTGCCCATAGTCTCCACCCTGAATGCCTGCCAGCAACTCCTTCCCCTGTTCCCTGGAGATGCAATGTAGGGAAACACCGTTTGGTCGCTTCCGGTAGAGTTCTCCATGTTGGATGCAGTAGGTTGTGGCCTGCCGGGCCACGCATTTCGCGTCCTCTTCTTTCTCTGGCAAAGTCCCTTGCATCAGGTAATCCTTGAGCTCCGTAGTCCAGCATTCCTCCTGAGGCTACAGCGCCAGGAGCAAGCATGCTCCTGAGGTCGGGCCATAGGCCGGAGCTCCTAAGGGAGGCAGTTAAGGGAGTTCCTCCCGAGGTTGCACTGTGCTTGATAGTGTTGGTGCTGCTGAGGGCTTGAAGAGTCGTTCCTCGAAAATGCCAGGCTCCTGAGGCAGCTACCTCGATGCCCTCTTGGCAATGTCATATGCCTCTTGGTTGGTGCCGCGGGGCACATGCTGCAGCTCTAGCCCCAAAAACTGCTTTTCCATCTTGCGCACCTCTGCAAGATATGCCTCCATGTGTTCGTCCTTGGGCTTGTACACCTTGTTGGAGAAGTTGACGAGGAGCCGTGAGTCACCCTTGATGATGAGGTGCTTCACCCCCAATGCGGCCGTGGCCTTTAAGCCTGCTATGAGGCCCTCGTATTCTGCTATATTGTTGGAAACCTTCTCGCCCTGCTGGAAACAGAGTTGCACGACGTAATAGAGCTTGTCCTGAGTGGGGGATATAAGCACTGCGCCAGCCCCCACGCCGTGCCGCGAGAATGCTCCATTGAAGTGCATAACCCAGTCGCCTGGTGCCTTGCTTCCAAGGGAAAGTCACCGATCTTCTCCTGCCTCGAGCCCTGGCGCCTCTGTTCACTCTCCACCAAAATCTGCAAGTGCGGCTCCTTTGACGACTATGGTCATGCTGAATTCCAACTGAAATGCTTGCATCCCGATGTTCCATTCAGCGACCCTTCCAGCGGAGTTGGGACTCCTGAGCACCCTCTCCAATGGGTAGGCTGAGACGACCTTCATGGGGTGACCTTGAAAGTAGTGCTGCAGCTTCCGTGAGGCCACCAATAGCGCGAGCAAGAGCTTCTGGGGCATGGGGTACCGTGCCCTTGCATCCCGCAGCACCGTGCTGATGAAACACATAGGATGCTCGACGAGGGTGGGCGCGTCTCTGGAGCCTGCACCCTTCGGAGAGTTGAGCGCTTCTTGAGACATTGGAGCCCCTGGCTCCTGACTGCTTGGTGAGGTCCCCTCAGCCCTGGAGGCGTCTTCTTGTTGAGGCTGGTCCCCATCTGCCGAGGCTGTGGCCCTCGTGAGGCCTTCCTAGCCTTGAGCTGCCGCGGTCGGGGTTGCGGCCGATGCGGCCTTGACCCGGCGCTCCTCCCGAACCGCCACCAGTGCTGCGCTAGCGGAGTAGGGTGTGGCGGAGAGGTAGAGCTCCAAGGGCTCCTGAGGGCGTCGAGCCACCATCACGGAGGGCTGGTCAGGTACTTTTTGAGATCTTGGAACGCTTCATCAGCCTCTTGTGTCCATTCAACGGGCCCTTCTTCTTCATCAGCTTGAAGAAGGGCAGGGCACACTCCCCCATCTTGGAGATGAAGCGCCCTAACGGAGTTACGCGTCCGACGAGCTTCTGCATTTCCTTGAGGGTTTGCGGTGGACTCATGTCTTCGATTGCCTTGACCTTCTCTGGGTTGGCCTTGATCCCTCTGTGGGACACGAGGAAGCCCAGAAGCTTGCCAGAGGGAACACCAAATACGCACTTCTCCGAGTTGAGCCGCAGGTCCAATTCATGAAGGCTCGCGAAGGTTTCTTCCAGGTCCTGTATCAGAGTCTATGCCTCCCGAGACTTCAACACAATGTCTTCGACATAGGCCTCGGCGTTTCTGCCGAGCTGTCGGCCCAAAGCGATATGCATCAGTCACTGAAAGGTTGCACCCACGTTGTGCAACCCGAACGACATGCAGGTATAGCAGTACACCTCACATGGGGTTAGGATGACCATCTTCTCTACGTCTTCTATCGCCATCTTGATTTGGTGATAGCCCGAGAGGGTATCTAGGAAGCACAACAGATTGCACTCAGCGGTGGAGTGGACAATTTGGTCGATGCGGGGGAGTGGGAACGGATCTTGAGGGAAGGCCTTGTTGAGGTTGGTGAAATCGACGCACATGCGCTCCTTTCCTCCCTTCTTTGGCACAACAACGGGGTTTGCCAGCCACTCGGGGTAGCGAACCTCGCGAATGACACCCGCAGCTTCCAGCTTGCATGTTTCTTGGACGATGAAGGCATGCTTCTCGGTGGACTGCCGCCTTGCTTTCTGCTTCATGGGGCGCACATTGGGGCACATGTTCAGGTGATGCTCAATCACCTTCCTTGGGACCCCCGCAAGCTTCTTAGGTTCCCATGTGAACACCTCCTTGTTCGCGCGCAAGAATTTCACCAGAGCCTCCTCCTGGTCGGCGTCGAGATTGGCGCCTATGGTGAAGGTGGCGCCGAAGGATCTGTCCTCTTCAAATGGTACATGCTTAGTCTCCGCCTTGTCCTGGGTGAACAACTGCTTCTTCTTGTTTGGTGCAGCCCCCTTGCCCTTGGGGGTATCGGTGCTGGTGGGCTGTGCCACTGCGGCCGTCTTGAAGGCGAGCTTAAGCGCCTACAGAGCATCTTTCGTATCTCCAGCTACGGTGAGGATGCCGCTGCTCCCTGGCATCTTCATGAGGTTGTAGGCCGGGTGAGTCGCTGCCATGAACTGGGCCAAGGAAGGGTAGCCGAGGATGGCGTTGTGCGGGAGGCTGATGTGGGTGATGTCGAAGTCGACCAGCTCCGTGCGGAAGTTGTCGTGGGTGCCAAAGGTCACCGGCAGGCAGATCTGCCCCAGGGAGCCGGTGGAACTGCCTCCAACGCCTGAGAAAGGCTTGCTGGGTCGGAGTCGTTCCAGCGGCTCTTGGAGGAGGCCGAAGGCCTTCACCAAAAGCATGTTGAGGCCAGCACTGCCGTCGATGAGGGTCCTGGTGATAGCCACCTGGCAGATGGTGGGCGTGCAAAGCATCGGGAGCGCACCCGAGCAGGCGGTGTTGGCATGGTGATCGTCCAAGCTGAAGGTCAAGTCAGCCTTGGGCGCCACCCAACCCGGAGGACCTCTGTGGCGCGTGAGGGCAGCGCCGATCTGGCGGACGAATGGCTTGACGTGGCGGCTCGAGGGTGGAACCTGCGAGCCGCCCAGGAGAGCTGCGACGACCGGGGGTGCCGGCGCAGCGTAATGGGCGAGGAAGAGATCACGCAGCTCCTCCCAGGAGGCCACAGAAGCCATTGGCAGGTGGAGCAGCCACATGCACGGAACGCCGGCGAGGGCCATGGGAAACCAGTTAGCCATGACCCTGTCGTCGCCCCCGGCCTTGAGGACAGCCTCCTCATATGACAGCAGGAAAGCTAGTGGATCCGTCGCACCGCCGTAGCGCGGCGGCATCTCTGGCTTGAAGTTGTGCAGCCACTGCACCCGTCGCGATGCGGGGGCCATGGCTCGGAGCCACTAGGCCTCAGTACCGGCGTCGGCAGCCAGAGTGGTCGGCGCGTTATCTGCCATGAGGGCGAAGCACGGTGTTGATGGAGAGCGGGTCGACAGAAGGGAGAGCTCTG
The DNA here is from genome assembly GCA_900231445.1 of Triticum turgidum subsp. durum. Taxonomy (NCBI): domain Eukaryota; kingdom Viridiplantae; phylum Streptophyta; class Magnoliopsida; order Poales; family Poaceae; genus Triticum; species Triticum turgidum. The sequence continues at coordinate 467,049,125 of LT934120.1, forward strand.
GCGCACCCCTACCTGGCGCACCAAATGTCGGATATCGGGTTCCGGCAAAACCCTTAAGGTTCGAATTCTGGGGTGCACACGAAGATCTTCCCCCTACCGATCCACGTCCCAACGCGTCGCCGTGAATCTAAGCTGCACGATCAACAACACAAGGGACACAAGGTTTATACTAGTTCGGCCACCATTGTGGTGCAATACCCTACTCTAGTTTGTGGTGTGGTGGATTGCCTCTGGGGCTGATGATGAACAGTACAGAGGAAGAACAGCCTCGCGAGGGGTGTTCTTGAGCTGGTATGGTGTCCTACTTGGGATGGGTTCGGTCTGCTCTGGATGAGATTCTCCCCATCTACGGTAGTGGCTATCTCTATTTATAGGGGCCCTGGTCCTCTTCCCAAATATTGAGCAGGAAGGGAGCGAAAAACGGCCATTTTGAATGGGAACATCTAGTACAAGTTATCATGACTAAAGTTGGTCTTCGACTGCCAAAGGGACTGGCGATGACACTGTCTTGGGCTCCACGGTGACCAACGTCATGCCGCTCTGCTGGTCTTGGTCTCGTTGCACCGATAAGGTAACCTTTGCTTGATGCCTTGGTACTCCGCGCCTGCGCTTGCCCCCTTTGCACCAAAGAGGAAACGAGGAAACTGCACAGGTTGGCGCCCGCCTGGTCTCGATCGTCATGGCTTGCGTCATGAGCACCTCGCAAGGTACCCCTGCCTTGATCTCTCCGCCTCCTCGCGGGCCTGCCTAGTGAGGCCACCCTTGATGAAGCCTTGCGTCATCTACCCCGCAAGGCTTAGCCCCTCGCGACGGTCTTGAGCTTGGGTTGATGTAGAACGGCCGTACTGGGCCACTGCTTGAGCCACACTTCAGGCCGCAGGCAGGCAAGTCTGGGGACCCCCGTTCCCAGGACGCCGACAGCGCCCACAACCGAAGAGACAAAGAGACGGCTGCCAGCCGCAGCCGCACGCGCCTCACCATCGAGCGAGACCAAGACGGCCGCCCACGAGCAGTGGAGTGGTGAGACGATGGTTCGTCTCCTCCTCCTCCTCGCAGGGAGAGGTATGCCTCCCCGCCGCCTGTTGAGGACCTAACGCTCAGCGGCCGACTGGGCCGCCAAGAAGGAATTAGAGAGAATGATGCCCACCATCGGATCGACCTCCTGGCTCGATCCCTAGCGCTAGAAGAAGATGCAATTGGTCCTCCTTGTTTTGGCCCCCACATTCGCGACAAGCCCTTCCCTAAAGGGTTCTCTCTCCCACGAGATACACCCAAGTACAACAGCAACGTGAAGACGGAAGATTGGCTGGTCGACTACTCCACCACAGTCAACATAGCAAACAGCAACAAGCGCATTGCCATGAAGTACGTCCCCCTCATGCTTCAAGGCATGGCCCGGACTTGGCTGAACAGCCTCAAGCCCTGCAGGAACAACAGCTTGGTAGATTTCACCGAAGTCTTCATCCGCAAGTTCACCAGCACCTACAAGCGGCCACCCAAGCCTCGTCAGCTCTCTCTATGCGTCCAAGGCCCTACCAAATCCACTAGCTATTACCTGAAACGGTGCGCCGAACTGCGCAACTCCTGCGAAGGGGTGCACGATGTGCAAGCCATAGAGTACTTCACCGCCGGGTGCAGAGAAGGCACCCTACTCAAGCACCGACTCCTCTGCGACGAGCCAGTTACACTCGACGGGCTGCTGATCATAGCAGACAAGTACTCCACTGTCGACTCCTCCATGAAGTTGGAGCTTCAGGTGGACGAGTCCGACAAGGTGCTCCCTCCAGCAGCAGAACAACAACAAGCGCAAGGCCCCGTAGCCGGCTCCCACCAGCCGGCAGGTGGCCATAGTTGAAGACCAGCAGCCGGGGGGACAACCCGGCCCCCAGCGTCAGAAGGGCAACAAGCCGACTTGGTTGCCTGCCTTCTCCTATGAGCAAACCCTGGATGCACCCTGCAAGTTCCATAGCGGCACGAAGCCATCTAATCACACCACTCAGAAGTGACACCAGCTCACCTGAATCTCCAAGGGTTAAGGACTGCTGCCCCCTCCGCCTGCTGGCCAGCCAGCTCTGCCTCCTCAGTAGCCGGTGGCCCGTCCAGTAGTCCGCGCCAGCCAAGATGAGTTCCCTGAGGAACACGGAGCCTACATTGTCCTCAACAGCATGGCCGATGATAGGCACAACCGGTGCAGCAGCACCGAGAAGTAAATGATGTCGCTTCAGAAGTCCGAGAGTTCATGCATTGGTCTGAGAAGCCCATCAGCTGGAGCCAAGCCGACCACCCAGAAGTAATGCCTTCTCCAGGTTCTTATGCCCTGGTGTTGGATGCCACCTTTGCAACAGAGAGGCGAGTTGTTCGTTTCTCCCAAGTCCTGATAGATGGCGGTAGCAGCATCAACATCCTTTACCGTGATACCATGGAGAAGTTGTGCATCAAAGTGAAGCAACTCCAGCCCAGTCGAACTGTCTTCCATGGCATTGTGTCCGTCCTTTCCTGCTCACAAATCGGCAAGATCAGGATAGATTTCCTCTTCAGAGATAGGGATCATTTCCGCCGTGAAGCAATTTGGTTCGAGGTGTTCAACCTGGAGAGTCCTTATCATGCGCTCCTAGGCCGGCCAGCGTTGGCCAAGTTCATGGCGGTGCCACATTATGCATACCTGAAGATGAAGATGTCGGGAACGAAAGGCATTATAACCATATCCGGAGACTATAAGAAGTCGGCCGCCTGTGCCGCTGCTAGCAGCCAGCTGGCCGAGTCCCTTGTGATCGCCGCCGAGAAGCGGCTCCTTGACCGGGTTGTGGCCATGGCCGGCAAGCAGCCGGACCTGTCGCCAAATCCCAAGGAGTCGAAGACCAAGGGCTCCTTCCAGCCGGCCAAAGAAACCAAGAAGATAACCTTGGACCTGAACCACCCGGAGAGGTTTCCTCTCGTGGGGACCAACCTCGACATCAAATAGGAAAGCAAGCTCATCGATTTCCTCCGTGAGAATCGTGAAATCTTTGCATGGTCTCTTAAAGACATGCCGGGTGTTCCAACGGATTTCACCGAGCACAAACTACATGTCATATCAGATGCAAAACCAATCAAACAACACCTCTGCCGCGTGCCGGGGGAAAAGAGAAGAATTGTTGGTGAAGAGATAGCCTGGCTTCTAGCAGCCGGCTTTATCATGGAAGTGTTTTACCCAGAGTGGCTTGCCAACCCAGTCCTTGTACTGAAGAAGAACAACAAGTGGCGCATGTATATTGATTATACCATCCTCAACAAAGCTTGCCCCAAAGATCCATTTGCTCTGCCTCAAATAGAGCAAGTGATAGATTCCAAAGCCGGATGCAAGATGTTGTCTTTCCTTGATTCCTATTCCGGCTACCACCAAATCAATTTGAATCCGGTCGATCGGCTAAAGACCGCCTTCATCACACCATTCGGAGCCTTTTGCTGCCTGATCATGACATTCGGCTTGAGGAATGATGGTGCCACCTTTCAGCATCGCATGCAGAAGTGCCTCCTCAAGCAACTCGGAAGAAATGCCCACGTCTATGTAGACAATATTGTGGTGAAGACGGAGAAGCGCGACACTCTATTGGAAAATCTCAAGGAGACCTTTGATAATCTGCGTCGTTTCCAAATCAACCTTAACCCGGAGAAGTGTGTCTTTGGAGTACCAGCCGGGCAGCTCCTTGGTTTCCTTGTTTCAGAGCGCGGCATCAAGTGCAACCTTGTCAAGATCAAGGCCATCGAGAGGATGGAGAGACCATCCCAAGTGCGAGACGTCCAGAAGTTCACCGGGTGCTTCGCATCCCTCAGCCGCTTCATCAATCGGCTAGGAGAGAAGGCTCTTCCCCTATACCAGCTAATGAAGAAGACCACTCACTTCGAGTGGAACGACAAGGCGGACGAGGCCTTTCTCCAGCTGAAGAAGATGTTGACCACGTTGTCTATCCTGGCGGATCAGACTCCTAAAGAGCCCATGCTCCTCTACATCGCTGCAACCAGCCGGGTGGTCAGCACAATCATTGTGGTACAGCGCCCATAAGATGGCAAGGCACAGCCGGTTCAGAGGCCTATATACTACTTGAGTGAGGTATTGTCACCCTCGAAGCAGAACTACCCCCACTACCAGAAGATGTGCTATGGCGTGTACTTTGCCGCCAAGAAGCTCAAGCCATATTTTCTAGAGCACCCCATCACGGTTGTCTGCACTGCCCCACTTGCTGAGATCATAGTCAACAGAGATGCATCACGCTGGGTGGCCAAGTGGGCCATCGATCTAGCTCCATACACCATCTTCTACTAGCCTTGCACTGCCATCAAATCCCAAGCGCTGGCCGACTTCCTCATCGGCTGGGCTGAGACCAAGTACCTGTCGCCTGCGCCAGATTCCACTCATTGGCGGATGCACTTTGACAGTCCAAAAATGTGCACTGGTCTAGGAGTCGGCATCATCCTCACCTCTCCCAAAGGCGACAAGCTTAGATACACATTGCAAATTCACTTTGCCGCCTCCAACAACGTGGCCGAGTATGAGGCACTAGTACACGGACTCCGGCTGGCCAAACAGATCGGCATCCGCCGGATTCTGTGCGACAGCGACTCAGATTTGGTGGTGCAACAGTTGTTAGGAGACTGGGACGCCAAGGATGCAAACATGGCAAGCTACCGCTTCCCAGTCCAGCAGATCAGTGGATACTTTGACGGGTGCGAGTTCTTTCACGTGCCATGGTGTCGCATACCTAGTTCTGGTAATGCCTAGTGCTAGCATCAGGTGTTGCATCATGTTTAAATTTTCAAATGAACATGAAATGGGGGATGATCAAACCCTAGCACCAAATCAAATAAAACAGGTTCAACCTAAAAATATTTTCAATGAACCCAAAAATGCCTTAATTAATGTCTGATAATTTTGGCAAGGGTTTTGATCCAAAAAAAAAATATTGAACATTTTTAGGGAATTATTTGGGATTTGATTTAATTCACTAATGTATTTGAGTTGGAGCAAATAAAATAAACCCTATAAATATTTTTATTGCTCCAATAATTCTGAAAACTTGTGAGTGGCTCTGGATATTTTGTATCAGTCCACATAATAATTTTCAGAAGCTACAACAATGATTTGATTTAGGAACTAAATCAAAATAGAAAGAAATAAAATAGAAACCAGAAAGAATTAGAGAGAGCGAGAAGGACTCACCTGGGCCAGTTACCTGGCCTGGCTCTAAAGCGGCCCAGCACTGTTCCTGGCCCGGCCCAGGGGCAGGGGCGTCTTCTTCCTCGTGCTAGTGGGCACGAGGGCGTGTGCCCGCGGCACGCCGGCACACGACAGCCACCTCCTGGTTGCCTGTCTCCCTGGCCTCCTTAGCGATGCCACGCGACCCCCTGGCTCCCTCTCGACCCTTCCTGCGCCCATCCCTCTCCTCTGTCTCTCTCCCTCGTTCTTCCCCGGATGCACCCGAGAACACTGACGAGCTCCACCACGGCCAGAGCCATTCCCTCGCTCCCTCTCCGTGTCCCCGAGCTCCGCCACGATCCCATGGAGCTACACACACGACGCGCGCGACTAGAGGAGGCCCCAGTCGACCGGAGCGTCATCGTCTTCAACTCCCGTGCCCGGAGATCGACTCCGTCGATTCACCGTCGCAGAAGCTGTTGGAAATATGCCCTAGAGGCAATAATAAAAGTGTTATTATTATATTTCTTTGTTCATGATAATAGTCTTTTATTCATGCTATAGCTGTATTATCCGGAAATCGTAATACACGTGTGAATACATAGACCACAATATGTCCCTAGTGAGCCTCTAGTTGACTAGCTCGTTGTGATCAACAGATAGTCATGGTTTCCTGGCTATGGACATTGGATGTCGTTGATAACGGGATCACATCATTAGGAGAATGATGTGATGGACAAGACCCAATCCTAAGCATAGCACAAAGATCGTGTAGTTCGTTTGCTAGAGCTTTGCCAATGTCAAGTATCTCTTCCTTCGACCATGAGATCGTGTAACTCCTGGATACCGTAGGAATGCTTTGGGTGTATCAAACGTCACAACGTAACTGGGTGACTATAAAGGTGCACTACAGGTATCTCCGAAAGTGTCTATTGGGTTGACACGGATCGAGACTGGGATTTGTCACTCCGTATGACGGAGAGGTGTCTCTGGGCCCACTCGGTAATGCATCATCATAATGAGCTCAAGGTGACCAAGGTATTGGCCACGGGATCATGCATTACGCTACGAGTAAAGTGACTTGCCGGTAACGAGACTGAACAAGGTATTGGGATACCGACGATCGGGTCTCGGGCAAGTAACGTACCGATTGACAAAGGGAATTGTATACGGGGTTTGATCGAATCCTCGACATCGTGGTTCATCCGATGACAACATCGAGGAGGATGTGGGAGCCAACATGGGTATCCAGATCCTGCTGTTGGTTATTGACCGGAGAGTCTCGGTCATGTCTGCATGTCTCCCGAACCCGTAGGGTCTACAAACTTAAGGTTCGGTGACGCTAGGGTTGTCAGGAAGACAAGTATGTGATTACTGAATGTTTTTCGGAGTCCCGGATGATATCCCGGACATCACGAGGAGTTCCGGAATGGTCCGGAGGTAAAGTTTTATATATGGGAAGTTGTTAAACGGGCACCGGACAGTTTCGGGGTCATACCGGTATTGTACCGGGACCATCGGAAAGGTACCGGGGGTCCACCGGGAGGGACCACCCCTCCTGGGGGGGCACTTGGGCTGCGTAGGGATAGCAGCCGGTCCCTAGTGGGCTTGGCGCCCCCCCCTTTGGGCCCATGCGCCTGGGGTTGGGGGGAAACCCTAAAGGGGGCGCACCCCCCTTGCTTGGGGGGCAAGCCCCCCACCCCTTGGCCGCCGCCCCCCCCCTAGGGTTTTCCCTAGAGGGCCGGCCCCCCTTGCCCCTTCCCCTATATATAGATTGGTGAGGGGAGGGCTGCAACACACCACAACTCAAGGCGCAGCCCCTCCCCTCCCCAACACC
>LT934120.1:467056174-467079906 GCA_900231445.1 Triticum turgidum subsp. durum
CCCCAACACCTCTCCTCCCCCGTACGTGCTCGGCGAAGCTGTGTCGGAATACTGCTGCACCAACTGCACCACGCCGTCGTGCTGCCCTTGGAGCTGCCTTCCTCAACCTCTCCTTCCTCCTTGCTGGATCAAGACGAAGGAGACGTCGTCCGTCCCGTACGTGTGTTGAACGCGGAGGTGCTGTCCGTTCAGCACTTGGTCATCGGTGATCCGAATCACGACGAGTACGACTCCATCATCACCATCCCCTTGAAAGCTTCCGCACTCGATCTAAACGTGGTATGTAGATGCAAACTCTTCCCCTTGACTCGTTGCTTAGATGAACTCATAGATGGATCTTGGTGAAACCGTAGGAAAAATTTTAATTTTCTGCAACGTTCCCCAACAGTGGCATCATGAGCCAGGTTTATGCGTAGTTCTCTTTGCACGAGTAGAACACAATTTTGTTGTGGGCGTGGATCTTGTCAACTTACTTGCCACTACTAGTCTTTTCTTGCTTCAACGGCATTGTGGGATGAAGCGGCCCGGACCAACCTTACACGTACGCTTACGTGAGACCGGTTCCACCGATTGACATGCACTAGTTGCATAAGGTGGCTGGCGGGTGTCTGTCTCTCCCGCTTTAGTTGGAGCGGATTCGATGAAAAGGGCCCTTATGAAGGGTAAATAGAAGTTGACAAAATCACGTTGTGGTTATTCGTAGGTAAGAAAACGTTCTTGCTAGAACCCAATTGCAGCCACGTAAAAGATGCAACAACAATTAGAGAACGTCTAACTTGTTTTTGCAGCGATTGATCATGTGATGTGATATGGCCAGAAGTTGTGATGAATGATGAATTGTGATGTATGAGATCATGTTCTTTGTAATAGGATTCACGACTTGCATGTCGATGAGTATGACAACCGGCAGGAGCCATAGGAGTTGCCTTTATTTTTTGTATGACCTGCGTGTCATTGAAGAACGCCATGTAACTTACTTTACTTTATTGCTAAACGCGTTAGTCATAGAAGTAGAAGTAGTCGTTGGCGTGACAACTTCATGAAGACACGATGTTGGGAATCATGATGATGGAGATCATGGTGTCATGCCGGTGACAAGATGATCATGGAGCCCCGAAGATGAAGATCAAAGGAGCTATATGATATTGGCCATATCATGTCACTACTTTATATAATTGCATGTGATGTTTATTATGTTTTATGCATCTTGTTTACTTAGGATGGCGGTAGTAAATAAGATGATCCCTTACAACAATTTCAAGAAGTGTTCTCCCCTAACTGTGCATCGTTGCTACAGTTCGTCGCTTCTAAGCACCATGTGATGATCGGGTGTGATGGATTCTTACGTTCACATACAACGGGTGTAAGACAGTTTTACACGGCAAAAACACTTAGGGTTAACTTGACGAGCCTAGGATGTGCAGACATGGCCTCGGAACACGGAGACCGAAAGGTCGAACACGAGTCGTATGGAAGATACGATCAACATGAGAATGTTCACCGATGATGACTAGTCCATCTCACGTGATGATCAGACACGGGCTAGTCGACTCGGATCGTGTAACACTTAGATGACTAGAGGGATGTCTAATCTGAGTGGGAGTTCATAATTTGATTAGAACTTAATTATCATAAACTTAGTCTAAAACCTTTGCAAATATGTCTTGTAGATCAAATGGCCAACGCTCATGTCAACATGAACTTCAACGTGTTCCTAGAGAAAACCAAGCTGAAAGATGATGGCAGCAACTATACGGACTGGGTCCGGAACCTGAGGATCATCCTCATAGCTGCCAGGAAACAATATGTCCTAGAAGGACCGCTAGGTGACGCTCCCGTCCCAGAGAACCAAGAAATTATGAATGCTTGGCAGTCTCGTGCTGATGATTACTCCCTCGTTCAGTGCGGCATGCTTTACAGCTTAGAACCGGGGCTCCAAAAGCGTTTTGAGCATCACGGAGCATATGAGATGTTCGAAGAGCTGAAACTAGTTTTCCAAGCTCACGCCCGGGTTGAGAGATATGACATCTCTGACAAGTTCTATAGTTGTAAGATGGAGGAAAATAGTTCTATCAGTGAGCACATACTCAAGATGTCTGGGTTGCACAACCGTATGACCCAGCTGAATATTAACCTCCCTGATGAGGCAGTCATTGATAGAATCCTTCAGTCGCTCCCACCAAGCTACAAGAGCTTTGTGATGAACTACTATATGCATGGGATGGTAAAGACCATTCCTGAAGTATTTTCTATGCTGAAGTCAGCAGAGGTTGAAATCAAGAAAGAACATCAAGTGTTGATGGTCAATAAGACCACTAAGTTCAAGAAGGGCAAGGGTAAGAAGAACTTCAAGAAGGACGGCAAGGAGGTTGCTGCGCCCGGTAAGCCAGTTGCCAGGAAGAAGTCAAAGAATGGACCCAAGCCTGAGACTGAGTGCTTTTATTGCAAGGGGAAGGGTCACTGGAAGCGGAACTGCCCCAAATACTTAGCGGATAAGAAGGCCGGCAACACAAAAGGTATATTCGATATACATGTAATTGATGTGTACCTTACCAGTACTCGTAGTAACTCCTGGGTATTTGATACCGGTGCCGTTGCTCATATTTGTAACTCACAGCAGGAGCTGCGGAATAAACGGAGACTGGCGAAGGACGAGGTGACGATGCGCGTCGGGAATGGTTCCAGAGTCGACGTGATCGCCGTCGGCACGCTGCCTCTACATTTACCTACGGGATTAGTTTTGAACCTTAATAATTGTTATTTAGTGCCAAGTTTGAGCATGAACATTGCATCTGGATCTCGTTTAATACGAGATGGCTACTCATTTAAGTCCGAGAATAATGGTTGTTCGATTTATATGAGAGATATGTTTTATGGTCATGCTCTGGTGGTCAATGGTTTATTCTTAATGAATCTCGAACGTAATATTACACCTGTTCATAGTGTAGATGCCAAAAGATGTAAAGTTGATAACGATAGTCCCACATACTTGTGGCACTGCCGCCTTGGTCACATTGGTGTCAAGCGCATGAAGAAGCTCCATGCTGATGGACTTTTAGAGTCTCTTGATTATGAATCATTTGACACATGCGAACCATGCCTCATGGGCAAGATGACCAAGACTCCGTTCTCCGGAACAATGGAGCGAGCAACCAACTTGTTGGAAATCATACATACCGATGTGTGCGGTCCAATGAGCGTTGAGGCTCGCGGAGGATATCGTTATGTTCTCACTCTCAATGATGACTTAAGTAGATATGGGTATGTCTACTTAATGAAACACAAGTCTGAGACCTTTGAAAAGTTCAAGGAATTTCAGAATGAGGTAGAGAATCAACGTGACCGAAAGATAAAATTCCTACGATCAGATCGTGGAGGAGAATACTTAAGTCACGAATTTGGTACACACTTAAGGAAATGTGGAATCATTTCACAACTCACGCCGCCTGGAACACCTCAGCGAAACGGTGTGTCCGAACGTCGTAATCGCACACTATTGGATATGGTGCGGTCTATGATGTCTCTTACCGATTTACCACTATCATTTTGGGGATACGCTCTAGAGACAGCTACATTCACTTTAAATAGGGCACCGTCTAAATCCTTTGAGACGACACCGTATGAATTATGGTTTGGGAAGAAACCTAAGCTGTCGTTTCTGAAAGTTTGGGGATGCGATGCTTATGTCAAGAAACTTCAAACTGAAAAGCTCGAACCCAAGTCGGAAAAATGCGTCTTCATAGGATACCCTAAGGAAACTGTCGGGTATACCTTCTACTTAAGATCCGAGGGCAAGATCTTTGTTGCCAAGAACGGATGCTTTCTGGAAAAAGAGTTTCTCTCGAAAGAAGTAAGTGGGAGGAGAGTAGAACTCGATGAAGTACTACCTCTCGAACGGGAAAGTGGTGCAGCTCAGGAAAATGTTCCTGTGATGCCCACACCAACCGAAGAGCAAAACAATGATGGTGATCAAGGTACTTCGGATCAAGTTGCTACTGAACTTCGTAGGTCCACAAGGACACGTTCCTCACCAGAGTGGTACGGCAACCCTGTCCTGGAAATCATGTTGTTAGACAACGGTGAACCTTCGAACTATGAAGAAGCGATGGCGGGCCCAGATTCCAACAAATGGCTAGAAGCCATGAAATCCGAGATAGAATCCATGTATGAAAACAAAGTATGGACTTTGACTGACTTGCCCGATGATCGGCGAGCGATAGAAAACAAATGGATCTTTAAGAAGAAGACGGACGCGGATGGAAATGTTACCATCTAAAAAGCTCGACTTGTCGCTAAGGGTTATCGACAAGTTCAAGGGATTGACTACGACGAGACATTCTCTCCCGTAGCGAAGCTAAAGTCCGTCCGAATCATGTTAGCAATTGCCGCATACTATGATTATGAGATATGGCAAATGGACGTCAAAACGGCATTCCTTAACGGGCATCTTAAGGAAGAGCTGTATATGATGCAGCCGGAAGGTTTTGTCGATCCTAAGAACGCTAACAAAGTATGCAAGCTCCAGCGATCCATTTATGGGCTGGTGCAAGCATCTCGGAGTTGGAATATTCGCTTTGATGAGATGATCAAAGCGTTTGCGTTTATGCAGACTTATGGAGAAGCCTGCGCTTACAAGAAAGTGAGTGGGAGCTCTGTAGCATTTCTCATATTATATGTAGATGACATACTCTTGATGGGAAATAATATAGAATTTCTGGACAGCATTAAGGCCTACTTGAACAAATGTTTTTCAATGAAGGACCTTGGAGAAGCTGCTTATATATTAGGCATCAAGATCTACAGAGATAGATCGAGATGCCTCATAGGTCTTTCACAAAGCACATACCTTGATAAGATTTTGAAAAAGTTCAAAATGGATGAGTCCAAGAAAGGGTTCTTGCCTATGTTACAAGGTGTGAGATTGAGCTCGGCTCAGTCACCAACCACGGCAAAAGATAAGGAAGAGATGAGTGTCATCCCCTATGCTTCAGCCATAGGATCTATTATGTATGCCATGCTGTGTACCAGACCTGATGTAAACCTTGCCGTAAGTTTGGTAGCAATATACCAGAGTAATCCCAGCAAGGAACACTGGACAGCGGTCAAGAATATCCTGAAGTACCTGAAAAGGACAAAGGACATGTTTCTCGTTTATGGAGGAGACGAAGAGCTCGTCGTAAAGGGTTATGTCGATGCTATCTTCGACTCAGATCTGGATGACTCTAAGTCACAAACCGGATACGTGTATATGTTGAATGGTGGAGCAGTAAGCTGGTGCAGCTGCATGCAGAGCGTCGTGGCGGGATCTACGTGTGAAGCGGAGTACATGGCAGCCTCGGAGGCAGCGCATGAAGCGATTTGGGTGAAGGAGTTCATCACCGACCTAGGAGTCATACCCAATGCATCGGGGCCAATCAAACTCTTCTGTGACAACACTGGAGCTATTGCCCTTGCCAAGGAGCCCAGGTTTCACAAGAAGACCAGGCACATCAAGCGTCGTTTCAACTCCATCCGTGAAAATGTTCAAGATGGAGACATAGATATTTCGAAAGTACATACGGATCTGAATGTCGCAGATCCGTTGACTAAACCTCTCTCGCGAGCAAAACATGATCAACACCAGAACTCTATGGGTGTTCGATTCATCACAATGTAACTAGATTAGTGACTCTAGTGCAAGTGGGAGACTGTTGGAAATATGCCCTAGAGGCAATAATAAAAGTGTTATTATTATATTTCTTTGTTCATGATAATAGTATTTTATTCATGCTATAACTGTATTATCCGGAAATCGTAATACACGTGTGAATACATAGACCACAATATGTCCCTTGTGAGCCTCTAGTTGACTAGCTCATTGTGATCAACAGATAGTCATGGTTTCCTGGCTATGGACATTGGATGTCGTTGATAACGGGATCACATCATTAGGAGAATGATGTGATGGACAAGACCCAATCCTAAGCATAGCACAAAGATCGTGTAGTTCGTTTGCTAGAGCTTTGCCAATGTCAAGTATCTCTTCCTTCGACCATGAGATCGTGTAACTCCTGGATACCGTAGGAATGCTCTGGGTGTATCAAACGTCACAACGTAACTGGGTGACTATAAATGTGCACTACAGGTATCCCCGAAAGTGTCTATTGGGTTGACACGGATCGAGACTGGGATTTGTCACTCCGTATGACGGAGAGGTATCTCTGGGCCCACTCGGTAATGCATCATCATAATGAACTCAATGTGACCAAGGTGTCGGCCATGGGATCATGCATTACGGTACGAGTAAAGTGACTTGCCGGTAACGAGACTGAAAAAGGTATTGGGATACCGACGATCGGGTCTCGGGCAAGTAACGTACCGATTGACAAAGGGAATTGTATACGGGGTTTGATTGAATCCTCGACATCGTGGTTCATCCGATGAAAACATCGAGGAGTATGTGGGAGCCAGCATAGGTATCCAGATCCCGCTGTTGGTTATTGACCGGAGAGTCTCGGTCATGTCTGCATGTCTCCCGAACCCGTAGGGTCTACACACTTAAGGTTCGGTGACGCTAGGGTTGTCAGGAAGACAAGTATGTGATTACCGAATGTTGTTCGGAGTCCCGGATGAGATCCCGGACGTCACGAGGAGTTCCGGAATGGTCCGGAGGTAAAGTTTTATATATGGGAAGTTGTTAAACGGGCACCGGAAAGTTTCGGGGTCATACCGGTATTGTACCGGGACCACCGGAAAGGCACCTGGGGTCCACCGGGAGGGACCACCCCTCCCGGGGGGCCACTTGGGCTGCGTAGGGATAGCAGCCGGCCCCTAGTGGGCTTGGCGCCCCCCCCCCTTTGGGCCCATGCGCTTGGGGTTGGGGGGAATCCCTAAAGGGGGCGCACCCCCCTTGCTTGGGGGGCAAGCCCCCCACCCCTTGGCCGCCGCACCCCCTAGGGTTTTCCCTAGAGGGCCGGCCCCCCTTTCCCCTTCCCCTATATATAGAGGGGTGAGGGGAGGGCTGCAACACACCACAACTCAAGGCGCAGCCCCTCCCCTCCCCAACACCTCTCCTCCTCCGTACGTGCTCGGTGAAGCTCTGTCGGAATACTGCTGCACCAACTGCACCATGCCGTCGTGCTGTCCTTGGAGCTGCCTTCCTCAACCTCTCCTTCCTCCTTGCTGGATCAAGATGGAGGAGACGTCGTCCGTCCCGTACGTGTGTTGAACGCGGAGGTGCTGTCCGTTCAGCACTTGGTCATCGGTGATCCGAATCACGACGAGTACGACTCCATCATCACCATCCCCTTGAAAGCTTCCGCACTCGATCTAGAAGTGGTATGTAGATGCAAACTCTTCCCCTTGACTCGTTGCTTAGATGAACTCATAGATGGATCTTGGTGAAACAGTAGGAAAAAATTTAATTTTCTGCAACGTTCCCCAACAGAAGCTTCCCCGAGCCCGCTGAGCTGCTACTCCGACCCCTGTGAGCTCCTGCTTCCTCTTGCCCTCCGCTACTTCTCTCGCCCGTCCCCTAGGCTGCAAACCCGCCATGTCCGTGAGCTCTTCGTCGCCGCGCCTGTCGTTGTCGTCGATTGAGCTCGCGTCCGTCGCGCCCGAGATCGTAGCCGAGCTCCTCACATCGCCAGGAGCTCAACGAGCCCCTTATCTGGCCTCCCCGTGCCCTATAGCCCCGCGCCGCTCGAGGCCGCACTCCGGCCGCTGCCGTGAGCATGCTTCCGGCAAGCTCAAGCCACCCCGCGCCCTCCCGCGTGCCTTCCCTGGATGCGCAAGAGCTCCAACATCCCGTAGGAGCAAGCCGGCCCCCCAGCTGATGCATGTAGTGCCACCCCGACCAAATCCGGCGAGTTCGCACCACTGCTGTGGTCGCCGGCGTCACCTGCTGACATGGCGCCAGTTAATTAGTGCTAATGACCCAGCTAACCACCCCTAGAGCCACTGCCATGTGGGCCCCAGTGCCTAAACTAATTAGTTTAATTTCTCTGTTAGATTGGCACCAATCTCAGCGGGCCCCGCCTGTCAACTTTGACTTGGCCACGTCAGCTTTGACCTGGTCCCACATGTCAGCCTCTATAGCTAACTCTTTGTCACTGACCAGTGGGCCCTACTGGTCAGGTTTGACCCGACTAGTCCTGGCCATGGGAAGCCCGGCCCGGCCGGCCCGGCCCGACCCAGCCCAAAAAAGCCCGACCCGGCCGGCCCGGCCCGACCCGGCCCAAAAAAGCCCGACCCGGCCCAGCCCGACGCTGCCCCCGGGCCGGGCTCGGGCCTATATTTGAGCCCGAAGGCCGGCTTGGGCCGGGCCCGGGCCCGTCATTTTTGCCATTTTCTAAAGGACGGGCCGGGCCGGCCCGAAGCCCGACGGGCTTTTACGTGCTCGGGCCCAGAAACACAGGCCCAATGGTCGGGCCGGGCCGGCCCGGGCCTGAGTTTTTTGTGTCGGGCTTGGCTAGGCCCGGCCCGAAGCCCGGCCCGGCCCGAGGTTTGGCTAGGTATAGACCCGACTAACCTCTGTTGACCTGCTGGCGTCATAGTGGCGCAATGCTGATGCAGTAAACTTTTCTGGTATTTTAAATAAATCAGAAATGATTTATTTATTCCAGAAAAAACACTAAACTTCTAAAATTCATAGAAATTCAACCATAACTCAGAATGAAATAAGTAATATATGAAAAATGATCAGACAAATCCAATCTATCCATATGTACTGGTTTCATGCATGTTAAAGCAACTTAAACCTGCTGTTTATATCAAAACATGATAATGCACTTTATAAATTCATAGTTAGAATTTGAACTTGAACCTTGGGTTCAAAATAACTCAAACCCATCTGGTTGTAGTTGCATTAGCCCAAACCACAGCATATTGCCATGTCATGATCATGCATCATATTGTGCATTGCATTGATTATGTTCTTCCTTATTTGCCGATGTTTGTCCCCTCTCGATAGACGTGGTTTCGACTATGATTTCGATGACACCGATGAAGAACTATATTATCTTCAGAAGTTCCAGGCAAGCAAAACCCCCTTGTTCATTCCGATACAATCCCACACTCTCGCTCCTGCTCTCCTTTACTGCATTAGGACAACAACGACTCATATGTTACTTGCTGCGGTAGTTGAACCCCATTTTCCTTCGCATGACCTGTCATGGCCATAGTAAATAGATGAAACCCACTAGCATGAGTAGGAGTTGTTTGAGCTGTGATGTGCCTACTCATTCATGCTTGTTGTCATGCCTGCTACTGCTTAGAGTTGAGTCATGTCGGGTTCATCAGGGATAAACTGGAATGTTGGGAACATGTCCTTCTGTGTGTGAACTAAGTGCTTGGACACGATTTGGTAAAGGTAGCGGTGAGAGGCCATGTAGGAGTACATGGTGGGTTGTCTCATTGAAGCCGTCCTCAGGAACTGAGTTCTGTGTTTGTGATTCATGAACAGTTACTACCACTCATTGGGATCCTTAATTGACCCTCTCGGCTTCTTAATCACCCTTGTCCTCTGTGCAGGAGTTGCAAGTAGTTTCTGGTGCTTGTAGTATGCTGGAGGCCGTGGGCAGCGCTGACCCAAGTGGTGGGCTGTGATGCGGTAGGCACGTGGCCGGGTATACCGGGCACCCGTTTGGTGTCGCGGAACACTGTACACATCGTTCGGGGCTATATGTGGAAACCTCGGCCGGACTCCCTGCAGATGGAACCTGAATAGGCAATAAACCTGGATTAGAGACTTGAGTGTTTAGGTAGGCCGTGGCCAACACCCTCGCCACACTTCCGCTTAAAGGTTGTCGAGATACATGACGTGTATATGGCGGTAAGTGGCGAGAGCGTGTGTGGAGAAGTACACCCCTGCAGGGTTAACATCATCTAATCAAATAGCCGCGTCCGCGGTAAAGGACCTCTGGTTTGCCTATACAGTTCATAGACAAGTGAAAGTGGATACTCTAAAATACGCAAGATAAGCGTGAGTGCTATGGATGGCGTTCTCGTAGGGAGACGGGAGCGGATCCATAGTGGTGTATTGATATGGTGAATATGTGCACTCGTGTGCGCGACCTCAAAAGAGTTACTTACAGTCGTAGTTCAGGATAGCCACCGAGTCAAAGCTGGCTTGCTGTAGTTAAACCCCACCATCCCCTTCGTTGAAAACGATGCATATGTAGATAGTTCTGATGTAAGTCTTGCTGGGTACATTTTTACTCACGTTTGCCTATTTTATGTTTTTGCAGAGAGACTTCAGTCTCACTAGTAGTTCCGCGTGGACTTCGACGTTTAGCTTGTTACCTCAGCTACGATCTTGTGCCCTCGGCAGGATCTGGTAGATAGTCAGGCTTCTCAGCCTTTTTCATTTGTACATGTCTGTACTCGGACATGTTAGATTCTGCTTGTGCTTTCACTTGTATGCTTTGAATGTTGTGTTTGTAATATCTCGCTCCTCGGAGCCTATTGAATAAAATACATGAGTTGTAGAGTCATGTTGTGATGCCATGTTGTGTTGCACATATCGAGCATATTGTGTGTATGTTATTGAAATGCTTGGTATGTGTGGGATCTGACTATCTAGTTGTTTATCCTTGGTAGCCTCTCTTACCGGGAAATGTCTCCTAGTGCTTCCACTGAGCCTTGGTAGCTTGCTACTGCTCCGGAACACTTAGGCTGGCCGGCATGTGTCCTTCTTCGTTCCTGTGTCTGTCCCTTCGCGGAAATGTCACGTGGTGTCTACCGGAGTCGTGCTAGCCCAGCTGCTACAGCCGGATTCACTCGCTGATGACCGACACGTTCGTTGCTGGGTCATGTATGACTGTCCCTGTAAGTTAGTGCCACTTTGGGTTTATGACTAGCCATGTCAGGCTGGGTTCTTTGTCATATGGATGCTAGCAACACAATCATATACGTGAGCCAAAAGGCGCAAACGGTCCCGGGCTTGGTAAGGCAACACCCGTGGGAACACCATGCGTGAGGCCCCAAAGTGTTATGAGGTGTTACATGCTAGATCGGTGTGGCATAGGATCGGGGTCCTGACAGCTTTGGTATTAGAGCCTGACTGACTGTAGGATTACCAAGCCAAACTGGTCGAAGTTGAGTCTAGAAATTCTTTAGTTATATAAGGGAATTGATTGTGGGATGGAACATAAGGCTCTTCTTACTCCTTATACCTCATGCCCTCTGATCCGAGTCATCTTATATTTCCTACGAGGTTAAGAAACTAGGATTTCTCTTCTTTCTATCAGGATCACGTGTTACTAATCCGTAGACTTATAAGATTGTTGGATTTAAGCCTCAGTTCAGTTTCTACTACCTCTGTGTGTTCATAGTTGATCTCGGAACCTTGATATTGTGACGATCGAGTGGTTATGCCACCATTTGCAGGATGTCTTAAATCCTTTTAAGCATTTGCAGCCGTTATGTTGTCCGAGTCATCCCAGGTTTCTAAATAGTCTGATGCATTTGCAAATTCCTTTTCACCGTTCTGAAGATCCTTTGTGCCAGATCACCACACTAACTAGTGTGTTGAGTTATTTCATTTCCTCAGCATTTATATTGGAGCTATTATTATGACCCTAGGTGTCTAGAGTATCACCTAGTAATCTAGCCATGTTATGTGTTCCCAGTGTGATCTTCTCGCCATCATTCTCGAAAGCGTCCTATGATGCAATTTAATTAGTAGGTATTCTATTCTTGGGCTCTTGAACCCGAGATTCAGTCCACCTACTCCATGTTGTTAGTGTTTGCTAGTTCCTTTGGGTTAATAGTAACCTTTGCGATAGTCCTCGAGGTCCGTGGTATTCCCTTCCTCCAAATACGATGAACCATTTTGGCAGAAGTTCCTCGCTGAACCGAAAGATCACAACCAGAGTGCACTTGACAAGTTCTCGATTCTATATTGTGACTCTGCTAGTTCTACCTTTATGCATGGGTTATCCGGAAGAAATATGTTGAACTCGTTCGACATGCTAGTCCATGCATCCACAACTCAGAAAATCATATGTTCTTTTGGGTTGTCCCGCTTTAGTTGTTTTCTGACCTTCAACTATCAATTGATAGTCAAGAGTATGCGTGCATTCGTTCATCGTTACCTATTACTCTTGCGGTGCATCAAGCCATTCTATTCTGGAATGACTAGGAGAAACAAACTCCAGTACCTCATCCATATCTAGGATTGGGTCAAAGTAGTTTTATCTCGCAGATCAAATGCAATCTAGTTTTTGATTCTGTCCTACCCCGGAGTATTGCCCCCTTTATGTCAGGTTTTTCATGAGACTTGCACTAGCTCTTATGAGTTCTTGACGCAGTGATACTTCTCGCCATCATTACTCATTCATCGGTTCCGTGTTGTTGCAACCGGAGTGCCGACAAGTGAATCATGATGTGTATAATCTATACTCCCAGCAACTCTGCTGCTTGGTAGTTAAATGGACGATAACCTCATTCCTAGCGTGTTGATTATTGAATCATCACCCTAAGTATGATTGTGCTACCTAGTCCTTATTTACGGTGCATTCTCCGACCAATGAGTTAGGATAGTGCCAATCCTTGCTTATTTGATCATATCGTCTTGCCCTGAAAACCAAGATTGTTCTCGAGCTCAGTAACATATCGGTGGTTTGTGATTTTTTGAATATCGTCTCGGGAGTATCACCAAGTCTTCACCTGACTGTTATGTTGAGCTTGTGATCAAGTTGGTTTCATATAAACCACCCCTTCTCCAAGAATCTGTGTTGCGTACCCCTGAGCTATTTGGTCAAGCTAAACAACAACTTGGAGAGTTGGAAGATGGAAGCTTGTCCGATGTAGTTCATCTTAAGGGATATCTTGTATGTGTGTTGAAGAAAGATGATATCTTCATCGATTGATCCTCGTGACCAGTTGTTGGACCTATTGTCTTGCCAAAACTTTGATTTGAGTGTGGGCTATCCTCAAATCAAATCAGAACCAATGATGTTCTTAATGTTGTCTTACTCTTGGTTGATCCCTCGAGCATACACCATTATATCTTTTGGTCTGACCAATATTATCACTTGTTCTCATAATTATGGAATTCCATTTTTATGGAAACTTGGATGAATTGTTGTTGAGCCTATCGACAACATCCTTGTCTTCTCCATAATTTTGTTGAACATTAAGCTAGTGTTGGAAACTTTTGAAAGCATTTGTTCATGCTAGCTCATGAAGCATATGTTCGGATGTAAGAAGTGACTTCCTCTAGTTCATGTGCATTTGATGCAAGTTGCCGCCGTGGATTCGAGAAAGACAATGTTGCTTACTCTGGAATCATCCCACATCGGTCGTGCATACGTGCGAAGTATTATGTGGTTTGGAGACTTGCAACCTTCATTCTATATGTGTCCCTAGCACACCAATCCACTGATTGATTTGTTCAAGGAGAAGAAGTTCCTTCATAAGAGCTAGTCATATGACTTATGCAAGGACTTCGATATCCTTGATGATGGTTCCCCAACTGAACTCGGTAGTGTTTTATTATAAGACTACTATGTGGTCATGCCTTTCTCTGACAACATGTTCACATGTTTGTAGCAGAACCAGCTCATGTTTTGGAGCTTACTACCGTAGTCCATCTCCCGAGAATCTCGCAAGGTCGTCTCATCGATTTGTGTTGCAAACTTTCATTTTTCTTTCTAGACTCGATGAGTCTGGAATATCCTGACACCAACCAGATCTGAATCTCAGGCAGATATAATGGTTGGAGCATTTTCCAAGAACTATAATATTGGTCTCTCGATAACCGATAAAGTGGATGTCATGGCCAACACACCTAGCCGGAAGACCTATTATTGTAGTATCTCGATTGAATAAAGTTGGCCACCTCCCTATGAGGATTTCGTAGGATTTACCTCCATAGTTAATTGTGACACCCCAAAATTTAGACCTTGTTTTAATGAATTAAAATTTTTCAGGGATTAAAACCTTGGATTTCTGAGCTCCATTTTTATTTTTATTTTTTTTATCATTTCCTTCCCTGTGATGATGAGTTTTTCCCAGAGAGAAAACTTTTCAAATATGTTATTGGACTTGTTTAACCTCTCAAGAAAAACTTTCCTTTTATCAGTGTAACTAATTAAATAATTAAGTTGCTTGATCTTTATTTTCTTGAAAATGGTTTTTCAAGGTTAAATGGCCATATTTGAACTACAACCATTTGATAAATTCACTTAAAATTCCAACCAAAATTTGGAGATGTCATGTGATGTTTTTAAATCACTTTTATGCAAAAATATATTTCATTCATGAAATATTTTGAGCTCCACAGCAAATTTTGTTCTCTGGTCCAGTGAGCAATTTTACACTGCAACCTATTTAAATATTTCTTGAAAACTTCTACCAAAATTAAGGGAGGTCAGTAGGAGCCTATTATTCCACTTTGTGCAAATACCTATTTATGTTCTTTGAAAAATTTGAGTGAATCAACCTCATCTTCATTCTGGACCAACTGGATGGTTTGTACAGCAACCATATTTTTGCTTTCTCTTTAACCCTTGATTCTTTCTCCTACTTGTAGTCCTCCATGTTAAACCCTTAAGTCCAGGAGCATGCACCTTTTGGATCATTTTTGGTTCATGTAATAATGCTATTTATTTCCTGTCCAGTATTGAAGTTTTATAAAACTTGCACTAGCAAGTTTCTCCTTTTGTCCAAATAACCTCACCACTCTCTCTTGCATCTAAGGAGATCTTGATCTGGAGATTTGGGCCACCCCAAGAGTTGCTTAGAAGACTTTAACATTTTGTCAAACACCTGGTGTGCATGGCTAGTTTTGACATGATTTTGTCTTTGCATTGTGACCTTGCACCTCGGATCATACTAGCATGTCCACTAGGATTCCAGTTGCTCCTAACCTGGGTCTGTTAATTGCCAGCCTCGACCGCGACCTCTAGCGTGCTCTGGCATAGTGTCGAACACGTCCCGTGCACGCCCGGAGCGCGAGCAGAGCGCGCGTATTGCACGACCAGCGCCCGAGCTGACACGCTGGCCCCACGGCTTTGGCTCGCTCTGCAGCACCTCGCCACGCACTCCCCTTATCACAGCAACACGCCAAGCAGCCCCCGATGCGCCCGACAGGCCAAGCGCTAGCCGCCGCCGCCGCCCGACAGACTCTGGCCATGTCGGCGCCGCAAAAGCCACTCCCGCTCGCCACCTGGCCCCTGGAACAGCGCCCACTCGTCCACTAGCTCTTGCCGTCATCCCCAGCCACGCCATGTTGCCCTACAAGCTACAGAGAGGCGGTTCGCCGGAGAGCTTGTCCGTCCGCCGTGGAACCGACCTCGATGAGCTATAAAAGGAGGCCCCCGAGCCTCCCCGTGCACACAGGAAGCTTTAGAATGCTCCCCTAGTCCTCCGATGGCAGCAAATCGACCCGGGGGAGGTCTCCTTCCTCATCTCCGGCAACTGCAGCCGCCGCCACTGCCCCGGCCAATTCGGCACCACCAGGGCCTCCCACTCTCCGTTCTCTCCACCAAGAGCTTCCTCACCTTCCCGTGAGCCATCCCCACTACTCATTTTTGATCGGGACACACCGCGGGAGAAAAATCACTTTGCTCCCGAGGCCACCTCCGCCGAGAAGCTCGCCGCCGGCAGCTCCCTCCGTCCCCACCTACCTGGCGACCACCGGGAGGATCGCCCTGGAGTGGTGGATCCATCCCCGCCCTCTGAGCCCCGCGGGGAGCCGCTGTTCGCCGGCGACGATTGCCGTTGCCTCGCCTCCGCCCGGGACAGAGAAAGAAGAGGGAGAAGACTAGTCAAACCTGACCAGTGGGCCTTCTGGACCCACTGTCAGCGGCCCCGTGTCTGTCCACGTGGTTAAGTGGAGGCGTAAAGCCCCAAGTACGCCTCCTCTACACCGAAAGCGTATTCCCCTCCGAAACGTTTTCTTCTCTGTTTTATTTAAAAACAGATTTTGACCACAACTTTGATTGGTTATAACCTTTTAAATATAACTCCAAATGAGTTGATTCTTTTTCCTTCCTTCCTCAAATTTGGTCTAGTTTATTTTAAGATTTATTTGAAAATTTTTGAAACAACTTTTTTGTACTGTTTTTGAGATGTGTGTTAATTCAAATATATTCTTAAATAGGATTTTGGGGAGAGAGAAGAAGCTTTCAAAAGTTTTGGAGAGCACCTCACCCCTCCACAACATTGAAGGCAAGCATTCTGAATCCCGGCATAATATTTTTGGTGTGATCGTGATGCATTTATAACAACACCACATTTCGAAGGACTTGTTATTTCATGTGATATGATCATATGCATGGGTGCATGTTGTTGATTTCCATGCTGTTGGAAATGAACACACTTGTGATGATAATCACCATCATGTGCCTTGCATGCATACCGGCAGGAACCCGGGAAAACCTCTGCCTTGGGTAGGCATTAGTTTGTCGCCGGTCTCCGTCGGGACGGTTATGTCTGGTATAGCATGGTAAGGTGATATGAGAAGTGACTCTGTTGGATGAAATATGTTCGTTATACTAATCATGCAGGGAATACTTGAACCTCCTGAGTCGACCGTAGATCGAGTCTTGTTGCAGTAACCCCCATACTTGTTTCGTACTACCACTCGTCTCTACAGCAAGTAGAGTATGGTTCAGTAAGTTGTCAACCTCTTTCCAGCACACACCGTACAGAGAGGCCATGGTGGAAGATACCAGTTGTAGCTGGTAGGCAGGCCACCTGGTCCGGGGGCATGGGTGTATCCGGTTGGGACCGAGAGGGGAGGCCACCCTTAGAGCGCGCGATATAAATTTGATCCCATGCTACGCGAGGTTGTAGCCTCCCCACTTAGAGTTTGCTTAACAGGTGTCGTGGGTGATTCCAGAGACGTGTGAGATAAGCTGGTGTGTGCAAGTCAGGTGTGTTTTCAACAAAAAGACCGTAGACGGAATTAGTCCTGCTGGACTAAAGAAATCCGTTACTCGTGGGTAAAGAGTACACCCTCTGCAGAGAATAAACCTATTCGAATAGCCGTGTCCATGGTTAAGGATTTCAATTTGGGATGGTCAGGTGTCGGTCCTAGTGTCGGTCTTCGGAGGTGAAACGGTTAACCAGAAATGAAATTACTACTCGTGACTTGTGATAACTATGATTATTATTATTGTTGACTAACCCGTGATATTATTGTTATTATCGAATATCTCTGGGATGGTTCTACCTCCGGGATATTCACTATGATTGTTTCTTTTAAAGCCCTTTATGTGGTGTCGCTCAGACGCCCGACTGTGGCATTTCTTTTAAAGCCCTTTTATGTGGTGTCGCTCAGACGCCCGACTGTGGCATTTCTTTTAAAGCCCTTTATGTGGTGTCGCTCAGACGCCCGACTGTGGCATTTCTTTTAAAGCCCTTTATGTAGTGTCGCTCAGACGCCCGACTGTGGCATTTCTTTTAAAGCCCTTTATGTGGTGTCGCTCAGACCCCCGACTGTGGCATTTCTTTTAAAGCCCTTTTGCGTGGTGTCGCTAAGACGCCCGACTGTGGCATTGCTTGTTATTTGTTTCATAAATTTTTATACTACCATGTTATTGCATTTTTATAAATAACTTGCTTGCACGCATCAGAGTTTCATTTATCTTTTGTGACTGACTTCATGAGCATAAAATATTTTCAGCACATCATTGTTATATTATACCTGTGTTCATAATGCTTGCGAGTACATTCAAAGTACTCATTGGCTTGTCGCTGGCTATTGTCTTGGCCAGATTTTCTTGCACGGAGAGGAGCGATGCGATGCCAGCCCCGGAACCCACTCAATGGAGATAGCAGCCTCGCGAAGATAGGAATTAACCTGGTCAGCTGTTCCCATGGGAAATGGAGTCCCATAGAAACTGATGTTTCACAACCCGCTTCCGCCATCAACCACTAGAAACCATTTGTTGTACTCACAGGCCAGAATGGTCTCGTACTACATATTTTGTATTTTTGCTTGGAATTTCTGTATCAAGTTGGAGCCTCATCAGCTAACAGTAATCCTGGGGCTGATGAGCACGACGGTCTTTTCTGGAAAATTTATTACCCGGAAAACCGGTCGTGGCATTAATCCTTATGGACTCTTGTGCTCCTGAAGTCCGACCTTTTACTTGATGATTCTAGGTACCAAACCATTTCAATAAATGGGTTGCGCTAGCACATCAAGGAGAACATTTGAAGCGGAGTGCTAAATGTCTCTCAGTCGATCATCCAGATTCGGTTTCCCCTTGGCCTCGCTAATGTGAAATCTGAGAAAGTGTTGTCTCGTTGCAGTTGTTCCTACACCAGTACTCATCATGGCAGTATGTTGTGTTGCCAGGATCCTTGACACAGATGTTGGTAAAACCCTGATGAATATGGAAATTCTCAAGTTCTTGAGAGCACGCGCAAGCTCTACGTTTTATCATCGGCATTAATTGCATAGTTCTCTCACTTTCCTCAGTTATGCTATAAATTTTAAATAGTGGACTCACTCTCTACTGTTGAGCCTCTCCCCAGTTACTAGAATCATTCCCAGCATTTGCACCTCGTTCCTAGCTTGCACTGCCATTGTCCCATCCTAATATGGACTACCCTTCTCAGTTATTACTGATCAGGATCATCCTCAAAGTGGTCCTACCATGGGTTCCATTCATTTCCAATGATAAGAAAAATCATCCCTTGTGTTGTCTTCAACAAGGTGATACACATCATCCATTCTGGCCCGAGAATGTCATTCTTTCGGACTCCTTCAAATGATCGATTGTGATTTGCCATAGGCTGGTATAAAGAGTTTCAATGATCTCTAAATCAAAGGTAATTCTTTTTCCACTTGAGGGGATATATCCACGAGTCACCATCCCTAAGGTGTCTCATTGTGGTATCATGGCAACTCAACTCCTTGCTACATTGACAATCGATTACCACCTTCTTGAGTGTGGAATTGTTGTCTACCTAGTGAACCTTCGACATCTGTTCCACTCCATCCCTTTGGATGAATGCTTCATATCTCAGCTCGAGAGATGTTCTTACATCTCACTCCATGAGTTGACCTTGAATACTCGATCTTTGAGGAGATCGTTTTCCGTAGAGTCTCCTTCTATCGTCATCGTGTTGGATGAAGACCTCACAAGCAAAGACGTCAAGATCGATTTGAATCGACAAATCAACACCCTCGAGAAGACAGTTGGATCATGAAGTTTGTGATACTTAGTGTCCCCTTTGTCTTCTTACCTCACGTCTTGAATCTCGGGACGAGATTCTTGTTTAGTGGTGGTGAGTTGTCACATCCCTAGTTCTAGTAATGCCTAGTGCTAGCATCAGGTGTTGCATCATGTTTAAATTTTCAAATGAACTTGAAATGGGGGATGATCAAACCCTTGCACCAAATCAAATCAAACAAGTTCAACCTAAAAATATTTTCAATGAACCCAAAAATGCCTTAATTAATGTTTGATAATTTTGGCAAGGGTTTTGATCCAAACCAAAAATATTGAACATATTTAGGGAGTTATTTGGGCTTTGATTTAATTCACTAATGTATTTGAGTTGGAGCAAATAAAATAAACCCTATAAATATTTTTATTGCTCCAATATTCTGAAAACTTGAGAGTGGCTCTGGATATTTTGTATCAGGCTACATAATAATTTTCAAAAGCTACAACAATGATTTGGTTTATGAACTAAATCAAAACATAAAGAAATAAAATAGAAAACAGAAAGAATTAGAGAGAGAGAGAAGGACTCACCTAGGCCACTTACCTGGCCTGGCTCTGTAGTGGCCCAGCGCTATTCCTGGCCCAGCCCAGGGACAGGGGCGTCTTCTTCCTCATGCCAGTGGGCATGAGGGTGTTTGCCCACAGCACGCTGGCACGCGACAGCCACCTCCTGGTTGCATGTCTCCCCTGGCCTCCTCTAGCGACGCCACACGACCTCCTGGATCCCTCTCGACCCTTCCTGCGCCCATCCCTCTTCTCTATCTCTGTCCCTCGTTCTTCCCCGGATGCACCCGAGAACACCGACGAGCTCCACCACGGCCACAACCACTACCTCGCTCACTCTCCGCGTCCCCGAGCTCCGCCACGACCCTGTGGAGCTACACACCCGATGCGCGCGACCAGAGGAGGCCCCAGTCGACCGGAGCATCGTCGTCTTCATCTCCGGTGCCTGGAGATCGGCTCCGTCGATTCACCGTCGCAGAAGCTTCCCCGAGCCCGCTGAGCTGCTACTTCGACCCATCTGAGCTCCTGCTTCCTCTTTCCCTACGCTACTTCTGCCGCCCATCCCCTAGGCCGCAAACCCGTCGTGCCCGTGAGCTCCTCGTTGCTGCGCCTGTCGTTGCCGTCGATTGAGCTCGCGTCCGTCGCGCCCGAGATCGTAGCCGAGCTCCACACATCGCCAGGAGCTCAACGAGCCCCTTATCTGGCCTCCCCGTGCCCTACAGCCCCGCGTCGCTCGAGGCCGCACTTTGGCCGCCGCCATGAGCTCGCTTCCGGCAAGCTCAAGCCAGCCCGCGCCCTCCCGCGTGCCTCCCTGGATGCGCAAGAGTGCCAGAAACCCGTCGGCGCAAGCCGCACCCCCAGCCTATCCCTGTAGAGCCGCCCCGACCAACTCCGGCGAGTTGCCGCCACTGCTGTGGTCGCCGGCGTCACCTGGTGACGTGGCACCGGTTAATTAGTGCTAATGACCCAGCTAAGCACCCCTAGAGCCACTGCCATGTGGGCCTAGTGCCTAAACTAATTAGTTTAATTTCTCTATTAGATTAGCACTAATCTCAGCGGGCCCCGCCTGTCAACTTTGACTTGGCCACGTTAGCTTTGACCTAGTCCCACATGTCAGCATTTGTAGCTGACTCTATGTCACTGACTAGTGGGCTCTACTGGTCATGTTTGACCTGGCTGACCTCTGTTGACCTGCTGACATCATAGTGGCGCAATGCTGATGTAGAAAAGCTTTTCTGGGATTTTAAATAAATCAGAAATGATTTATTTATTTCAGAAAAAACCCTAAACTTCTAAAATTAATAGAAATTCAACCATAACTAAGAATGAAATAAGTTATATATGAAAAAAGATCAGAAAAATCCAATCTATCCATATGTACTCGTTTCATGCATGTTAAAGCAACTTAAACCTACTGTTTATATCAAAACATGATAATGCACTTTATAAATTCATAGTTTGAGTTCGAACTTGAACCTTGGGTTCAAAATAACTCAAACCCACCTGGTTGTAGTTGCATTAGCCCAAACCACAACATATTGCCATGTCATGATCATGCATCATATTGTGCATTGCATTGATTGTGTTCTTCCTTGTTTGCCGGTGTTTGTCCCCTCCTGATAGACGTGGTTTTGACGATGAGCTCGATGACACCGATGAAGAACTATATTATCTTCAGAAGTGCGAGGCAAGCAAAAACCCCTTGTTCATTCCGATACAATCCCACTCTTTCGCTCCTGCTCTCTTTTACTGCATTAGGACAACAACGACTCATGTGTTACTTGTTGCGGTAGTTGAACCCCCTTTTCCTCTGCATGACCTGTCATTGCCACAGTAAATAGATGAAACCCACTAGCATGAGTAGCAGTTGTTTGAGCCCTGATGTGCCTATTCATTCATGTATGTTGTCATGCCTGCTACTGCTTAGAGTTGAGTTAGGTCGGGTTCATCGGGGATGAACTGGAATGTTGTGAACATGTCCTTCTGTGTGTGAAATAAGTGTGTGAACATGATTTGGTAAAGGTAGTGGTGAGAGGCCATGTAGGATTACATGGTGGGTTGTCTCATTGAAGTCGTCCTCGGGAACTGAGTTCTATGTTTGTGATCCATGAACATTTACTACTACTCATTGGGATCCTTAATTGACCCTCTCGAGTTCTTGATCACCCTTGTCCTCTGTCCAGGAGTTGCAAGTAGTTTCTGGTGTTTGTAGTATGCTGGAGGCCGTGGGCAGCGCTGACCCGAGGGGTCGGCTATGATGCGGTAGGCATGTGGCCGGGTATGCCACGCACCCGTTTGGTGTTGCGGAAACCTGTACACATCGTCCGGGGCCGTATGTGGAAACCTAGACCAGACTCCCTGCGAATGGAACCTGAATAAGCGATAAACCTGGACTAGAGAGTTGAGTGTTTAGGTAGGCCGTGGCCGACACCCTCGCCAGGCTTCCGCTTGAAGGTTGCCGAGATACATGACATGTACATGGTGGTAAGTGGCGAGAGTGTGTGTGAAGAAGTACACCCCTCCAGGGTTAACATCATCTATTCGAATAGCCGCGTCCACGGTAAAGGACCTCTGGGTTGCCAATACAGTTCATAGACAAGTGAAAGTGGATACTCTAAAATACGCAAGATAAGCGTGAGTGCTATGGATGGCGTTCTCGTAGGGAGACGGGAGTGGATCCATAGTGGTGTATTGATATGGTGAATATGTGCACTCGTGTGCGCCACCTCAAAAGAGTTACTTGCAGTCGTAGTTCAGGATAGCCACTGAGTCAAAGCTGGCTTGCTGCAGTTAAACCCCACCATCCCCTTCCTTGAAAATGATGCATATGTAGATAGTTCTGATGTAAGTCTTGCTGGGTACATTTGTACTCATGTTTTCCTATTTTATGTTTCTGTAGAGAGACTTCAGTCTCACTAGTAATTCTGCATGGACTTCGACGTTTAGCTTGTTACCTCAGCTATGATCTTGTGCCCTCGGCAGGATCTGGTAGATAGTGAGGCTTCTCAGCCTTTTAAATTTGTAGATGTCTGTACTCAGACATGTTAGCTTCCGCTTGTGCTTTTGACTTGTATGCTTTGAATGCTGGGTCGACAGACCCATGTTTGTAATATCTCGCTCCTCGGAGCCTATTGAATAAAATACTTGAGTTGTAGAGTCATGTTGTGATTCCATGTTGTGTTTCACATATCGAGCATATTGTGTGTATGTTATTGAAATGATTGGTATGTGTGGGATCTGACTATCTAGTTGTTTATCCTTGGTAGCCTCTCTGTAACGCCCCGGATTCGATGCGCCAGGTATCTTCCAGTTATTCGTCGTTGCTGCCATGTTATTTGCTTGCGTGTTGCATTCTATCATGTCATCATGTGCATCTCATTTTGCATACGTGTTCGTCTCATGCATCCGAGCATTTTCCCTGTTGTCCGTTTTGCAATCCGACACTCCTATGTACTCCGGCGTCCCCCTTTTGTCTCCTGTTGTGAGTGGGTGTTAAACTTTCTTGGAATGGCCAGGTTTGCCAAGCGGCCTTGGTACACCACCGGTAGACTGCCTCTCAAGTTTCGTGCCATTTGGAGGTCGTTTGAGACTCCAACGGTTAACCGGGTAACCGTAAAAGTCCTCTTTCTGTTGCAGCCCAACACCCCTCCAAAGTGGCCCAAAACCCATCCAAACCCCTTCCATGCTCTCGGTCGTTCGATCACGATCGTGTGGGAAAAAACCGCACCTCATTTGGACTCTCCTAGCTCCCTCGACCTATAAATATGTGCTCCTCCCAGATTTTTTTTTCGCAGTCCAAACCCTAGCTTCGCCCTCCTCTGCGCCGCCGGACACGTCCGTCCCAAGCCGGACATGTCCAGCGCCGCCGCCCATCCAATCCGGAGCCACCACCTGTCCCGCGCCGCCGTTCCCCGCGCCGCGGCCCGGCCGGCCCGCAGCTGGCCTGTGCGGCCCGCGCGCCCGATTCCGGCGGTGGCCGCGCCTCGGTCGTCCGCTCGCCGCCGCCTCACCTTCTCGCCCTCGCCGCCCGTTGCCGCTAGCCGCCCCCCGATCCTGCCG
>LT934120.1:467080217-467104130 GCA_900231445.1 Triticum turgidum subsp. durum
CGTCGCCGCCCTCTACCTACGCCCCTGACCGGCGCCCCTCCGCCACACCGCCGTCGCCCCGGCCTTCCCCGCCGCCGACCGAGCGCCACCAGGGCCTCCCGCCGGCAGATCGCCGCCGCCCGACCAGCTCCCTCCGTCGCCCGACCAGCTCCCTCCGCCGCCAAACCACCTCTGCCGCCCGTCACTGCCGGTGCCTCGTTCGGTGCCACCCCTCGCTGGCCCCGCCGCCTCCACATCGCGGCTACGCCTCCCCGTCGTCCCGATCGTTGCCGGAGCTCGCGGGAGCTCGCCGGAGTTCCATTCCGGCCGGATCCATCCCGCCTGGACTAGATCCACCGGGAGACGATCCAAACGCCCGCGCCCCGTCCCGGATCCCTCCGTCCCGCTCCGTCCCATCCCGCGTTGACTTTTCGGAGGGTATATTTTCGTCGAAGTCCCCAGATCTGCAGTATTTTCATGCCCTGTTCGATGCATCATAACTTGTTGCATACTGCTCCGTTTCGTGCGTGTAATGTACCGAAATGTTCGTCATGAGATGCTCTTCATTTAATTACATTGCATCATGTTCATTTGAGTCCATGTTGATGCCTGAATCATCATTGCAAGAGTGATATATGATGTTAATCTGCTGAAACTGTTATAACTTGATGATTTGTCATTTTTGTTGCATTTGATGTGTGCATCCTATGAGCATGAGCTCTACATGTGTTTTGAACTACATAATGCCATATTTTCAGAGGTGCCATCCATGTATTTTTGTGAGTCTTGTAGTGAGTGCATCAAGCTTGTTAAGTAGGGTACTTGCTGTTACTGCTTTGCTAGGCTGAATCTGTTATTTCGTGATGCTATGTAAACCTGCTGCTACAAGTCATTCTATGCATAATCTGGAGATGTTCACTAAGGATGTTTTGTTCTACATGTCATGCTATATCCATCCATGCCCCTGGTTGCATTTATAGACTGCTGTAGTTTGTTGTAATCTTGCTCCAAAGTTGCTATATATTGTTGCTGTCATCCTGTCAACATTAAGTTCAGTTTTGCCATGTGTTTTCTAGTGATCCATGCACCCTATGAACTTGTTATTGCCATTCTTAGCTTAATAAACATGTCTTCTTACTGATGGTTGCTTTTTCATGCCATGTAATGCTCTGTGGTGAGTGGTACAAGCTCACCAACTTGCCTACTTATTGTTGTTCCTGCCATGTATGAATCTGTCATATAACTTGCCATGTTTACGTGGGTGCCATCATATCTTCTGATCCTTTTTGGCTCATGGTCAGTAAGGGACTTTTGTTCTATGCAATTAGTAGTATCATGCCATGCCTTAAGTTTCCATGATATCTTCCTGTAGCATGTTGTTTAATAGCTCTAAACTTTGCAACCTGATGTTATTGTCTGTCAAGTCAGAAACTGTTACTATTTGCAATCTTGCCATGTGTTTTGGAGCATGTTGTAGTGATTTCTGGAGATAGCTCAGTCTTCATGTTTTGTTATGCTTTACCTATACATCATGTCCATGCCTTTTGTTCTCATGTTGGGGGTCTGTAGCATGTTGTTTTGATGCTTGCAATATGCCTAGTTGCTGTTTTGGACAGATTGTTGTTATGACTTGTATAGAGTGTATGTGTTGAACCGTTGCTCCGTTTTGAGTGTGCTCTATATGAAACTTGCTTAGTTTTGCATGTAGTTTCATATTATCATGTTTCATACTTGTTTTGAAGTGTTTGCTTGATGTTTGTATGCATTTTGCATCAATGCCATGTTTAACTTGTTTTGCTCATATCTTCTAGGCCGTAGCTCCAAATCTAATGAACTTTATATGTAACTTGACAAGAATCTCGTGTAGATCATCTTGGTGCATCTTAACTTGATGTTTAACAACTTGAACATAAGGTTTATTCAGATCTGGACCAATTTCGAAACTTGCATATGAGGACTTACCGGAATTGTTATATGTTGTTCCCGGCCCCATTTAAACTTGCCTTGATGTGTTGCTCTTGTTTGCATCATCTCTTGCCATGAGTAGCTTCATGTAGCTTTCTCATGCATCATGCTTGTTGTGCATCATGTCTTGTACATGTGTGGTGTGTTTACCTTGTTGTGTGCTTCTTCTCGATAGTTCCCGTTTCGTTGCGATCGTGAGGATTTGTTCGTCTACGCTTGGTTCGTCTTCGTGGCTTCATCTTCTTCATGGACTCGTTCTTCTTCCTAGCGGGATTTCAGGCAAGATGATCGCTACCCTGGATCTCACTACTATCATTGCTATGCTAGTTGCTTCGTTCTATTGCTATGCTGCGATACCTATCACATGCTCTTCAAGCCTCCCAAACTGCCATGTCAGCCTCAAACCTTTTCACCCTTCCTAGCAAACCGTTGATTGGCTATGTTACCACTTTTGCTCAGCCCCTCTTATAGTGTTGTTAGTTGCAGGTGAAGTTGAAGATTGCCCCATGCTGGACAAGATTATGTTGGGATATCACAATATCTCTTATTTAATTAATGCATCTATATACTTGGTAAAGGGTGGAAGACTCGGCCTTATGCCTGGTGTTTTGTTCCACTCTTGCCGCCCTAGTTTCCGTCATACTTGTGTTATGTTCCTGGATTTTGCGTTCCTTACGCGGTTGGGTGATTTATGGGACCCCCTTGATAGTTCGCTTTGAATAAAACTCCTCCAGCAAGGACCAACCTTGGTTTTACCATTTGCCTCACCTAGCCCTTTTCCCCTTGGGTTTCCGGAGCCCGAGGGTCATCTTTATTTATCCCCCCGGGCCACTGCTCCTCCGAGTGTTGGACCAAACTAGAGCACCGTGCGGGACCATTCCTTGGCTACTTGGGTTACGTCGGTTCCTGTACGCTTCGCTCATCCGGTGTGCCCTGAGAACGAGATATGTGCAGATCCTATCGGGATTTGTCGGCACATCCGGGCGGCTTTGCTGGTCTTGTTTTACCATTGTCGAAATGTCTTGTAACCGGGATTCCGAGTCTGATTGTGTCTTCCTGGGAGAAGGAATATCCTTCATTGACCGCGAGAGCTTATCATGGGCTAAGTTGGGACACCCCTGCAGGGTATAAACTTTCGAAAGCCGTGCCCGCGGTTATGGGCAGATGGGAATTTGTTAATGTCCGGTTGTAGATAACTTGACACCGGATCCGATTTAAAATGCATCAACCGCGTGTGTAGCCGTGATGGTCTCTTTTCGGGGGAGTCCAGGAAGTGAACACAGTTTTGGGTTATGTTTGACGTAAGTAGGAGTTCAGGATCAATTCTTGATCATTGCTAGCTTCAGAACCGTTCCGTTTGCTCTCTTCTCGCTCTTATTTGCGTATGTTAGCCACCATATCATGCTTAGTCGCTGCTGCAACCTCACCACTTTACCCCTTCCTTTCCCATTAAGCTTTGCTAGTCTTGATACCCATGGTAATGGGATTGCTGAGTCCTCATGGCTCACAAATTACTACAACAACAGTTGCAGGTACAGGTTTCGCGATGATCTTGACGCGAGAGCAATACTACTTGTTTGGAGTTCTTCTTCTGCTTCTTCCTTGATCAGGGGATAGGTTCCAGGTCGGCAGCCTGGGCTAGCAGGGTGGATGTCGTTTGAGTTTCTGTTTGTGGTTCATCCGTAGTCGGATGGTGCTCTTATGTAAGATGATGTTGTATTCATGTGGCATTGTATTCCTTTTGTATGTATCCCCATCTATTATGTAATGTTGATGTAATGATATCCTCCTTGCAAAAGCGTATCAATATGCGGTTATATCCTTGGTGGGACCATCGAGTCTCTTTAGGATAGTATCGCATATTGGGCGTGACACTCTCTTACCGGGAAATGTCTCCTAGTGCTTCCACTAAGCCTTGGTAGCTTGCTACTGCTTTGGAACACTTAGGCTAGCCGGCATGTGTCCTTCTTCGTTCCTGTGTCTGTCCCTTCGGGGAAATGTCATGCGGTGTCTACCGGAGTCCTGCTAGCCCAGCTGCTACAGCCCGGATTCACTCGTTGATGACCAACACGTTCGTTGCTAGGTCATGTATGCTTGTCCCTGTAAGTTAGTGCCACTTTGGGTTTAAGACTAGCCATGTCAGGCCGGGTTCTTTGTCATATGGATGCTAGCGACACTATCATATACGTGAGCCAAAAGGCACAAACGGTCCGGGGCTTGGTAAGGCGACACCCGTGGGAATACCGTGTGTGAGGCCGCAAAGTGATATGAGGTGTTACATGCTAGATCGGTGTGGCATAGGATCGGGGTCCTAACACACGGGCCAACAACGAGCAAGCAGATGCCTTGGCATGGATCGGCTCCACCCGGCAAGCCATACCAGTCGGCGTCTCCCTTCAACACCTCCTCAAGCCGTCTATCAAGCCTTCACCGGAATTAGAGTCAATCTTCGTGCCGGCTGCCCCGGAACAGTCGGATACTACTTGGGGACCTCAGCAGTCGGCCTGGGGACTTCGGCAGGCGGCTCGGGGACTGCAGCAGTCGCACGCAGCCCGGGGACTTCAGAACCCGGCCTAGGGGCTCCAGCAGCCGGCCCGGGGACTACAGCAGTCGGCCCAGGAACTTCAGAACCTGGCTCGGGGACTGCAGCAGTCAGCCCGGGGACTTCAACAACACAGCAAGCGGCGGTCGACTCCAACCCTCCGCCTCGTAACCCAACCGCCTAGTACCAGTGTCTATGATGACAGTAAATGAAATTGGAGCAACATCTTGGGCGCAACACATCCTCAATTTCCTAGTGAGCTGAGAGCTACCAGCCGACGAGACCTTGGCCCGGCAAGTGCAACACCGAGCAGCAGCATACACCATAGTAAACGGAGAGCTTCTCAGACTCAGCATCACTGGCGTGTTCCAGCGCTTCGTAGAGCCAGAGAAGGGCAAAGCCATCCCCAAAGATATCCATCAAGGGGAGTGCGGCCACCATGCAGCCTCTAGGTCCCTTGTCGCCAAAGCTTTCTGCCACGGATTTTTCTAGCCGACTACTTTTGGAGACGCCAAGGACTTGGTCAAGAAGTGCAAAGGCTGCCAAAAATTCAGCTCCAAGCAGCACCTGCCGGCTTCCGCACTCAAGACCATCCCCCTCACTTGGCCATTTGCCATATGGGGGCTGGATATGGTGGGCCCATTCAAGACACACTACAAAAAAATACACTTCCGTGATGATACATGTTTGTCACAGTAGGTCGCGTTTTTTTTCATGCATGTACATCCATGACAATTTTATGAAGAATCAAGATAGTCATACCTGTGACGTCGTAGAAGTGTTCCATGACATTACCAAAATTATCATCACGGAAGTGTCAACTTCCATGACGATAAATCGCGCGTCACAGAAGTTCTTTCGTCAAGGGTGACCGACACGTGGCATCCACCGTAACGGAACACCGTTAAGCTATCTGGTCGGGTTTTGGATTCGATAACCTGTTAACAGCCCTGACCAATGGGAAATTTCCACATGTAAAATTCTTATTGGCGGAACGAAACACGTGTCAGCTCGTCAGTGGGTAGATAGTAGCCTATGATATGTCGACACGTGCCACGGCCCACCACTGGCCCATTTAGCTTACAAAGCCGGCCCATTTGACTTGGTCAAAAGTTAACGGGTTGGCCCGTGAAAAGCCTGTTAATGGTCTCTTCGCAAATAGCCCATTTTATGGCCCGTTAACTCACGACCCGTTAGGCCCTAAAGGAAATCGTCCCAACAATGTCATGTGGGCCATCGAATATAACACCATCCCATTTCACTTTCGGCCCATGTATGGCCCACGACGTCTTTCGGCCCATATGAGGCCTTCGTATCTTTCGGCCCTTTACAGGCCCACGGTGACTCTAGCCCATAATGAACAGTAATTTTCTTTATACCCGTTAACGACCCGTGATTTACATGGGCCGTTTCCAGCCCGTGTTAGCTCTCGGCCTATTGACGGCCCATACGTTCTTGGGCTCCTTTTCGGCCCCCGATTACTTATGGCCCGTTACTGGCCTGTTCCCCTAATGGGCCAAATTCGGCCCATGGCAAGAGTCGGCCCATTACTGGCCTGTTCCCCTAATGGGCCAAATTTGGCCCATCGCAAGAGTCGGCCCGTTACTGGCTTGTTACCCTAATGGGCCAAATTCAGCCCATGGCAAGAGTCGGCTCGTTTCTGGCCTGTTAACCTGTTCCGCCGTTCCCAGCCCATCCTATATTCTGGCCCATTAACGACCCGTTATGCCTGTGACAGAATTAAGCCTTTGCTATCCTACGGCCTATTAACAGCCCATTACCCTGTTGGGCCGATACCAATTACGCCCTATTACGGCCCATGTAGACCCATTTATCCGACGGCTCGAGGCCCACTGATTACAGGCCCATTTATCGACGGCCCATAGGAGACCCATAGATCCTACGGCCCGTATATGGCCCATGGTAGTTGCGGCCACTAGCAAACCAGGGAAAAAGAAGACTAGGAAATAAATAAGGCCGAAACTAACGCTAGGCTATTAAGGCGATTGCACAGATTACAGCCTCTTGGCATCAAAGATCGCCACCAGTGCAAATATAGGGAACACCCTACAATATACAAAATGGCTTGCTGTTTTCTTCAGCCTGTGGCTGCACGTTAAGAATAAATTTTGTATCGCGCCAAAACAAATTACAACTATATAACAAAAGGATCGCAGGTTGGCATAAAACTTAACAGTCTAGCAGATAAATGCACCACCAGAAGTTTAGAAGCTCAGTTCCTTTAACCTAACTGTTATGTTTTCATGATGTATTGTCCAATGGAGCACCATAACCATCGCCTTCATTTCCCCTAGGCTCCTGAACAACATAGCAAATGTCTGATAGTCTGGTTTCAAAACCATGCATATCTTGATGACATTGAGCAATGTTTCTCCTTGTTTCACAAAGGGTCTCTGTTAGGTAATGGATTTGTGTCTGGAGCGCAGATACAACATTGCTTTGAGCTTGCTTATCTTGATCATGAGGCAGTTTGGACGATATTGCCTTAACAACCAACCCAGTATTACGCAGGAATGTGCTTTTGGCACTGTTAGTGGACAGGTACTGACCCACTGCAGTAAGAGCTGACATTGCGGTTATAGGTTCCTCGCCACCTTCAGAAGGTGGCGGTGCCACCCTTTTTTCCATAGCTCGCTGAAAATTTGAGGTTTTACATTGGTAGTACCAGAACAGAAGATATTAAGGAGGCAGCAAAACCAAACAAAATAGCTTTAGCCTATATACAGAACTTATTCTAGTGAACCCATGTAAAATATTAGTTGTATTTTATTGCAAAGTACATAATAAAACCAGGTTCCAAACATATGACCATGTACCATCGCTAATGTATTGTCTATTTCTTCACATTGTATTGAGGGCTAAGGATAAAGAGACGAAGTTTATAATACGATAAGCATAGTATGACATCATTCATATCACAAAAGAACTAAGAGACAAACAGGCAATTGTAACATTGTGTGGGCAAGTCCAGCACGGAACTAGATTATGGGTCAAGATCAAAGGAACATCACTCCTCTCTTTTAAACCTTGTAAGGTGCAATGATACGCTAAGACAATTGTGTATAAAATTGAAAAGAGTAATAGGCATTGGCTGCAAACCATGCAGTTCAAGGCACAAGTCAGAGTAGTAGTTAAAAGGCATGAGGATTAAGGACTTACAACAGCGACTTTGACTATTGTAGTGATGCCCTTCTTCTTGATGGTGTGACAGTCCTTGAAGATTTCCACAGCATTTGGTTCAGGTACTTTTTTGTCCTTGCGGGCTTTCCTATGCATTTCGAACAAGTAATATAGATCTGATAATATGGTACAGCGAAAAGAGTGAAATAGCAGCTAATTGCATGAGCCTCGCAGTGTGCAATATAGCTACGGGATCCTGTCGTCTGTTGCAATTTCACTTTCGTACGGTTGGCCTTGTTCTTTGAACAGTTCACCTACAAGAAGATAGATTTGTGTGGCACATGCGAGAATATGACTTCAACATGTGATCTGATCACATATATATAATGTACCTGATACTTCGGATCAGACCAGTGTTTAACAAGGCCCCTCCAGTCTTCATCCGATATATTTTCCACTTGAGATGTTTGGGAAAGTTCACTGTTAGCCTTGCCTTCAAAGTGAGTTTTCCTCAAGTTATGCCGATACTGTAGCAGAGCAGACTTGAAAACATGGGTGCAAGCTTGTGTGGTTCCATCATCTTGGCTATCCAACTTGAACCTCATATCTTGAAAATTATGCGACTCTCATTATCAGCAACCTAGAAAGTATGGGACAGAGCAAGACGATATTACTAGTTTCCATACATAACCATACTTATAGATAAATGGTCAAGGAAGGTGTTGAACTGGGTTTCGTCTTTGTCATTCCTGTACTAAATCCATGTTGGGAGGATACGTACATGACACCTAACGGCAACCGCTGCCTCTGTTACTAACTTGGCTGACTCTGTAGCATCACGTGGCCTTTTTAAACCTGCCTCAGAACGGATCTCCATTCTTCCTCCTCTAGATTTAGTTAACCTATCGAGCATTATCCCTGATGTTTGTTTCCTTTTGTTCCTAGGTTCTAGTCCAACAACGAACATAGGAAGTGTTAGTGTACATCAAACTGTGAGACTACATATAAAGAAGCAAGCAACCGTAACTTGACTCCAGCAACTACCTTCTTGTTGTTGAAGCTCACAAGGTTCATCTGATATTGCCAACTCGTCTTGTGTCAAGAGTGCTTGGGAAGTAGTGTCAGGTGGCAAGGGAGCTTGGGGACGTGCTGCTAGCTTAGTTAACGCACGAGTAAGTCGTGCAGTTGGTAGTACTGTGTTAGGTGTTGCAAGAACTAGGGCTGTCTCTGCTTGTTTGGTGGCAGCTATTTGTTTCTATTTGGCTTTTTTGCAACTCATGTAGCATGGGATGCCATGTTTGTAGAATTTTCCGCTGGACTTTGACCTTCTATTGCACCATCAGTATGAGCAGAATCTGCAGGATTCATCCGTTTCTCATTCCCTGCCATTCTGTCTGTCTTCCTCTTTCTCTTTGCCATGTTAAGTCAAGCCGACAAGAAAAACGAATAACAATTTAATTCTTCAGAACAAATTGATGCGTGATGCAGACGAACTGAACTTTGATGTTAGACAACCACATGATAGGAGGACGTAATATGTATTGAAAACAGGACGGAAGAGATAACCAGAACTATGATGTGTAAATTAAGAAGAAGACATTTCACGAAATTAGAAGCAATGCAATGGAAGGTAGACACCATATGAAAGATGCGACAAATATCGCTCTGCCAAGTTAACAGTGTCTCATCATAAATGGCGTTTAAACAAATGTGAAGCAGTAGAAGAAATAAATCATATGCAAGATGCAAACAACATCACACTACCGTGTTAGAGGTCTCTCGACATTAGTGCCATTGCATATTCACAGCATTGCATATTCACAACTTATGATGTGTAAACTAAGGAGAAGGCATTTCAACAAATTAGAAGCAATGAAAGCTACACACCATATGAAAGATGCAACGAATATCACTCTACCAAGTTAAAATTGTCTCGTCATAAGTGCCATTTCAACAAATTAGTAGTACAAGCTAGAAAAGAATGTGAGATGTAACCTATATCACACTCCGAAATCAAACATGTCTTATGATAAGTGATTTTTGCAAGTTAGACAACAGTAGTAATTTGATGTAACAACATGGTGTGATAGAAATATATTGTATGTTCTAGAAATAGGAACACGTGTCTTATTCAAATATAATATGTAAAGTAAGCAGATGGAATTCAATAAAATTAGAAGCAATACAAGCTAGACATCACACATAACATGCAACCACATATAACAGTGCCAAGTTAGAGGGAGCACCAGTGATGCTGCACTAGGGGAGATGTTCTCATCATAAACACAACTTTGTTGAGTGTCTATGCATGTGTTGTCTTGGAAATCATCTTGGGGGTGTGGAGGAGTAGAAACTATAGAGGCCCTCCGTTCAGAAGGAGCACCTCTGTCCGCTGTCTTGCTCACTTCCTTCCTCTTTATTTATTTCGAATTGTCAAGTAAAACCGACAAGAAAAACCAATAAAATTCTCTCTTCAGAACTCATTCATGCATGATATTGACAATCACTATTTTGATGTAAGGCAAACACATGATACCAGGATGGAATATGAACGAAAAACAGGACGGCATGGCATGTTCACAACTGTTTGTGTAAACTAACAGAAACCATTCCAGCAAATAAGAAGCAATGCAAGCTAGACACCACATGAAAGATGCAACCAATATGACTCTGCCAAGTTAAAAGCGTCCCATCATAAATGGAATTTCAACAAATTAGAAGCAGCGCATGCTATAAATCATATGAAATATGCAACTAATATCGCACTATATATACTAAAGGTGTCTTGTCATGTTGATTGATGCGGGATACAAAAAATAATAATTTTATGTAAGGACATGCTTAATAGATAGATGTACTATGTACTAAATACAGGAAGGCATGTCACATTAATAGGTATAATGTATAAGCTAAGCAGACTAGCACATGCAGTTTAACCAGATTGGAAGAATTACAATCTAGACACCATATGCAACTTGCAACCACATATCACGCTGCCAAGTTAGAGCAAGCACCTGCGATGCTAGTGTAGGAGAAATGCTGTAATCAACTACAGAGCTACGTTCACTATCTTCATCTAGCATTTATGTTTCTTGAGAATCATGTCGGGAAGCTGACGCTGCATTCTTTAAATGAGGAGTAGTCCCCTTGCCTGCCTGCCTCGTCATAAGTGATTGATGAGGGATACACAAGAACATTAGTTTGATGTAAGAACATGGTTAATACACAGATGTACTAGTATGTACCAAAAACAGAAAGGAGTGTCATATTCAAAGGTATAATGTGTAAGCTAAGCAGATGCAATTTAACCAAATTGGAAGCAATACAAGATAGACATCCGGCTGGAGTGGTGAGCATGATCATCTAGGACCTGAGAGCCTGGTGGGAGGCGGGCTACTTCGCCACCATCGCAGCTTTTTAGTTGGCTTCCAGGTGATGGCTATCTTTGCTAGGCTTGTCACTGGCTCGGCCAGTGCCCTAACTAGCTATTTGTCTTCTGGTGCTCATGGGATGGTGGTTCATGTAAAAAAAATATCTTTCCTTATCTTACCGACTTCGGCCTTTCGAATACAAGCTACACACCATATGGAACATGCAACCACATATGACACCGTGAAGTTAAAGCAAGCACCTGGGATGGTGGTTCATTACGAGCAAGGTCATCAACTCCAGAGCTACGTTTACCATCTCCATCTCCTGACACTGCACCCTTTAAAGCACTGTAACATGTCGTGCATACCCGCGAAGAAAGTTGGTGCAACTTCTCTCTTTTCTTTGTTGCTTCTCTTTCGGCACACTCTGAAATACCCTTGCATAAAAACAAAATAGTGAGAGTATGGGTGAAATGTGTTCAGAACTAGTGCACTGTAAAAGTAGCAGATAGCAGGTGGCTGAAAAATAAATGACAGGAGACATATGATAGCTCTACAACCTTGCATGGCAAAAAAATTAGATTCAACTCCGTATGATTTTGTAATATATGAGCATAGGAAATGCAGGTACTCCTCCAGCACACCACCACTTGTGGTCATATCTAAGATAACAGTCGACTGAAAATAAATAGGTCAGTCGTTTTTTTAATGAACCGTCCGATCTATAAGGAACGGGCAGATGACCTTCATCTACCTCCCGCTACTCACTGTTGACGATCTTTCTCGAACCGTCAGCGACCACCGGCTCAGACCCCTGCCTCTGCCGCCCCGCCCTCCCATCGACCTCACACCACCGCCGTGCTTGGCAGCGCCCCCAGGCCATCCCTTTAATCCTGGCCGACCTCTAGATCAGGCGCCAGTAGCTCCAGGCCGCACACGCCCCTAAGATAAACACCAAGGCGCTGCTTCCCCGGTGTAATACGGGTACGAGCGCCTGTTACGCCGGGGAATACTTTCGTTAATTGGGAATCAACTGGCCAGAAAATGAAACTCAGGGGGGCGACAGACCTCTAGCTAAGGTGAAATAGTATATGAGGAGAAACCTTGTGCATCGCGAGTTACTAGGAACATCTAGTATCAAGAAGAAGCGGTCAAGTAGTGTCTTCTGTGGGATGAATACCGTGCAAGCAGAGACATAAGATTTGCACGAATAAGGCAAGAGGAGTACCTTTTTCGGTTGCCGGTGTGGTCACCTCCACATGTCGCACCGATCTTCTTCTTTTTACCAGGGAAACCGATGTTCTGGAGGGTGCGGGCTTGGACGAACCCATGGCCAAATTGTTGACTGTGTTTCCGTGGCCGTATGTTGGCGGAGGGGAAATAGATCCGAGGCGGCGAAGGACGGCGTAGCAGGAACAACTCCGGTGCGATGGAGGGTGGCGAAGTTGGAGCGGCAGTGGTGAAGCGCAGGACGGCGTGGTTGAACTGGCTCGGGTACGGACGGCTCGGCCTCGGCTTCAACTACTAGCCGTGGAGGGTGTTGCGGCTGAGGTTGCGGTGGACGACGACGTCGGGGTATCGGCTCCGGCGTGATGGAGGAGGGCGGCGGTTGATGGGTGGGATGGTGTGGCAGACGGAGGACGCCGGGGTTTCGCGGCTGGTGGAGAGGTAGTTTTGGCACCCACGGAGTACGAATGGGGTATAGGACGGGTGGGGGAACCATGTTTCGGTCTGGGACGTGCTTGTTTTTTGCTTATTTGAACAAAAGATGGGACGCACTTGTTTGAAATTTGGGGAAAGGACAAACTTTGCCCCCCTCTTAAATTTTGGACCTACTGCCGGTCGGGGGTAGGGTGGTGTAACACCCCAAAAATTTAACCAAGTTTTTGATATTAAAAATCTTGCCAGGAGTTTTAAATTTTTTCACTCTGGACCTTTTTGTGGATTTTAGAAAGAAAACTATTCTTTTTTTATGTTAATGAGTTTTTTTTCCCAAGTGGAGCTTTCCAAAAAATTTGGACTTCATTGCCAACTTATTGAAACAATTTCTAAATCAGTAGATTTATTTATAAAATTATTTCACCCTGAGCTTTAATCATTAAAATGACTTGTTTGAGTTTTGGAGCTCTTTTTCTACTTTAACCAGTTGATAAACTTAACTAGAAATTCAACCAAAATTTGGAGACGTCATGTGAGGTCTCTAAATAATTTCTGTGCAATTATATATATATCTATTTCATTGCATATTAGGAGTTTTGTGCCTGTTTTTCTTCCCTGATCTAGGGGACAGTTTTGCACTGCAACCCAATTAAATAAATCTCCAGAGCCTCCACCAAAATTATGGGATGTCAGTAGCAGCATATGATTACACTTTATGCAAAAACCCAGGGTTGTTGTTTGAAATTTTTGAGTGTATCAGCATCATTTTCATTCTGGACCAGACCTGTGCTTTCTACTGCAACCCCATTCTTTCTTGCTCTAGTGACTTTGTGCTTTCTCATGCTTGTAGCCAACCCTGCAAAACCCCTAAGTCCAGGAGCATGCTCTCTTTGGTACACTTTTGGACCTTGTAATAATGCC
Organism: Triticum turgidum subsp. durum; assembly: GCA_900231445.1. Classification (NCBI taxonomy): domain Eukaryota; kingdom Viridiplantae; phylum Streptophyta; class Magnoliopsida; order Poales; family Poaceae; genus Triticum; species Triticum turgidum. The sequence continues at coordinate 467,093,796 of LT934120.1, forward strand.
ATTTACTTCCTGTCCAGAAGGGTAGTTTTGCAAAACTTGCACTAACAAGTTTCTCTTCTTGCAAACTAACTTCACCACCCTCTCTTGCAACCATAGAGACACTGATCTGCAGATTTTGGCCACTCCAAGAACTACCGAGGTGCCATTGGAATTTTGTCAAACACTCTGAGTGCACAGCCAGATTTGGCATGAATTCAAGTTTACATGGTGAACTTGAGCCCCTGACCAATCCACCATGTCCCTCAGTCCCCTTGCTAAGCCTAGACTAGTCCTGTCAATTGCCAGCCTCAACCACAGCTTCTAGGATGCCCTAGTATTTCGTCGAGCATGTCCCGGGCGTGCTCTGGGCGCGCCTAGAGCGTGCGATTGGCACCCGTGCGCCCGAGACGCCGCATCGCACCCCGCACCCAAATCTGGCCCGTGACCGGTCCCAACCAACACTCCGTGTTCCCCTGCACCGCCACACCACTCCGACCAACCTGGCACCCCACAGCGCCATCGCCAGAACGGCCATGGCGGCTAGCTGGCGGACGCTTGCAGCCACGGCCGTGTCAGCGCCGCCCAAGCCACCAGCGCGTGCCACCTGCCTCCTGGAGCAGTGCGTGCTCATCCACAGCCCCGTCCTCTAGCGCGCGTCGCCGCCACGTCGCCCTAGCTACAGCAGGGCGGTTCGCCGGCAAGCTTATCCCCGGCCGCCGCAAACCGACCTCCATCGCCTATATAAGAGGCCCCCGAGCTCAAACTCGCACGCAAGTAGCCTCACACCGTCCCTCTCGTGCCCCCTTAGCCGTAAATCGATGGGAGAGGGTCGTCCCCTTCCTCTCCGGCAACTCCAGCCGCCGTCAGTAACCAGACCATTCCAGCGCCACCAGGACCTCCCCCTCTCCACTCTCTCCACCAGGAACCCCCTCATCCTCCCGTGAACCTATCCCCCTACTCAATCTTGATCGGGACTCGCAGCGGGCGATATTTCACTTTTTCCGGCAACCACCGTCTGCCGCGGAGCTCGCCGCCGGCAACTCCATCCACCCCAGAGGACGAAACCACCACCGGAGTAACCGCCTCGAACCCCTGAGCCCACGGGTGCCGCCGTTCGCCGGCGAGCGTCGCCGGAGTCCCGCCCCCCTCCCTCAGGCGGAGGAAGAGGAGGGAGAATAGTCTAGTCAAACCTGACTGGTGGGCCAGGCGGGCCCACTTTCAGTGGCTCAGACGCAGCCACGCTGGATAAGTGGAAGCGTATTTCCAGATTACGCCTTCGACGTGTACGTATATTTCGAAACGGTTTTCTTTTCTGTTTTATTTTAAATATCAGATTTTTGACCAAACTTTGACTAGCTGTATCTTTTTAAATACAACTCCAAATGAATCAATTCTTTTTCCTACCTCTTTCAAATATTGTCTAGTTTATTTTAAGATTTATTTGAAAAAAATTTCAAGACAACTTCTTGTGCTATTTTGTTTTTGTGTGTTAATTCATATATATTCTTTTAAATAGGATTTTTGAAGATTTCAAGATGTTTTGGATGCACCCTTGTTTCCGATGACCTGAAGGCAAGCATTCTGAACCCTGGTGAAATTTATGTGTGTGTTGTTTGAATCGGTGACAGCACCACCGCGACACGTGCATACGTCATTTTATGTGAGGAAGTGATCCTACTTATGAGTGCATTTTCAATGAGTTTATGCTAGTGAAGTGGACATGATTTGTGATGGAAATTACCGTCATACGTCTTTCATGCATACCGAAAGGGAAACCGGGAAGGCCTCTGTCTTGGGTAGACACGGTCTTGTCCCTAGTCCTCCATCGAGACGGTCGTGTCCGGTATGGCATGAGGGGTATGTCGCATGATGTTTCTATCTGTTATTTGAAATATGTGCATTGTTATGCTAATCATGCAGGATATAATACAACCTCCTGAGTCGATCGTAGATCAAGTCTTGTACCAGTAACCCCCATACTTGTTTCGTACTACCACTCGTCTCTACGATTAGTAGGGTGCGGTTCAGTAAGTGGTCAACCCCTTTCCTAGCACACACCGTACAGAGAGGCCGTGGTGGAAGATACTGGAGGCATCCGGTAGTCATGCCACCTGGTCCGGGAGCATGGGTGTTTCGGTTGTAGCCGAAGGGGGTAGCTTCCCTAGTTTGCGCGCGGTATAAATTTGTGATCCCATGTTACATCGAGGTTGTAGCCTCCCCACTTAGAGTTTCCTTGACAAGTGTCGTGGGTGATTCCAGTCACATGTGAGTTAAGCTGGTGTGTGCAAGTTAGGTGTGTTTTCAACAAAAAGACCGTAGACGGAATTAGTCCCGATGGACTAAACGAATCCGTTACTCGTGGGTAAAGAGTACACCCTCTGCAGAGATTAAAACCTATTCGAATAGCCGTGTCCATGGTTAAGGACTACAGTCTGGGACGGGTCAAGTGTCGATCTTCGGAGGTGAAACTGTTAAACCAGAACTGGCATTACTACCTGTGATTGTGACAATTATGATCATTGTTATTGTTGACTAACCCGTGTTATTATTGTTATTATTGAGTATCTCTGGGATGGTTCTACCTCCGGGATATTCAGTATGATTGTTTCTTTTAAAGCCCTGTATGTGGTGTCACTCAGACGCCCGACTATGGCATTTCTTTTAAAGCCCTGTATGTGGTGTCGCTCAGACGCCCGACTGTGGCATTTCTTTTAAAGCCCTGTATGTGGTGTCGCTCAGACGCCCGACTGTGGCATTTCTTTTAAAGCCCTGTATGTGGTGTCGCTCAGACGCCCGACTGTGGCAATTCTTTTAAAGCCCTGTATGTGGTGTCGCTCAGACGCCCGACTGTGGCATATCTTTTAAAGCCCTTTATGTGGTGTCGCTCAGACGCCCTACTGTGGCATGTTTATTATTTGTTTCATGATTTTTAATATTTCTATGTCATCGCATAATCATATTTAACATGCTCGCGCGCATCAAAGTTTTATTTATCATTGATGACTGACGTCATGTTCATATAATATTTTTTTGCACAACACTGTTCTTTTATGCCTGTGTTCATAATGTTTGCGAGTACATTCAAAGTACTCACTGGCTTGTCCCTGGCTATTGTCTTGGCCAGATTTCTTGCACGGAGAGGAGCGACGTGATGACAGCCCCGGAACTTAAGCAACGGTGATAACAGTCTCGCGAAGATAGGAGTTAACCTGGTCAGTTGTTCCTGTGGAAACATGGAGTCCCATAGACACTGATGATCCACAAACCGCTTCCGCCGTCAACCATTAGAAACCATTTGTTGTACTCACAGACCAAAATGGTCTTGTACTACATATTTTGTATTTGCTTGGATTTTCTGTATCAAGTTGGTGCCTCATCAGCTAACAGTTATCCTAGGGCTGATGAGTACAAGGGCCATTTTTCTGGGATTAATACCCGGAGAATCGGTTGCCACAAACTTGGTATCAGAGCCAGGCTGACCATTGGCTAAACCTATCATAGCCAGGTCGGATAACTTAGGTAAAACCAACCTAGCAGTCCCTAACCAAAACCTCAGCCAAGCTTCCCGTGCAAGATAGACACACAGTGATCCCGACACTTTTGGCAGTCGGTGCCCAACCTATCAGCCTAGCCTATCAATCCCACACCAGTGACCAATGGCAAAAATGTCTCATTCGCAAGCGTGCGAAGGAAGATTCCGTTCTCTTTTCTATAAAAAGGGCATGCTAGCCTCAACCCAGCAAAGCACAGCCTCTTCCCCAACCTAGCCACAATGCCCGGTCCCATAGTGCACAATGAGACCACATCAACCAATCTTGGAGGTTTCGTGACCATACTCGCAAACCTCACCCGTCGTGCCTACGCTTTAGAAGAGCCCCCAGAATATGTTGTGTACCAAGGACCCATGAGCGGTGACGACTGCCAATTCTCGGCCACTGTGCACATCTACGATAGGGGATTATCGCCAGAACGCCCCTACACAGGTTCACCGGAAGAACAACTTCCTTCGAGCCACAAGCCATCCAGCTAGCCGCTCGAGAAGCTATAGTTCAACTCCGGCAGTTGTCGCCCAGAGTTAACTGTTGCTCGTTCTACTAATACCCCAGGCGTGAAGGGTATGGTAGACCACCCCAAGTTGCCAACTGAGACCACGAGATGGATCCCGCGTTGTTGCACCTAGTGCACTATGTAAGTGCACTAGAGGCATTGTTTGATCAAATCACTATTGATCTAATCGCAGCTCGAGGAGAACTGGTTCGCCGAGCCCCGGCAAACAGGGAAGCCGAGCCCAATGCCGACAACCCAGTCGTCCTGTTTGGACACCCGATCGAGACCCTGAGGTCGGCTCCAACCAGCGGCCAAGGCGTCTTGATGACCCCAGAAGTGCTTCGTCACCTTTTGGGAGCACACTCCAACGGGATTGTGGCCAACAATCCCCGCGATGGTCATCATCGCTACCCCGACCCTGCAGTTCCTCTGCCATCTCCGACTAATCCCGGCAGTGAGACACGTGGAGAAGCCTCGACATCCACCAGACACGCCCGTTTAGACATAAACGAGGTAGACTAGGCTGTACGAGTAGTGCTGAGTCTCAGTGTATCCCCGCTTTGTAATCACGTAATCTTGTGTATTATCGCAGCCTGTCGTTGTGCCTCTGATTTTTTTTATAGTAGCCTTGCGTAGTTTGTCAGCGCATAGTTGCACATTTCTGGGCACAGCTACCAAAACCAACCCCGACGACACGCACAGTATCACGTCTCTTTATGAGATATGTATATCTCCTGACACTGACCCCGTCCTTTGGAGCTAATTTGGCATATTTATTACCTTTCACCATGGTAAATAAATCAGCCAGACGCTATATAAGAAGGCTCTCTTGTGACCTTACCCAGCAACCCTCACCTCATGCACCATTCTCACAGCCATTTCTTGCCATGCCGAGCCCTAGTATTTATCGGAGAACCCCATATGCAACCCCAGGTAGCTTTGCCAAAATATTGTGGGACTTTACCTGCAGTACCATGGGTTCTACCCAGCCACCCCAGTACAAGCTGTTCAAATCGAGAATCACCCCTTCCACCTCGGAATATTGGGCAGCAGTACACATTCCTCCCGTAGACCCCAACCAAGATCCAACGGAGGTTTCCTTCGTGGGGAAATCTATGCCAACCCCACGTTTGGCCATAGAGGCTGCTGCGAACGAAGCAATTGCTCTTCTTCGATCCGCAGTGCCCTATGCCCGCGAGCAAGGATATTATTACTTTCTGAGCCATGCAACACCTGGGGGAGTTACATCTTTTCCCGGTGGGCGGATTGAGAGAGACCCAGTACTAGCCAACCTCATCCAGTACATCATCGCTCAAGAGCATTTGAACCAGCGAGTGATGGATTATCTCCAGAATCTCACTAATCTGAATCCTCAGATTGCCATTGGCAGACCACTGAGGCCTGATCCGGAGAGATGCATACATTGACTGATCAATCCACTTCCTCCGATAGAAGAGGAGAGCGTTCCACTACCAGAGACTTTTCCTCGAGACCCTGTCCAGTTACCATTCTCATTTTAGACGTCACTGCTGCATTTGTTATTTCAACATTTACTATTATGTTGTAACTTATGCATGGTACCTCCAATTTGTGCGGAAAGTCGAGTATTTAGTTTTTAAGTTATTTAGTGGTTTTCTTCTTGAGTAGCCTGTGTAACCGCGGAAAAAAATCCTGGAATGAGATTATCTTTTTCCAGAAATTGCTGCATATTTTATCCTTTCGCTGCATGGATTATTTGTTTTATTTCACGCAGCACCACGGCATCAGACCCACAACCACTCGGACTCTTACACTACCTGAAATACACGCAACCATGTTGCATCTCACCAACCACCCCCTAAGTGCTTCACATGCATACAAGGGAGAGATTAGCGGATAATCATCCGGACACCATCCGCCTCCAACACATCGGTAGTGGTAAAACACTCGGGATTTCGCCTAATCCTCGTGATCACCACCACCGCAGAGAGCCAACACCCGAGCGGCAGCATCACAACGATCATCATAGATCATCGCGCACAGGAGCACACAGAGCCCCAGCACTGCCGCCAGCCCTCCACACACCAGGATCATGTACCAGTCCGGCACCGTCTTCGCCATTGGAGCCTCATCTCGAGCTCCGGTGAACGGGAATGGAGGAGAAGAAGAAAGAGAAGCGAGGCCAGGTGCGAAGATAAAGAAGGAGCACGACGGTCGTTTTATAGCTCGGGATCGGTGTACGGTGGACAATGTCCACCAGCACCACTCGTCGCCCGATCGCCAGTGTTCGGAGGCGAATCCGCGAGCAGTGCCGATAGCGCACTGGCCCGCGACGTGAGTGCACACTACTCCGGCAGCAAGCACGCCGCGCACTACCGCAGTACGGTCTACATGCCCTACGCGCTAGTCGTCGCCGGTGGATAAAGCCGGGAAAACGCGTGGGAGAGAGGAAGAAGAGAGAGCCAGAGGAAGAAGGAGAGACTGACAATGGGCCCCGGTCCCACCTGTCAGCCAGTGGGAGCACTGTGCTCTCGGGTACGACCAGCGTATTGTTGAATTTAGAATTTATTCTAAATTCACTACGTCCCGCGTAGAAATCACTTGTTGTCCTGAACGTGGAATTGCTCCACACAACGCCAGTGCCCACACTATAGTTATTTACCGCTTATTGCCCTCTCACTGTAGCCTCCTTTTTACCGCTTGTGTAAATGATCTGTTGATCTAGTAAAAGTAATTTCTTTTGTTTCACAAACTTTAGCAAATCTCGAGGACGAGATTTTTTTTAGGGGGTTAGTAATTGTAACACCCCAAAAATTTAACCAAGTTTTTGATATTAAAAATCTTGCTAGGAGTTTTAAAATTTTTCACTCTGGACCTTTTTGTGGATTTTAGAAAGAAAACTATTCTTTTTTTATGTTAATGAGTTTTTTTCCCAAGTGGAGCTTTCCAAAAAATTTGGACTTCATTGCCAACTCATTAAAACAATTCCTAAATCAGTAGATTTATTTATAAAATTATTTCACCCTGAGCTTTAATCATTAAAATGACTTGTTTGAGTTTTGGAGCTCGTTTTCTACTTCAACCAGTTGATAAACTTAACTAGAAATTCAACCAAAATTTGGAGACGTCATGTGAGGTCTCTAAATCATTTCTGTGCAATTATATATATATATATATATATATATATATTTAATTGCATATTAGGAGTTTTGTTCCTGTTTTTCTTCCCTGGTCCATGGGACAGTTTTGCACTGCAACCCAATTAAATAAATCCCCAGAGCCTCCAACCAAATTATGGAATGTCAGTAGCAGCATATGATTACACTTTATGCAAAAACCCAGGGTTGTTGTTTGAAAATTTTGAGTGTATCAGCATCATTTTCATTCTGGACCAGACCTGTGCTTTCTACTGCAACCCCATTCTTTCTTGCTCTAGTGCCTTTGTGCTTTCTCATGCTTGTAGCCAACCCTGCAAAACCCCTAAGTCCAGGAGCATGCTCTCTTTGGAACACTTTTGGCCCTTGTAATAATGCCATTTACTTCCTATCCAGAAGGGTAGTTTTGCAAAACTTGCACTAACAAGTTTCTCCTTCTTGCAAACTAACTTCACCATCCTCTCTTGCAACCATAGAGACACTGATCTAGAGATTTTGGCCACTCCAAGAACTACCTAGGTGCCTTTGGCATTTTGTCAAACACTCTGAGTGCACGGCCAGATTTGGCATGAATTCAAGTTTACATGGTGAACTTGAGACCCTGACCAATCCACCATGTCCCTCAGTCCCCTTGCTAAGCCTAGACTAGTCCTGTCAATTGCCAGCCTCAACCGCAGCCTCTAGGATGCCCTAGAATTTCGTCGAGCATGTCCCGGGCGTGCTCTGGGCGCGCCCAGAGCGTGTGTTTGGCACCCGTGCGCCCGAGACGCCGCGTCGCACTCCGCACCCAAATCCGGCCCGTGACGGGTCCCAGCCAACACTCCATGTTCCCCTGCACTACCACACCACTCCGACCATCCTGGCACCCCACAGCGCCATCGCCAGGACGGCCGTGGCGGCTAGCTGGCGGACGCTTGCAGCCACGGCCGTGTCGACGCCGCCCAAGCCACCAGCACGTGCCACCTGCCTCCTGGAGCAGTGCGTGCTCATCCACAGCCCCGTCCTCTAGCGCGCGTCGCCGCCACGTCGCCCTAGCTACAGCAGGGCGGTTCGCCGGCAAGCTTATCCCTGGCCGCCGCAAACCGACCTCCATCGCCTATAGAAGAGGCCCCCGAGCTCAAACTCGCACGCAGGTAGCCTCACACCGTCCCTCTCGTGCACCCTTAGCCGTAAATCGATGGGAGAGGGTCGTCCCCTTCCTCTCCGGCAACTCCAGCCGCCGTCACTAACCAGGCCATTCTGGCGCCACCAGGACCTCCCCCTCTCCACTCTCTCCACCAGGAACCCCCTCATCCTCCCGTGAACCCGTCCCCCTACTCAATCTTGATCGGGACTCGGAGCGGGCAATAATTCACTTTTTCCGGCAACCACCGTCTGCCGCAGAGCTCGCCGCCGGCAACTCCATCCACCCCAAAGGACGAAACCACCACCGGAGTAACCGCCTCGAACCCCTGAGCCCGCGGGTGACCTCCGTTTGTCGAGCGGTGCCGCCGTTCGCCAGCGAGCGTCGCCAGAGTCCCGCCCCCCTCCCTCGGGCGGAGGAAGAGGAGGGAGAATAGTCTAGTCAAACCTGACTGGTGGGCCAGGCGGGCCCACTTTCAGTGGCTCAGACGCAGCCACGCTGGATAAGTGGAAGCGTATTTCCAGATTATGCCTTCGACGTGTACGTATATTTTGAAACGTTTTTCTTTTCTGTTTTATTTTGAATATCAGATTTTGACCAAACTTTGACCAGCTGTATCTTTTTAAATACAGCTCCAAATGAATTAATTCTTTTTCCTACCTCTTTCAAATATTGTCTAGTTTATTTCAAGATTTATTTGAAAAAAAATTCAAGACAACTTCTTGTGCTATTTTGTTTTTGTGTGTTAATTCATATATATTGTTTTAAATAGGATTTTTGAAGATTTCAAGATGTTTTGGATGCACCCTTCTTTCCCATGACCTGAAGGCAAGCATTCTGAACCCTGGTGAAATTTATGTGTGTTGTGTTTGAATCGGTGACAGCACCACCGCGACACGTGCATACGTCATTTTATGTGAGGAAGTGATCCTACTTATGAGTGCATTTTCAATGAGTTTATGCTAGTGAAGTGGACATGATTTGTGATGGAAATCACCGTCATACGTCTTTCATGCATACCGAAAGGGAAACCGGGAAGGCCTCTGTCTTGGGTAGACACGGTCTTGTCCCTAGTCCTCCATCGAGACGGTCGTGTCCGGTATGGCATGAGGGGTATGTCGCATGATGTTTCTATCTGTTATTTGAAATATGTGCATTGTTATGCTAATCATGCAGGATATAATACAACCTCCTGAGTCGATCGTAGATCGAGTCTTGTACCAGTAACCCCCATACTTGTTTCGTACTACCACTCGTCTCTACGATTAGTAGGGTGCGGTTCAGTAAGTTGTCAACCCCTTTCCTAGCACACACCGTACGGAGAGGCCGTGGTGGAAGATACTGGAGGCATCCGGTAGTCCTGCCACCTGGTCCGGGAGCATGGGTGTTTCGGTTGTAGCCGAAGGGGGTAGCTTCCCCAGTTTGCGCGCGGTATAAATTTGTGATCCCATGTTACATCGAGGTTGTAGCCTCCCCACATAGAGTTTGCTTGACAAGTGTCATCGGTGATTCCAGACACATGTGAGTTAAGCTGGCGTGTGCAAGTTAGGTGTGTTTTCAACAAAAAGACCGTAGACAGAATTAGTCCCGATGGACTAAAGGAATCCGTTACTCGTGGGTAAAGAGTACACCCTCTGCAGAGATTAAAACCTATTCGAATAGCCGTGTCCATGGTTAAGGACTACAGTCTGGGACGGGTCAAGTGTCGGTCTCAGTGTCGGTCTTTGGAGGTGAAACTGTTAAACCAGAACAGGCATTACTACCTGTGATTGTGACAATTATGATCATTGTTATTGTTGACTAACCCGTGTTATTATTGTTATTATTGAGTATCTCTGGGATGGTTCTACCTCCGGGATATTCAGTATGATTGTTTCTTTTAAAGCCCTGTATGTGGTGTCGCTCAGACGCCCGACTGTGGCATTTCTTTTAAAGCCCTGTATGTGGTGTCGCTCAGACTCCCGACTGTGGCATTTCTTTTAAAGCCCTGTATGTGGTGTCGCTCAGACGCCCGACTGTGGCATTTCTTTTAAAGCCCTATATGTGGTGTCG
>LT934120.1:467108135-467141542 GCA_900231445.1 Triticum turgidum subsp. durum
GCCCCTCTATCCATGCCTCTCTCGAATACATAATACACACATATACCTCTCTAGGCCTCGCCAAATGCATCAACTACACATTCACACATGTTACATCATGTACCCCATTGATCTAAAAAGCCCTCTCTTCACATTTATTTCGCATACAACATTCCTTTTGAATAAAGTGTGGCCAAAAAAATATTTTAGAGTTTCTATATATATACAACATTACAAAGTTATATGGAGGAGTACGAACGCTAATTTGCATTGCATGAATGCTAATTTGCATTGCATGGTGCCCACAATGATATTTATTCCACACTCTGAATTTGTATATTTTTATACTATATACAAAGTTGGTCATAATAAAGAGAAACGAAGAGCATCTCTCTCTCCATCGCATATCCCCCCTTGTACGCCCCTTTCACGTATGCACACAAAACTATCTCTAGGTCCTCTAAAAGTAAGCCACCAGAAAATTCACGCATGTTTCATCTTTCTCTCGTGATATATGCAATGACAATCATTGTATTTGAAGCGAAAGCACGATACGTACATTGGACTTCATAATCCACTCATTACAGTCACCATTTATGTTTAGGGGTTATTATACAGTCACGGGCTCACCGTACAACTCTGTATTTGCTCATGACATGACTAGTTGACCAGTTAAACGCTCCACGTGGCACCTCTAGTGTTGCATCACATTATCTCACTACCATCGTGCCCACCTATCGACTTGTATCTACTCTACATGTACACTCTTATAAAATACATAAAATACACTCTTATAAAAAACAGAGTTGGTGATGATGGTGTGCCTGCCATCCTGCAATATAGGTCGTCCGATTTATATCTGACGGATAGGAAAGAAACTATGGAAGTTCTGCAAAAAGGTACCCACACACCTCTCCACATTTGCAAATAAGGCCTTCCCTCGTTCATCCTTTTCTCTCACAAGATAAACAAGTCATACAAATGCATCTTGATGTTACGTGCAACGCACGGGCATCTTGCTAGTAAGAATGAAAACAAACGACAAAAAAATATTTGGACGGTGGTTCGAAGTCATGACCGCGGGCATGATACGTCTCCAACGTATCTATAATTTATGAAGCATTCATGCTATATTACTATGTGTTTTGAATGATATGGGCTTTATTATACACTTTTATATTACTTTTGGGACTAACCTATTAACCGGAGGCCCAGCCCATATTGCTGTTTTATTGTCTGTTTCAGTATTTGGAAGAAAAGGAATATCAAACGGAGTCCAAATAGAATGAAACCTTCGGCAACGTGATTTTTTGGAAGAATATCATCCTGGAGACGTGGAGTTCAAGTCAGAGGATACTCGAGGACTCCACAAGATAGGAGGGCGCGCCCCCCTGTCTCGTGGGCCCCTCGAACACCCCCTGACCGACTTCTTTCGCCTATATAGGCCCACGTACCCTAAAAACATCCACGGAGAAGATAGATCGGGAGTTCCGCTGCCGCAAGCCTCTGTAGCCACCAAAAACCTCTCGGGAGCCCTTCCCGGCACCCTGCCGGAGGGGGGATCCTTCACCGGTGGCCATCTTCATCATCCCGGCGCTCTCCATTACGAGGAGGGAGTAGTTCACCCTCGGCGTTGAGGGTATGTACCAGTAGCTATGTGTTTGATCTCTCTCTCTCGTGTTCTCTCTCGTGTTCCCTCTATGGCACGATCTTGATGTATCCCGAGCTTTTCTATTGTAGTTGGATCTTATGATGTTCTCCCCCTCTACTCTCTTGTGATGAATTGAGTTCTCCCCTTTGAAGTTATCTTATCGGATTGAGTCTTTTATGAGAACACTTGATGTATGTCTTGGTGATCAACTTGCGGGTTTCGTGACATTGGGTATCTATGCATAGGGGTTGGCACACGTTCTTGACTCTCCGGTAGTAGCTTTGGGGCACTCTTTGAAGTACTTTTATGTTGGTTGGATGAATCTGAGATTGTGTGATGCATATCGTATAATCATGCCCATGGATACTTGAGGTGACAATGGAGTATCTAGGTGACATTAGGGTTTTGGTTGATTTGTGTCTTAAGGTGTTATTCCAGTACGAACTCTTTTATAGATTGATCTGAAAGAATAACTTTGAGGTGGTTTCATACCCTACCATAATCTCTACGTTTGTTCTCTGCTATTAGTGGCTTTGGAGTGACTCTTTGTTGCATGTTGAGGGCTTGTTATATGATCTATCTATGTTATTGTTGTTGAGAGAACTTGCACTAGTGAAAGTATGAACCCGAGGCCTTGTTTCCTATCATTGCAATACCGTTTACGCTCACTTTTATCGCTTGCTACCTTGCTGTTTTTATAATTTCAGATTACAATTACCTTTATCTACTATCTATTTTGCACTTGTATCACCATCTCTTCGTCAAACTAGTGCACCTATACAATTTACCATTGTATTGGGTGTGTTGGGGACACAAGAGACTCTTTGTTATTTGGTTGCAGGGTTGTTTCAGAGAGACCATCTTCATCCTACGCCTCCTATGGATTGATAAACCTTTGTTCATCCACTTGAGGGAAATTTGCTACTATCCTACAAACCTGTGCACTTGCAGGCCCAACAACGTCTACAAGAATAAGGTTGTGTAGTAGACGTCAAGCTCTTTTCTGGTGCCGTTGACGGGGAGGCGAGTGCTTGAAGGTATATCTTTAGATCTTGCAATTGAATCTTTTTGTTTCTTGTTTCATCACTAGTTTAGTTTATAAAAGAAAACTACAAAAAAATGGAGTTAAGTTTGTCTCATACGCTTCGTCTTTTTAATATCTTTCGTGAGTATGATGGAAAGGAAAATTGTGCTCAAGTGCTAGAAGAAGAATGCTCTAAAATGCTTGGTACTGAATCTTTGAATGATGAGCATGATTTCAATGTTGTTAGTATAAACTCCTTGAATATCCATAGTACTAATGATGATTGCTCTAGTCATGATGAGAATATATCTTATGAGCATGTCAACTTTCGTGGAGTGCATGTTTGCATGAACACACCAAATTGAGAAGATATTTATTGCAAGAGGCATAAGCATTTAGAAACTAAATGCTTGCATGAAAGGCTAGGTGTGAGTGCTGAAAATTTAAAATTCCTTTGTCGTACTTGTGAACTTTACAATGAATGTGGTCATTTACATCTCCTATGCAAATTGTTTCATGATCGAATCGTGTCCAAAAATTGTGATGATTTGATCTGCATTGCTCATTACAATGAACTTAGTTTTCTTTTGGGTTATGAAGAATTGAAACGTTTACTTAAGGACCTCGCAGAATTTGCCCATAAGAAATTCCTTGATATTCATCTAGAAAAGATTTATTTGTTTTGTGCGGAGAATTGCATTGAAAATCCTTATATTTCCAATTACCTAAAGAAAAGAAAGAAAATAGAAGATGATGAAAATAATTATGAAAGGGAAGAGACTTCCCAATATCCTCCTATTATTTATCATGATCAACCAGGTAACGAGGAGGAGCTTTCTATTCAACCAATCTCATCAATAAGGAGCTCAAAGAGGAAGGTTGAACCCACACATCATGTGAATAAGAAAAAGAAAAGAAGGAGCAACAAAGGTAGAAAGGTATCCCTCCCAAATGATGTTGCTCCTACTACTCATTGTGATGATGATAATTTCTTTACTATTGGTGCTATCCATATTTTTAACGATGAGAGTGATTATTCTTATGATATGAAAGGGCCCAAGCTTGGGGAAGCTATGTTTGATGAGGATGAAATATTTGAGAATATATTTGCTGGAATTAATGTTTGTCCCAAGCTTGGGGATGCTATGTTTAATGAAGATGATATTTTTAGCATCCCAAGTTTTGATGTGCAAAGTTGTTATGATGATAGCATGCCTCCTACCTATGATGATTATATTGATGAAAGTTGGTTTGGAAGAGTGTCAACTTTAGGAAGTAATGATACCACTATTTTGGAGGCTGTTTAATTTTATTGTGATGAATATGAAAGTGGATTTGGAAGAGTGTCAACTTTATTTAGTGATTCCACTATCTTGGGAGAGGTTTCAATCAATTATGATGAGAACGAAGTTGCTACTTATGATGATTATTGTGATGAAACTTATGCTATAAAAAGTAGTGATGATTATATTTACAAAACTTGTCATGATTAGGGTTACCCTTTTTCTGAACATTACTCTCTTAATGTGGAAACAATTTTTAGTGTTCAAGTCTCTTGTGATACTCCCACTTTTCCGAATGAGAAGAATTTTGCTTATGTGGAGAGTAGTAAATTTTCTATGCTTGTAGATCATGAAAAGAATGATTTAGGTGCTGTTTATATTGTTGAATTCGTTCATGATGCTACTGAAAATTATTATGAGGGAGGAACATATGCTTGTAGGAGTTGCAATAACGTCAAGTTTCCTCTCTATGTGCTTAAAATTTTGAAGTTATGCTTGTTTTACCTTCCTATGCTAGTTGATTATTTTTCCCATAAGTTGTTTGCTCACAAAATCCCTATGCATAGGAAGGGGGTTATACTTAAATGTGCTAGTCATATTCTTCATGATGCTCTCTTTATGTTTCAATTCTTATCTTTTATGTGAGCATCATTGCCATCATCATGCCTAGCTAGAAAGGCATTAAAGAAAACGCTTGTTGGGAGACAACCCAATATTTATCCTTACTGTTTTTGTGTGTACACATGACTATGATACTGTAGTAATCATGTTTTATAGCTTTTATTTCAATAAATTGCCAAGTAGAGCCTTTGGGAAGACTTGGGTGAAATCTATGTGATCTTGCTGTAAAAACGGAAACTTTAGCGCTCACGAGAATAGCTGCCATTTTTTACCAGAGAGTGATTTGAGGTTGATTCTTTTTGAAGATGATTAATATACAAATTCCTCAGGTCCAAAAATTTATTTCATAATTTTTGGGTTTCCATAAGTATACGTTTGATACAGATTACTACAAACTGTTCTGTTTTTCACAGATTCTGTTTTTTATGTGTTGTTTGATTATTTTGATGCATCTATGGCTAGTATTAATTTGTATGAACCATAGAGAAGTTGTAATACAGTAGATATTACACCAATATGAATTTAGAATGAGTTCATTACAGTACCTAAGTGGTGGTTTTATTTTCTTATACTAACGGAGCTTACGAGTTTTGTGTTGAGTTTTGTGTGGTTGAAGTTTTCAGGTTTTGGGTAAAGATTCGATGGACTATGGAATAAGGAGTGGAAAGATCCTAAGCTTGGGGATGACCAAGGAACCACAAGGTACTATTCAAGGACAACCAAGCAACTAAGCTTGGGGATGCCCCGGATGGCATCCCCTCTTTCGTCTTCGTTCATCGGTAACTTTACTTGGAGCTATATTTTTATTTGCCACATGATATGTGTTTTGCTTGGAGAGTCATTTTATTTTGTTAGTATTTGCTTTATGTTAGTTATAATAATGTTTTGCATCTTTAGTTTCAATAAAAAAGTCAAGGATAGCCTTTACCATGCTTATTTTGCTAGTATACATGTTGCTGTTTGAAAACAGAAAGTTTACCGCTGTTGCAAAAATTCCCTAGAAAAGTCAGAGAATGGTATAATGCTGAATCTTTTTGCATATTAAGTTCTGATAAATTTATTACAGTGGTAGTTTTAGTTCATAATTTTTGGAGTCAGGGAAGTATTGATACTCTTCCATCCTTTATAGACTTTACTGTTTTGGCAGATTGCTGTTATGTTTGCATTCTTTGCATATGCTTGCTTGTTTAATGATTCTATTTGGGGATAGGAGTATTAAATATGCAGAGGCATTTAGTATGCATTGTTGAATAATAACTTTAGTGATTTTTTTACAGTAGAAGATGATAAGGTTTTGCATTGGTTTATACTAACCTATCTCACGAGTTCTTGTTGAGTTTGTTGTGAATGAAGCTTTTGATAAAAAGAGAAACCGTGACATGAAAAGAATTAAGGAGACACAAAAGCTCAAGCTTGGGGATGCCCAAGGCACCCCAAGATAATATTTCAAGAAGTCTCAAGCAGCTAAGCTTGGGGATGCCCCGGTAGGCATCCCACCTTTCTTCTTCAACAACTATCGGTTAGTATCGGTTGAACCTAAGTTTTTGCTTCTTCACATGAGTTGTGCTATCCTTGCAATGTTATTTTATTTTGTTTGCTTGCTGTTTGAATACAATACCAAGATCTGAAATTTTTTATTGAGAGAGAGTCTTCGCAGAGTTGCATAATTATTTTGCTACTTATTGATCTTCACTTATATCTTTTTGGAGTAGTTTGTCATTTACTCGTCTGCTTCACTTATATCCTATGAGTAAATGGTTGAATGAGTTGAATGTCATAAATCTGAAATTATTTATGTCTCTTTTGCTTATCTCATGGGGAGTAATGACTTCACATCTAATAAATAGAGGTTGTAAATTTATTGACGGTTAGCAAGCATTGTATTGGTCATTTGAACAATTCATGAAAGAATATTGAAGGAAGAGAGATTTCACATATAAATATATTATCATAGACATCTTTTATAATTGTGAGCACTCATTAAGTATGACATGCTAAAGAGTTGATGTTGGACAAGGAAGACAACGTAATGGGTTATGTTTTCTCGCATCTCAGTTAAAGTATATTGTCATGGATCATTCAAACATGTTGAGCTTGCCTTTCTCCCCTTGCTAGCCTAAATATATGTACTAAGAGGGAATACTACTTGTGCATCCAATATCCTTAAACCAAGTTTTGCCATGAGTGTCCACCATACCTACCTATATACGGTATTTACCTGCCGTTCCAAGTAAATTTGCATGTTCCAAACTCTAAACCTTCAAATTATAATCTGTTTTGTATGCCTGAATTGCTCATGTAGCAACTAGGGGCTGTCAGTGTCTTCCATGCTAGGTGGGTTATTCTCAAGAGGAGTGTACTCCTCTCCTCATTCATGAGAAAGTGGCGGTAACCGGGATGCGTAGTCCCATGATCAAAAAGATCAAAATCAAATCAAAATAATTAAACAAAACTCCCCTAGGATTGTTGTTAGTTGGAGGCACTCGTTGTTTCGAGCAAGCCATGGATTGATGCTTGTTGGTGGTTGGGGGAGTAAAAACTTTTATCATTCTGCTTGGGAACCGCCTATAATGTATGTAGTATGGAGGATATTGGGAACTCTTGGTTGTTATGTTGACAATGAGATCATACCTCTCAAAATTATTTATCTCTATTTTAAAAATTGATCTCTAGCACCTCTGCAAATCCCTGATTCCCTCTGCGAAGGGCCTATCTTTTACTTTATGAAAGAGTCAAGGTGATCTTCACCTTTCCCTTTTTCATTTTATCCTTTGGCAAGCACTTTGTGTTAGGGTGATCCTAATATATATATCCAATTGGATGTACGTTAGCATGAACTATTATTGTTGACATCACCCAAAGGTGAATACGTTTGGAGGCAACATTATAAGCCCCAATCTTTCTCTGTGTCTGATTAAAACTTCATAACCACAAGTATTGCGTGAGTGTTAGCAATTGTAGAAGACTATATGATAGTTGAGTATGTGGAGTTTGCTATTCCTGAAAAAAAGATGAGTTGCAATTGTTTTGATGACTAAGAATGAAGTTTGCTAGTTTTAAAGAATGTTTATGGTCTATGCTTTGACATGTCAATTGCTTGTTACTTTATTGTGAGAAGTTTTATGAGATGAACTATAGTTATGACATATTATCATGCTAGAAAAGGTGATTGAAATTATCATTGATCAAACTTGTGCACCTCTAGCATTCAAACTTCATAAATTCTTTCTTTAGCATTTACCTACTCGAGGACGAGTAGGAATTAAGCTTGGGGATGCTGATACGTCCCAATGTATCTATAATTTATGAAGCATTCATGCTATATTACTATGTGTTTTGAATGATTATGGGCTTTATTATACACTTTTATATTACTTTTTGGACTAACCTATTAATCGGAGGCCCAGCCCATATTGCTATTTTATTGCCTGTTTCAGTATTTCTAAGAAAAGGAATATCAAACGGAGTCCAAACGGAATGAAACCTTGGCAACGTGATTTTTTGGAAGAATATCATCCTGGAGACGTGGAGTTCAAGTCAGAAAATACTCGAGGACTCCACGAGATGACCGGGAGGCACACGAGGTGCCCACGAGACAAGGGGGCGCGCCCTACTTGGGGGGGGGGGGGCTCCACTCTCGTGGGAGCCTCGTGTCCCTTTCGGACTACTTCTTTCTTCCTAAAATTCTTAAATAATCCAAAACTGATAAAAATTGTCGTTGGAGTTGTTTTGGAATCGGTTTACTTACCGTACCACATACCTATGCCTTTTCAGAGTCTGGAACATTCTGGAAAGGGTCCCTTATGTATTCCTCAGGGGTTACAGTTTTAGTAATAATAGTTTCAACATTGATAGGATTACGTGAAATATAGTGTTTAATTCTTTGACTGTTTACCACCCTCGGATTCGTGCCTTCGAAGTTGTTGATTTTTATTGCACCAGAACGATAGACCTCCTCGATAACTTAGGGACCTTCCCATTTTGAGTGAAGTTTTCCTACAAAAAATCTTAAACGAGAGTTGAATAATAACACATAATCTCCTACGTTAAACTCACGCTTTTGTATCCTCTTATCATGCCAGCATATGACTTTTTCTTTGAAAAGCTTGGCATTCTCATATGCTTGGGTTCTCCATTCATCAAGTGAGCTAATATGAAATAACCTCTTCTCACCGGCAAGTTTGAAGTCATAATTGAGCTCTTTGATAGCCCAATATGCCTTATGGTCAAGTTCAAGAGGTAAATGACACGCTTCTCCATAAACCATCTTATAAGGAGACATACCCATAGGATTTTTGTATGCAGTTCTATAGGCCCATAATGCATCATAAAGTTTTTTGGACCAATTCTTTATAGATCTATTCACAGTCTTTTGCAAAATTAATTTAAGCTCTCTATTGCTCAACTCTCCTTGACCACTAGACTGCAGATGATAAGGAGATGCTATTCTATGATTGACATCATACTTAGCAAGCATCTTATGGAAAGCACCATGAATAATATGTGAACCACCATCAGTCATAAGATATCTAGGGACTCTAAACCACGGAAAAATAACTTCTTTAAGCATTTTAATAGAAGTGTTATGATCAGCACTACTAGTTGGAATAGCTTCTACCCACTTAGTAACATAATCAACATCAACTAAAATATGTGTATAACCATTAGAGGCAGGAAAAGGTCCCATATAATCAAAGCCCCAAACATCAAACGATTCAATAACAAGAGAGTAATTCATAGGCATTTCTTGTCGTCTACTAATGTTACCTATTCTTTGACATTCATCACAAGATAAGACAAACTTACGAGCATCTTTGAAAAGAGTAGGCCAATAAAAACTAGATTGTAGTACCTTGTGTGCAGTTCTATCTCCATCGTGGTGTCCTCCATAAGATTCAGAGTGACACTTAATCTGTTCCTGTTCATGCTCAGGCACACAACGTCTAATAACACCATCTACTCCTTCTTTATAAAGGTGTGGGTCATTCCAGAAGTAATGTCTTAAATCATAAAAGAACTTTTTCTTTTGCTGGTATGTGAAACTAGGTGATATGTCCATTTTGCATCATGCTTTTATATCAATATTTATTGCATTATGGGCTGTTATTACACATTATATCTCAATACTTATGGCTATTCTCTCTTATTTTACTAGGTTTACCATGAAGAGGGGGAATGCTGGCAGCTGGAATTCTTGCTGGAAAAGGAGCAAACATTGGAAACCTATTCTGCACAACTCCAAAAGTCCTGAAACTCCAGGAAACCACTTTTTGGATTTATTAAGGAATTATGAGGAAAAGAAATAGGCCAGGGGGCCCACACCCTCTCCAGGAGACAGGGGCGCGCGCCCCCCCTATAGGGCGTGCCCCCCTATCTCTTGGGCCCCCTGGTGGGCCTCCGACGACCATATTCTGCTATATGAAGGATTTCGTACTGGAAAAATTCGTGGGCAAGCTTACGGGACGAAACTCCGCCACCACGAGGCGGAACCTTGGCGGAATCAATCTAGGGCTCTGGCGGAGCTGTTCTGCCGGGGACACTTCCCTCCGGGAGGGGGAAATCATCACCAACGTCATCACCAACGATCCTCTAATCATGAGGGGGTCAATATCCATCAACATCTTCACCAGCACCATCTCCTCTCAACCCTAGTTCATCTCTTGTATCCAATCTTGTATCCAAAACCACAAATTGGTACCTGTGGGTTGCTAGTAGTGTTGATTACTCCTTGTAGTTGATACTTATTGGTTTACTTGGTGGAAGATCATATGTTTAGATCCTTAATGCATATCATTACACCTCTGATTATGAACATGCTTATGCTTTGTGAGTAGTTACTTTAGTTCCCGAGGACATGGGTGAAGTCTTGCTATTAGTAGTTATGTGAATTTGGTATTCGTTCGATATTTTGATGAGATGTATGTTGTCTCTCCTCTAGTGGTGTTATGTGAACGTCGACTACTTGACACTTCACCATTATTTGGGCCTAGAGGAAGGCATAGGGAAGTAATAAGTAGATGATGGGTTGCTAGAGTGACTGAAGCTTAAACCCTAGTTTATGAGTTGCTTCGTTAGGGGTTCATATGGGCCCATATGTTTAAAGTTGTGGTTCGGTTTACCGTAAAACTCCTTTTTGTAGTTGCGGACGCTTGCAATAGGGGTTAATCATAAGTGGGATGCTTGTCCAAGTTAGGGCAGTACCCAAGTGTTGGTATACCCACATATCAAATTATCAAAGTACCGAACGAGAATCTTACGAACGTGATGAAACTAGCTTGACGATAAATCCCAATGTGTCCTCGGGAGCTTCTTCCTTATTATTAGAATTTGTCCAGGCTTATCCTTCGCTACATAAAGGATTGGGCCACCTTCCTGCACTTTATTTACTTTATTTACTTTATTTACTTTTTCTCGTTACTATTTATCTTATCACAAAACTATCTATCACCTACTATTTCAGTGCTTGCAGAGAAAACCTTACTGAAAACCGCTTATCATTTCCTTCTGCTCCTCGTTGGGTTCGACACTCTTACTTATTGAAATGACAAGGATAGATCCCCTACACTTGTGGGTCATCAAGACTCTTTTCTGGCGCCGTTGCCGGGGAGCGTAGCGCTCTTGGTGAGTGGAACTTGGTAAGGAAACATTTATATAGTGTGCTGAAATTTCTTGTTACTAGTCACTATGGAAACTAATCCTTTGAGTGGCTTGTTTGGGGTATCTTCACCCCAACAAGAGGAGCAAAGAGATGCTCCTCAACCTACTGAACTTTATGAAAATATTCACTTTGAGATTCCTTCGGGTATGATAGAAAAACTGCTAGCTGATCCCTTTGCAGGAGACAGAACTTTGCATCCCAACTTACACCTTATCTTTGTGGATGAAGTTTGTGGATTATTTAAGCTTGCAGGTATTCCTGATGATGTTGTCAAAAGGAAGGTCTTACCTTTATATTTGAAGGGAGATGCAATGACATGGTATAGGCTATGTGATGATACGAGATCTTGGAACTATAAGCGGTTGAAATTGGAATTTCACCAGAAGTTCTATCCTATGCATCTTGTTCATCAGGATCGTAATTACATATATAATTTCTGGCCTCGCGAAGGAGGAAGCATCGCTCAAGATTGGGGGAGGCTTAAGTCAATGTTATATTCATGCCCAAATCATGAGCTCTCTCGGGAAATGATTATTCAGAATTTTTATGCTCGGCTTTCTCTTGATAATCGCAACTTGCTCGATACTTCCTGTGTTGGTTCCTATATGCTGAAGACTATTGATTTCAAATGGGACTTATTGGAAAGAATTAAACGCAACTCTGAAGATTGGGGTTCCGACGATGGTCAGGAGTCAGGTATGACACCTAAGTTTGATTATGTTAAATCTTTTATGGATACCGATGCTTTCCGTGGATTTAACTCTAAGTATGGACTTGACTCTGAGATAGTAGCTACTTTTTGTGAAACTTTTGCTGCTCACGTTGATCACCCTAAAGAGAAGTGGTTTAAATATAATCCTCCCGTTGAAGTGAAAGTTGTTGCACCTATTACAGTCGAAGAAAATATTATTACACATAGTGATCCTATTATTCCTACTACTGTTGTTCGTAAGAGTAATACTAGGACTTATACACCTCCTGAGCAAATTAATGTTGAACCTAGTATTGCTATGATTAAAGATCTCTTGGATGAAGACTTAGATGGGCATGTTATTTCTTTTGTGGGTGAAACTGCTAATATTGCTAGACCCGATACTAAGACACGTAGACCTGTTATAGGCACGCCTGTTATTTCTGTTAAAATAGGAGATCATTGTTATCATGGCTTATGTGATATGGGTGCTAGTGCTAATGCGATACCTTATGATCTTGATAAAGAAATTATGCACGATATTGCACCAGTTGAATTAGAAGATATTGATGTTACAATTAAGTTTGCTAATAGGGACACCATTAAACCAATTGGGATTGTTAGAGATGTTGAAGTCTTGTGTGGAAAGATTAAATACCCTACTGATTTTCTTGTTCTCGGTTCCCCACAAGATGATTTTTGTCCCATTATTTTTGGTAGACCTTTCTTGCATACTGCTAGTGCTAAGATTGATTGTGAAAATAATATTGTCACTGTTGGCTTAGATGGTATGTCTCATGAGTTTAATTTCGCTAAGTTTAGTAGACAACATCGCAAAAAGGAATCATCTAGTAAGGATGATATTATTGGTCTTGCTTCCATTGCTGTTCCTCCAACTGATCCATTAGAGCAATATTTGCTAGACCATGAAAATGATATGTTTATGAAGAAAAGGGAAGAAATAGATGAAGTGTTCCTTAAACAAGAACCTATGCTAAAACATAATCTTCCTGTTGAAATTCTTGGGGATCCCCCTCCACCCAAGGGTGATCCCGTGTTTGAACTCAAACCCTTACCTTATAATCTCAAGTATGCTTATCTTGATGAAAAAGAAATATATCCTGTTATTATTAGTGCTAACCTTTCAGAGAAAGAAGAAGAAAGATTATTGAAAACTCTGAAGAAGCACCGAGCTGCTATTGGATATACCCTGGATGATCTCAAGGGCATTAGTCCCACATTATGTCAACACAAAATTTCAGTGGAGAAAGATGTCAAACCTGATAGAGATCCTCAAAGACGATTAAATCCCAAAATGAAGGAAGTGGTGAGAAAGGAGATACTAAAACTCCTTGAGGCAGGTATTATTTATACCGTTGCTGATAGTGAATGGGTAAGCCATGTCCATTGTGTCCCTAAAAAGGTAGGTATTACTGTTGTTCCTAATGATAAAGATGAATTGATGCCACAAAGAATTATTACAAGCTATAGGATGGTAATTGATTTCTGTAAGTTAAACAAAGCCACTAAGAAAGATCATTACCCTTTACCTTTTATTGAGCAAATGCTAGAAAGGCTATCCAAACACACACATTTTTGCTTTCTAGATGATTATTCTGGCTTCTCTCAAATACCTGTGTCAGCGGGGGATCAATCTAAAACTACTTTTACCTGCCCTTTTGGTACTTTTTCTTATAGACGTATGTTATTTGGTTTATGTAATGCACCTGCTACCTTTCAAAGATGCATGATGGCTGTATTTTCTGATTTTTGTGAAAAGATTTGTGAGGTGTTCAAGGATGACTTCTCCGTCTATGGATCCTCTTTTGATGATTGTTTGAGCAACCTTGATCGAGTTTTCCAGAGATGCGAGGACACTAGTCTCGTCCTCAATTGGGAAAAGTGTCACTTTATGGTTAATGAAGGCATTGTCTTGGGGCACAATATCTCCGAGAGAGGTATTGAAGTTGATAAAGCCAAAGTTGATGCTATTGAAAAGATGCCATGTCCCAAGGACATAAAAGGTATAAGAAGTTTCCTTGGTCATGCCGGTTTTTATAGGAGGTTCATTAAGGACTTCTCTAAAATTTCTAGGCCTCTGGCTAATTTATTGCAAAAAGATATTCCTTTTGTCTTTGATGATGATTGTGTAGAAGCATTTGAAACACTTAAGAAAGCTTTGATCACTGCACCTATTGTTCAGCCACCTGACTGGAACTTACCTTTTGAAATTATGTGTGATGCTAGTGATTATGCTGTAGGTGTTGTTCTAGGGCAAAGAGTCGATAATAAATTGAATGTTATCCATTATGCTAGTAAGACTCTCGATACTGCCCAGAGAAATTATGCTACCACCGAAAAAGAATTCTTAGCAGTTGTGTTTGCATGTGATAAGTTTAGACCTTATATTGTTGATTCCAAAGTTACTATTCACACTGATAATGCTGCTATTAAATATCTTATGGAAAAGAAAGATGCTAAGCCTAGACTCATTAGATGGGTTCTCTTGCTCCAAGAATTTGACTTGCATAGAAAGGGAGCTGATAACCCCGTTGCAGACAACTTGTCTAGGTTAGAGAATGTTCTTGATGACCCACTGCCTATTAATTTTAGTTTTCCTGATGAACAATTAGCGGTTGTCAATGCTTCTCGTACTGCTCCTTGGTATGCTGACTATGATAATTACATTGTTGCTAAATATATACCGCCTAGTTTCACATACGAGTAAAAGAAAAAGTTCTTTTATGATTTAAGACATTACTTCTGGGATGATCCACACCTTTATAAAGAAGGAGTAGATGGTGTTATTAGAGGTTGTGTGCCTGAGCATGAACAGGAACAAATCCTACGCAAATGTTTCTCTGAATCCTATGGAGGATACCACGCTGGAGATAGAACTGCACACAAGGTACTACAATCTGGTGTTTATTGGCCTACTCTCTTCAAAGATGCTCGTAAGTTTGTCATATCTTGTGATGAATGTCAAAGAATAGGTAACATTAGCAGACGTCAAGAAATGTCTATGAATTATTCTATTGTTATTGAACCGTTTGATGTTTGGGGGCTTTGATTATATGGGACCTTTTCCTCCCTCCAATGGTTAGACACATATTTTAGTTGCTGTTGATTATGTTACTAAGTGGGTAGAGGCTATTCCAACTAGTAGTGCTGATCATAACACTTCTATTAAAATGCTTAAAGAAGTTATTTTTCCGAGGTTTGGAGTCCCTAGATATCGTATGACTGATGGTGCTTCACACTTTAATCATGGTGATTTCCGTAAGATGCTTGCTAAGTATGATGTCAATCATAGAATTGCATAACCTTATCACCCGTAGTCTAGTGATCAAGTAGAGTTGAGCAATAGAGAGCTCAAATTAATTTTGCAAAAGACTGTGAATAGATCTAGAAAGAATTGGTCCAGAAAACTTGATGATGCATTATGGGCCTATAGAACTGCATACAAAAATCCTATGGGTATGTCTCCATATAAGATGGTTTATGGAAAAGCATGTCATTTACCTCTCGAACTTGAACATAAAGCATATTGGGCTATTAAAGAGATCAATTATGACTTCAAACTTGCCGGTGAGAAGAGGTTGTTTGATATTAGCTCACTTGATGAATGGAGAACCCAGGCTTATGAGAATGCCAAGCTCTTCAAAGAAAAAGTCAAACGCTGGCATGATAAGAGGATACAAAAGCGTGAGTTTAACGTAGGAGATTATGTGTTATTATTCAACTCTCATTTAAGATTTTTTGCAGGAAAACTTCTCTCAAAATGGGAAGGTCCCTACGTTATCGAGGAGGTCTATCGTTCCGGTGCTATAAAAATCAACAACTTCAAAGGCACAAATCTGAGGGTGGTTAATGGTCAAAGAATTAAACATTATATTTCAGGTAATCCTATCAATGTTGAAACCAATATTATTGAAACCATAACCCCTGAGGAATACATAAGAGACACTTTCCAGAACATCCCAGACTCCGAAAAGGCATAGGTATGTGGTACGGTAAGTATACCGACTCCAAAACAACTCTAATGGCAATTTTTATCAGTTTTGGATTATTTAAGGATTTTAGGAAGAAAGAAGTAGTCCGAAAGGGACACGAGGCTCCCACGAGAGAGGAGGGCGCGCCCACCCTGTAGGGCACGCCCCCTGTCTCGTGGGCACATCTTGTGCCTCCCGGACTCCGTTTTCTTGTATGTTACGTATTTTGGTCGGTAAAAATTCATTATGTATACTCCTGAAGGTTTTGACCACCGTATCACGCAAATATCCTCTGTTTTCATTTCGAGTTGTTCCTGTTGCAGATTTAGAGCACCATGACTTCTCCCTCCTACAACAATGAAGACAAGGACGCCTGGCTATTGAAGATAGAGTTGAAAAGAGAGTAACTAGAAGAGATCAACTAGGATGAGGGGATCAAGAAGGCCATGGAGGTTCAAACTCCGGTGGTGAAAGTAGAAGACATCCCTAACCCTTTACCTAACCTTTTCACTCCAACAGAGATTGAAGCTTTCAAGATGATTGAGTTAGCCTGCATACAAAACAAGTATCTCACACAGGAGAATATTTAATTGAAGGATCATATTGCTGGGCTCAAGGGCATTATCCGCAAGTTGGAGGAGCCTTTACGCTCAATGTGTGATTATCCACCATCATCATCACCACCTCCATCACCTCAGAAGAAATAATCACATGGGTATGGGCACTCCCCTTGGCAACTGCCAAGCTTGGGAGAGGTGCCCCGGTATCATATCACCATCACACTCCTATCTTTACCACTTTATTTAGTTTGATCCTTTTAGTAGTATCTTGATCTAGTAGATTGAAGTTTTGATATCAAGTAGTTATGAGTTTTGCTTCGTGTTCTCTTTATGTAAGCGAGTCTGTGTGCTATCTATAATAAAGATTAGTGTTGAGTTAAGGGCTTTGCTATGTTGCTATGATCTTGAGAAAGTAGAAAGAACAAAAGAGTTCATATTGATCTTATGGATAGTGATAACTTCACACATAGAAAGTATGAGGCATAAAAATTGTTGAGAGTTGATGAACGTAGCCTTGGTCATCGTTGCAATTAATAGGAAGTGATAAGGAAAGAGGGGTTCACATATAAATACATTATCTTGGACATCTTTTATGATTGTGAAGCACTCATTAAGTATGACATGCTAAAAGAGTTGACGTTGGACAAGGAAGACAACGTAATGGTTTGTGTTTTCCGACATCTTAGTTAAAGTATATTGTCATTGACCTTCCGAACATGTTGAGCTTGCCTTTCCCCCTCTTTCTAGCCAAAATTCCTTTCTCTAAGTAGAGATACTACTTGTTCTTCCAAATATCCTTAAACCCAGTTTTGCCATGAGAGTCTACCATACCTACCTATGGATTGAGTAAGATCCTTCAAGTAAGTTGTCATCGGTGCAAACAATAAAAATTGCTCTCTAAATATGCATGACTAATTAGTGCAGAGAAAATAAGCTTTGTACGAACTTGTTGTGGAAGTAATAAAAGCGACGGACTGCATAATAAAGGTCCACATATAAGGGGCAATATAAAGTGACGCTCTTTTGCATTAAGATTTCATGCATCAACCCTAAACGCGCATGACAACCTCTGCTTCCCTCTGTGAAGGGCATATCTTTTACTATATGACTTACTTTATACTTGAGTCAAGGTGATCCACACCTTTCCACTTTTTCATTTTATCCTTTGGCAAGCTCTTCGTGTTTGAAAGGTCATGATACATATATCAAGTTGGATGTAAGTTGGCATAAGTTATTATTGTTGACATCATGTAAAGGTGAATACATTGGGAGGCAACACAATAAGCCCCTATCTTTCTCAGTGTCCGGCTGAAACTCTATAACCACAAGTATTGAGTGAGAGTTAATAATTATAGGAGACTACGAGATAGTTGAGTATGTGAGCTTGCTGAAAAGCTCTATTATTGACTCTTTCTGATCTTATGATAAATTGCAATTGCTTCAATGACTGAGATTATAGTTTGTTAGTTCCCAATGAAGTTTATGAACCATACTTGACATTGTGAATTGCTTATTACTTGAACATAGGAAATCATATGACAAAATCCATATATGTTGCTGTTATTAGAATGATCATGATGCCCTCATGTACGCATTTTATTTTTATCAACACCTCTATCTCTAAACATGTGGACATATTTTTCGATTTCGGTTTCCGCTTGAGGACAAGCGAGGTCTAAGCTTGGGGGAGTTGATACGTCCATTTTGCATCATGCTTTTATATCAATATTTATTGCATTATGAGCTGTTATTACACATTATATCTCAATACTTATGGCTATTCTCTCTTATTTTACAAGGTTTACCATGAAGAGGGGGAATGCCGGCAGCTGGAATTCTGGCTGGAAAAGGAGCAAACATTGGAAACCTATTTTGCACAACTCCAAAAGTCCTGAAACTCCACAAAACCACTTTTAGATTTATTAAAGAATTATGAGCAAAAGAAATAGGCCAGGGGGCCCACACCCTGTCTAGGAGACAGGCCCCCCCCCTATAGGGCGCGCCCCCTATCTCCTGGGCCCCCTGGTAGGCCTCCGGCGACCATCTTCTGCTATATGAAGGGTTTTGTCCTGGAAAAATTCGTGGACAAGCTTACGGGACGAAACTCCGCCGCCACGAGGCGGAACCTTGGCGAAATCAATATAGGGCTCTGGCGGAGCTATTCTGCCGGGGACACTTCCCTCCAGGAGGGGGAAATCATCACCAACATCATCACCAAGGATCCTCTCATCGGGAGGGGGTCAATCTCCATCAACATCTTCACCAGTACCATCTCCTCTCAACCCTATTTCATCTCTTGTATCCAATCTTGTATCCAAAACCACAAATTGGTACCTATGGGTTGCTAGTATTGCTGATTACTCCTTGTAGTTGATACTTATTGGTTTACTTGGTGGAAGATCTTATATTCAAATCCTTAATGCATATTATTACACCTCTGATTATGAACATGCTTATGCTTTGTGTGTAGTTACTTTAGTTCCCGAGGACATGGGTGAAGTCTTGCTATTAGTAGTTATGTGAATTCTGTATTCGTTCGATATTTTGATGAGATATATGTTGTCTCTCCTCTAGTGGTGTTATGTGCACGTCGACTACATGACACTTCACCATTATTTTGGCCTAGAGGAAGGCATAGGGAAGTAATAAGTAGATGATGGGTTGCTAGAGTGACACAAGCTTAAACCCCAGTTTATGAGTTGCTTCGTTAGGAGTTCATATGGGACCATATGTGTAATGTTGTGGTTAGGTTTACCTTAATACTCCTTTTTGTAGTTGCGAACGCTTGCAATAGGGGTTAATCATAAGTGGGATGCTTGTCCAAGTTAGGGCAGTACCCAAGTGTCGGTCTACCCACATATCAAATTATCAGAGTACCGAACGAGAATCTTACGAACGTGATGAAACTAGCTTGACGATAATTCCCAATGTGTCCTTGGGAGCTTCTTCCTTATTATTAGAATTTGTCCAGGCTTATCCTTTGCTACGTAAAGGATTGGGCCACCTTGCTGCACTTTATTTACTTTATTTACTTTTGCTCGTTACTATTTACCTTATCACAAAACTATCTATCACCTACTATTTCAGTGGTTGCAGAGAAAACCTTACTGAAAACCGCTTATCATTTCCCTCTGCTCCTCGTTGGGTTGGACACTCTTACTTCTCGAAAGGACTATTATAGATCCCCTACACTTGTGGGTCATCACTAGGTGGTATAAATTTAGGAACAATGTAATTAGCATAATCAGCATACCAAGGAGCAGTACGAGAAGCATTGACGACCGCTAATTGTTCATCAGTAAAGCTATCATTAATAGGCAGTGGGTCATCAAGAACATTCTCTAACCTAGACAAGTTATCTGCAATGGGGTTCTCAGCTCCTTTTCTATCAATAATATGCAAGTCAAATTCTTGGAGCAAGAGAACCCATCTAATAAGTCGAGGCTTAGCATCTTTCTTTTCCATAAGATATTTAATAACAGCATGATCAGTGTGAATAGTAACTTTGGAATCAACAATATAAGGTCTAAACTTATGACATGCAAACACAACTGCTAAGAACTCTTTTTCATTAGTAGCATAAATTCTCTGGGCAGTGTCAAGAGTCTTACTAGCGTACTGGATAACATTCAATTTCTTATCAACTCTTTTCCCAAGAACATCACCTATAACATAATCACTAGCATCGCACATAATTTCAAAAGGTAAATTCCAATCAGGTAGTGATTAAAGCTTTCTTAAGTGTTTCAAAAGCTTCTAAACAATCATCATCAAAGACAAAAGGGATATATTTTTGCAATAAATTAGTCAGAGGCCTTGAGATTTTAGAAAAGTCCTTAATGAACCTCCTATAAAAACTGGCATGACCAAGGAAACTTCTTATACCTTTTATGTCCTTGGGACATGGCATCTTTTCAATAGCATCAACTTTGGTTTTATCAACTTCAATACCTCTCTCGGAGATCTTGTGCCCCAAGACAATGCCTTCATTAACCATAAAGTGACACTTTTCCCAATTCAGAACGAGACTAGTGTCCCCGCATCTCTGCAAAACTCGATCAAGGTTGCTCAAACAATCATCAAAGGAGGATCCATAGACGGAGAAGTCATCCATGAATACCTCACAAATCTTTTCACAAAAATTAGAGAATATAGCCATCATGCATCTTTGAAAGCTAGCAGGTGCATTACATAAACCAAAAGGCATACGCCTATAAGCAAAAGTACCAAAAGGGCAAGTAAAAGTAGTTCTAGATTGATCCTTCGCTGACACAGGTATCTGAGAGAAACCAAAATAAGCATCTAGAAAGCAAAAATGTGTGTGTTTGGATAGCCTTTCTAGCATTTGATCAATAAAAGGTAAAGGGTAATGATCTTTCTTAGTAGCTTTATTTAACTTGCGGAAATCAATTACCATTCTATAACCTGTAATAATTCTTTGCGGGATCAATTCATCTTTATCATTAGGAACGACGGTAATACCTCCCTTTTTAGGGACACAACGGACAGGGCTTACCCATTCACTATCAACAACGGGATAAATAAGACCTGCCTCAAGGAGCTTTAGTATCTCCTTTCTTACCACTTCCTTCATCTTGGAATTTAATCTTCTTTGAGGATCTCTAACTGGTTTGGCATCTTTCTCCACTGAAATCTTGTGTTGACATAATGTGGGACTAATGCCCTTAAGATCATGCAGAGTATATCCAATAGTTGCACGGTGCTTCTTCAGAGTTTTCAATAATATTTCTTCTTCTTTCTCTGAAAGGTTAGCACTAAAAATAATAGGATATATTTCTTTTTCATCAAGATAAGCATACTTAAGATTATCAGGTAATGGTTTAAGTTCAAACATGGGATCACCCTTGGGTGGAGGGGGATGCCCAAGAATTTCAACAGGAAGGTTATGTTTCAGCATAGGTTCCTTTTTAAGGAACACTTCATCTATTTCTTCCCTTTCCTTCATAAACATATCATTTTCATGGTCTAGCAAATATTGTTCTAACGGATCAGTTGGAGGAACAGCAATGGAAGCAAGACCAATAATCTCATCCTTACTAGGTGGTTCCCTTTCACGAGGTTGTCTACTAAACTTAGCAAAATTAAACTCATGAGACATACCATCTATGCCAACAGTAACAATAGTCCTTTCACAATTAATCTTAGCACTAGTAATATTCAAGAAGGGCCTACCAAAAATAATGGGACAAAAGGGGTCTTGTGGGGAAGCAAGAACAAGAAAATCAGCAGGGTATTTAACCTTCCCACAAAAAACTTCAACATCTCTAACAATCCCGATAGGTTTAATGGTATCCCTATTAGCAAGCTTAATAGTAACATCAATGTCTTCTAATTCAACGGGTGCAATGTCGTGTATAATTTCTTTATAAAGATCATAAGGTATCGCACTAGCAATGGCACCCATATCACATAATCCATGATAACAATGATCTCCTATTTTAACAGAAAAAACAGGCGTGCCTACGACAGGTCTACGTGTCTTAGTATCAGGTCTAGCAATATTAGCAGTCTCACCCAAGAAAGAAATAACATGCCCATCTAAGTCCTCATCCAAGAGATCTTTAACCATAGCAATACTAGGTTCAACATTAATTTGCTCAGGAGGTGTATAAGTCCTAGTATTACTCTTACGAACAACAGTCGAAGCTTTAGCATGATCCTTTATCCTAACAGGAAAAGGAGGTCTTTCAACATAAGTAGTAGGAACAATAGGATCACTATAGGTAATAGTCTTTTCTTCGACTGTAATAGGTGCAACTACTTTCACTTCAATAGGAGGATTATATTTAAACCACTTCTCCTTAGGGAGATCAACGTGAGTAGAAAAAGATTCACAAAAAGTAGGTACTATCTCCGAGTCAAGTCCATACTTAGCGCTAAATCCACGAAAAACATCGGTATCCATAAAAGATTTAACACAATCGAACTTAGGTGTCATACCTGACTCCTTACCAGCATCGGAACCCCAATCTTCAGATTTGTGTTTCATTCTTTCCAATAAGTCCCATTTGAAATCAATAGTCTTCAGCATATAAGAACCAGCACAGGAAGTATCGAGCAGGTTGCGATTATCAAGAGAAAGCCGAGCATAGAAATTCTGAATAATCATTTCCCGAGAGAGCTCATGGTTGGGGCATGAATATAACATTGACTTAAGCCTCCCCAAGCTTGAGCGATGCTTTCTCCTTCGTGAGGCCAGAAATTATATATGTAATTACGATCACGATGAACAAGATGCATAGGATAGAACTTCTGGTGAAATTCCAACTTCAATCGCTTATAATTCCAAGATCTTGTATCATCTCATAGCCTATACCATGTCATTGCATCTCCCTTCAAAGATAAAGGGAAGATCTTCCTTTTCACAACATCATCGAGAATAACTGCAAGCTTAAATAATCCACAAACTTCATCCAGAAAGATAAGGTGTAAATCGGGATGCAATGTTCCATCTCCTGCAAATGAATTAGCTAGCAGTTTCTCTATCATACCCGAAGGAATATCAAAGTAAATATTTTCATCAAGTTCAGTAGGTTGAGGAGAAACTCTTTGCTCTTCTGGTTGGGGTGAAGATACCCCAAACAAGCCCCACAAAGGATTAGTTTCCATAGTGACAAGTAACAAAAAATTTCAGCACACTATATAAATGTTTCCTTACCAAGTTCCACTCACCAAAAGCACTACAATCCCGGCAACGGCATCAGAAAAGAGTCTTGATGACCCACAACTGTAGGGGATCTATCGTAGTCCTTTCGATAAGTAAGAGTGTCGAACCCAACAAGGAGCAGAAGGAAATGATAAGCGGTTTTCAGTAAGGTTTTCTCTGCAAGCACTGAAATTGAAGGTAATAGATAGTTTTGTGATAAGTTAAATAGTAACGAGTAACAAGTAAGTAAAGTAAATAAAGTGCAGAAAGGTGGCCCAATCCTTTATGTAGCAAAGGAGAAGCCTGGACAAATTCTAATAATAATAAAGGAGCTCCCGAGGACACATTGGGAATTATCGTCAAGCTAGTTTTCATCACGCTCATATGATTCGCGTTCGGTACTTTGATAATTTTATATGTGGGTGGACCGGTACTTGGTTACTGCCCTAACTTGGACAAGCATCCCACTTATGATTAACCCCTATTGCAAGCATCCGCAACTACAAAAGAAGTATTGAGGTAAACCTAACCAAAGCATTAAACATATGGATCCATATCAACCCCTAACGAATCAACGCATAAACTAGGGTTTAAGCTTCTGCCACTCTAGCAACCCATCATCTACTTATTACTTCCCCATGCCTTACTCTTGGCCCAAATAATGGTGAAGTGTCATGTAGTCGACGTTCACATAACACCACTAGAAGAAAAGACAACATACATCTCATCAAAATATCGAACGAATACCAATATTCACATGACTACTAATAGCAAGACTTCACCCATGTCCTCAGGAATAAACATAACTACTCACAAAGCATATTCATGTTTATAATCAGAGGGGTAATAATATGCATAAAGGATCTGAACATATGATCTTCCACCAAGTAAACCAATTAGTATCAACTACAAGGAGTAATCAACACTACTAGCAACCCACAGGTACCAATTTGTGGTTTTGATACAAGATTGGATACAAGAGATGAACTAGGGTTTTGAGAGGAGATGGTGCTGGTGAAGATGTTGATGGAGATTGATCCCCTCCCGATCAGAGGATCGTTGGTGATGGCGTTGGTGATGATTTCCCCCTCCCGGAGGGAAGTGTCCCCGGCAGAACAGCTCCACCAGAGCCCTAGATTGATTCTGCCAAGGTTCCACCTCGTGGCGGCGGAGTTTCGTCAAGTAAACTTGCCAACGATTTTTTCCAGAGTAAAAGTGATGATATAGCAGAAGATGGATGCCGGAGGCCCACAAGGTGCCCAGGAGATTGGGGCGCGCCCTATAGGGGGGGCGCGCCCCCCTGTCTCTGGGACAGGGGTGTGGGCCCCCTAGCTTATTTCTTTCGCTCAAAAATTCTTATTAATTCCAAAAAGTTGTTTCGTGGAGTTTCAGGACTTTTGGAGCTGTGCGGAATAGGTTTCCAATGTTTGCTTGTTTTCCAGCCAGAATTCTAGCTACCGGCATTCCCCCTCTTCATGGTAAACCTTGTAAAATAAGAGAGAACAACCATAAGTATTGAGATATAATGTGTAATAACAGCCCATAATGCAATAAATATTGATATAAAAGCATGATGCAAAATGGACGTATCAACAGACTATTTGGCCGGTCAACAGACTGCAATCCGATGCTGACACTACTAGGAAAATGGGCTATAGATGATATGGACAATAATGGCGCACCTGACATGTGGTGCGCCACTACTATATACTAATGGCGCACCATGTGTTGGTGCGCCAGTAGTGTCCAAATACTAATGGCGCACCACATCCACGGTGCGCCATTAGTAACAATTTTTTTATTTTCTTTTTCAAAACTAGTAATGGCGAACCAGGGGATAGTGCACCATTACTAGTTAAACTAGTTATGGCGTACCACATCCACGGTGCGCCATTAGTAATTTTTTTCAAATTTTTTTCAAATTTTTTTCAAAACTAGTAATGGCGCACGAGGGGATAGTGCGCCATTACTAGCTAAACTAGTAATGCCACGGTGCGCCACTAGTAATTTTTTTTCAAATTTTGTTTCAATTTTTTTTTCAAAACTAATAATGTTGCATGGTGGGAGTGGTGCACCATTACTAGTTGAACTAGTAATGGCGCACCACTCCCACAGTGCGCCATTACTGACTTGGCCCAAAAATTCCACCGAATGCACCCCCCCCCCATGGACCGCCTTTTCAGTTTAAAAATAAATAAAAGAAAATGATGAAAAAAATGTCAAAAAATAAAAGAAAATAAGTTTCCCATGTGATTTGTGTTCTAGATTTTGGGAAATTTACAAATATGAATTTCGACTTTATTTGCAAAATCTCTCTGGAATTTGTAAAATCATCTACTCGAAAAGTTACATCCGAATTCGGAACCTCGTTAAACATTTTCAAAATCCTCAAAAACCTAACAAAAAAATTCAAAAAAAATTCAAACTTACTAGTGGCGCACCGTTTGCTAGGTGCACCACTAGTAACAGAAAAAAAATTGGTTTCATTTTTTTCCAAAAAATGATACGTAATATGACCGGGAAGTTTGAAATATTTTTCAAAACTTCATCATACTCATGAACATGAACAAGGTCCCAGACATCAACAAGGTTTAATAGGATAGATATGATAGATATATCAACAAGTGCATGTCAAGTGAGGTGGTGCTGGGGTTGGATAGAACTGCGAAGTCAAGCGTGCTCGGGTTGGAGTAGTGTGAGGATGGGTGACCTTCCGAGAAGTTTGACCACTTAGTGCGTTTTGACTTGAGATTAAGCATATTGACCCGAGATTAAGCCATAGTGACCCGAGATTAAGAAAAAATGAAAAAAATTTGGAAAAAAAAAATTTGGAAAAAATTTTGAAAACAAAAAATTCTAAAAAATATTGAAAAAAAATTGTTACTAATGGCGCACTTCTATGTGGTGCGCCATTACTAAGTCGGATAGTAATGGCGCACCGTGGGCTATAATAATGGCGCACTGCCTGGTGCGCCATTAGTATCTGGTATACTAATGGCGCACCTATGGTGCGCCATTAGTAAAAAATTCTAATGGCGTGGTGCTAGTGGCGCACCTGTAGTGCGCCATTAGTAGGCAAAACAGGTGCACCACTAGCAGGCCTTTTCCTAGTAGTGTGAACTGTGAGCAAGTGACCGTATAATCACCGCAAAACATATATAGTGACCATAATCAGCTTATTCTGAAGTTCGGTGACCGTATTACACTTTTCTCTCTATAGGCCCTCCAAAACTACATATGTACACGTTCTAGCATGTTACATCTAACAACTATGCAATACAACACTACTACTACACTCTAACACAATAAATCATATGTGTTTTTAGTTTTACTAGATATCATATTGTTACTTATAATTATTCAGTTTGCATACATAAAAATTGCCTTTGAAATGTATGGCCAGTATCATCTACCGCACGGGAAAAATCCCGCCCTTTCCTGTTTAATCGGGTTTGTATCGATGGATCGTGCGAAACAACAAAACTATAGTACTATACAGTACAAGTGACAGTTCACTAGGCCATCGTGTCGTCTACTCCTTCGTCGTAAGAGTGGAGCGCTCGCTTTCATAAATCTTCTAGTCCCTTTCGCCGACATGTGGGACATCAAGCTACCGGGTCCACGTGCCATACCGGAATACAGTGCAGAGCAGCCGGGGTGAAGCACCCCAGTCATGGCGCCGGCGTAGTAATGAGCAATGAGGCATCAAATCACAAAGCTGCAACTTTCCCGCAGTTAAGTTGGAGGGACAAAGTAATAATGCTAAAAAAGGAAGTTGGAGGGACGAAGCAACCATCATTTCACCCGTTGCTGAAGCCGCTTCTCCCTCATCTTCTTCAACTTAACCATGTGTTGCTTGTGCCGTTGTTGTGCCTCATGTGGGACGTGGATCGGCTTGGTAAAGTACTGACACGTGGGACCGCATGTTAGCAAACCGCCAGGACAACATCCTCCAAAAATAAGAAGCCTAATCCTAGACTTACAAAGGGCTACGTAGCTGCTACGTATACTTTCCATCTAATCTATATATGCCCCCCCTGATTTTCAGGTGGGGTGGGCCTAATCATCTCCTTTAATCCAATCAAATAGTCTCACATCACATCAGTTTGTAACTTTATGTAAACCATTACGTGGATGTAGCATTGCTCAAGTAAGAAACCTCCCCCGCCATCCGCGCGGCAAAATCACCTCTTTTTTACTAATCTTGATTCTATAATTTTTTAGATCAATATAATTGAGATTTGTATAGATAACACACAGGAGCAAAATCAAGTGGTACGGTTAAGGGCATCCACAATGTGTAGCCAAATGTGAAAATAGCTTTTGGCATCGTGGGAACCAATGTGGACGGTGTTGCCAACCCCAAAAAGATGGAACCGAAGCTCCCTGATTGATTGATTGAAGGAATAAAAAAATGCAACATCTCTCCTCTTTCTCCCATGCTTGGACGAATGTAGTATAGTATAGAGCACAAAGTCTACTCCCCTGTCCCTTCTATCACAAATCACAAAGCAGTGAGGCGTCAAATAACAAAAGCACGGACGAACCAACCATCATTTCACTCTTTGTTGACTCCGCTTCTCCATCGTCTTCTTCGAGAAACCATCTCACCGCACTAGTACTCCTAGTAGTACTTGTAAAGGACTTCCTTGGATGCAAATAAGGCGGTTGTCTCGGCTTGCAGGCGGCACTTACGAACAACTTACCGTGGTCTCCCTCAATGGTATTCTCTGTCGAACGCACTTCGCCAATCCACAAAAAAAAGATATCGTCGACATCACCGCAATAGGGAAGGAAGTCAAATATAGTTACTACCTCCATTTTTTTGTACACAAGGCCAGTATATCAAAATAACAATTTGCAAAGGGCCACTAACACTAATCGAGGCAAAATTGATGGGGTTAGCAACCAAGGACATTAATATCCCCTGCATGCATGCGGAAGGGAGAAGGTTGGTTTGCATGGCGCTGCATTAATCAAGCGATGAGGAGTGAGATGGTTAGCTCTTTGGTCTTTGGAGAAAAAAATACGCATTAATTGACACATGAAACGAGTATTTGTATCGATTAAATCCCGCAAAAGAAAACCCCACCTTTATTTTAAAACACTAGTACTCCTAGTACGTACGTACTTATCCTGTTTGGGTCTAGGCCTTGCATTGCCAAACTTCGCCACACATTTTTGCCAACCTTGCCTAAGGTTTTCAAAATGAGAAGGAGGTACACTTGCGCACGGCTGTCGTGGTCGCACCGCACCCTCACACGGTCGCCTGCACGCTGCGGTCGCACCGCACCCTCACACAGTCGCTCCTGCATGCCGCAAACCCAACCAAGGGAATGCACCCTCACTGACACGTGATGTCGCATGTGAACAAACCACTAGCCATCCTGGCGCTGACACATAATTTTCGTTCATAGAGTATGTTTATCCAACTACATGTTGGGGAGTATCCGTACGGCCCGTGCGGTGGTCTGTTGGGGAAGAAGAAGAGGTGAGGAAGAAGGAAAGAAGGGTTAGGAGACATAGGATATTCATCCAACCGCCTCAAATGGTAAACTGACCCAAGTCAGGCGATTTGCATAACAAATATATGTTTTTACACAGCAAAAGATCCATAAATACAATAACATAAAGAAAAACTATCACTGATCGCAGAAAGAGACGGCCTCGTCGTCTTTGGCTTCCGGCGTGAACCACCCGTCGCTGCCGACGTGTGTCTCCACACCGTAGTTGTCCTCGGCCTCCAGCTATTCATTCAAGCGGAGCGTGCGGGCGCTCTGCATGGACAAGAGCACAGCCCGGTTCAAGTCGAGGACGTCCGGTTCCACCTGCAGGAAGGCCTCGATGGCAGCGGCATCCGCGCGCTCCGCGTCGAGTCGAGCCTCCGCCGCCTGGTTCATGTCCAGGACGTCCGGTTCCGCCTGCAGGATAGCATCGATGAGAGCGGCATCCGCGTGCTCTATGTCGAGTCGAGCCTCCGCCGCCCGGTTCATGTCCAGGACGTCCGGTTCCGCCTGTAGGAGGGCGTCGACGAGGGCGTCATCCGCGCGCTCTGCATCGAGTCGAGCCTCTGCCTCCCGGTTCAAATCCAGGACGTCTGCAGGAGGGCCTCGATGGCAGCGGCATCCGCGTGCTCTGCCTCAAGTTGAGCCTCCGCCGCCCGGTTCACATCCACGACATCCGGTTCCGCCTGCAGGAGAGCCTCAATGGCAGAGGCATGCGCGCGCTCCGCGTCGAGTTGAGCCTCTGCCTCCCGGTCCTCCTTTAGTATCGCCATGTTGAACCCCTGGTCCGGCTGCACCATTGGAGACTCGGACGCCGGCACGAAGTTGACGTCCATCGTCTCATACCCATCGGAGGCCTTCTGCTCCACGACCTCAGGCATGAACATTGGATCGACTTCCTCCTCCTTGTAGCTTGGCTCCAGAGAACTCGGGGATTGGCCCGCCGCAAAGCAAGCTTGGCAATGGAGGTCTGTGGCACCAACCGCTGCCGCGATTTCTGCGCGGCGTTCCAGCATCAGCATCTTGTAGTAAGTGATCTTGCGGAGCACCATGGCTTTTCGGCAAACTAGGGGACGCTTGATGCGAGCTAGGGGATTGAAAGATGGGGGAATGGACTGGAGAATTGTTGTGGTTTTAGGGAAGTGGCTGGCGTAGGCCGAGCAGCGAAGGTTCTGGTGTGAATAGTGGTTCCGGTGCCGACCGGTCAATCAGTTTTGACTGTACATCGCTCTTGTCGCGTTCGCGTTGCAGCCCGGCACGCTGGACCCTCCACGTCGCTCACTGAATGGAACGCGCTTCGTCTTGCATTTTCGCTCGCTTGTGGGACCGCAGTTGACAGCAAACCGACGTCCGTCCACCTCCCCCGCCCGTGTCATTTAGTATACCACCACTCCCTCTATTTTATGCGGAGTAAATAAAAATAGATGGAGTATACTACAGATGAGGATCCCCTGACGTGGACGAACCCATTGAGTAACTGACATGCGGGGCCTAGCAAGCATGGGTCCACCAGTAAGTGACTGAAAGGAAGGGTAAGGAAGGGATACCTACGTCAGAGGATCCACTTCCACTATACTACTTTGACCAAATGTTAGAGTAATAATATATGACATGCAACTTACACAAATGTTAGAGTAATAATATATGGCATGCGACTTACACAAAGCAAACATGGTCTAAAGCATTTTTTGAGGCTAACTTTGACCAAATGTTAGAGTAATAATATATGACATGCAACTTACACAAAGCATAGAGTCAAATTCGTAGGTGAAAGGAGTTTCCAATGATATAATTTTCACACTATACATCTCATGTACTATTAATCTTGTCAATAGTCAAACTGGAAACCATCTCGAGTACAAATCTAGGAGTACGTACGAATCTAACAATATTGATTGGGTGTTGTTGAATGTTGATACCTTTTTGATCAAAGTAGAGATACTTTGACTACACATAAAACTTATATGTAAACTAGAAAGGATAGGAGGGAGTATATTGTACGTTCAAAAACGAAACGAACATTGAATACCCTTTATATATGATTTGCGGATGTTATGATCACCGGTTCAAAATTTTGAATCCGCCTTAGGTATCACGTGCCCCCACTCGTTCCCTCTCGACTTCATCTCGGGGTCCGGAGATCTATTGAAAGAGGACTAGGGTGGGTACATGCGAATGATACTCGGTGGAATGTTCAAATGAGGCATGCGGGAGGATGGACTCGACTGGAGGGCGACATGATCGATGGAGAAGAGGGTTGGAGAGGAATGAGAAATAAGAAAACGCCACAGGATTATACTTGAACGGCTCAAATAAACAATAAGTTGTCTCGCTTGGCCTACATAGTGAAAGGCCTAATGTGCGACGTGGAGCACTGACGCTCGAATATGGCCGGGAAAATAGGGAAACCGACATGTGGGGCACACCCGTCGGGACGACGTAGCGCAGACTAGTCCAATGGAGGAGCTGGCCCACGACCTCCTCGCCACCGACAACAGTTCATGTGGGTCGTTGGGGCTAACAACGGGGCGCAGCTCCAGCATCGCCTCTGGACACGGCGACCATGGTGAGCGACACACTCATATCGTCACTAGGCACGGTCGGTTTCAGTGTGCCGAGGGTGGCGTTAGTGCTGTGGCACGACCAACGGTATGTTT
This sequence comes from Triticum turgidum subsp. durum, assembly GCA_900231445.1. Lineage (NCBI taxonomy): Eukaryota > Viridiplantae > Streptophyta > Magnoliopsida > Poales > Poaceae > Triticum > Triticum turgidum. The sequence goes on from LT934120.1 coordinate 467,139,423, forward strand.
GGTTTGTGCCCTAGGTTGCCCCATCAAAGCATTGGGTAGCCAAAATTTTGGTTAAGGTATTGGTTGCCCATGATTTGGCCGACATTGGCAAGAAAAATGAACTAGAGTTGGCTAGAGTTCATTGGCATGCCAAAGAAATGGCAACCATCCAAACAAAGACCAATCTTTGGGTCATGACCAAAATTTTGGTTGAGGTATTGGTTGCCCATGATTTGGCCGACATTGGCAAGAAAAATGAACTAGAGTTGGCTAGAGTTCATTGGCATGCCAAAAAATGGCAACCATCCAAACAAAGACCAATCTTTGGGTCATGACCAAAATTTTGGTAAGGTGCTCTTTGGCCACAATCCAAACACACCCCAACACCCAGATCGTCAAGGATGCACGGGGTGTCGTGATGCGTCCACGGAGTGGTGTAGCACGGCCAACTGCATCCTCTGGACCTGAGACCATGCCGGTTCGTCTTGATTTTTCAATGACATGCGGGGATCACATGTGAGAAAAGGGCATCTCCAACGTTGCCACGACCGCAGCTGACTACCCTGGCACACCAAAACCCTCGTCCCTCGCACCATCGTGCGGTGTGTTCCCAGCCAGCGCCAGTTGCCTGCATTCAAGCCGTCTGTTCGTATGTCGTTGTTAAGAGGCTCGGTGCCCGAGGAACCAACTCCGGCGACTTAATGACGCACTCAGACACTTGACCTCATAGGAATGCGCAACTTAAAGCGGCAACGCCCAGCTAACCTCCACACCATAGCACATCGTCCTCCTACCTGGCACCACAACCGCCATGACCGCAAGTGCGAACGCCCTATGGGAGATCTTATCTTCGGGGATGAAGCTCGAGGTCGCCGCCCTCGCTCAAGTCGCCTCTCGCGACGCAATAGCGACGTAGACGGACGCGGATGCGACCGCACAAGCGGTGGCCACGCTGGCAGCGGACGACGGGAGCACCGTCAGCCACGCGTCCTACTTGCCGCCGTCCAACATCCGACACCGGCGAGGTCGAGGACTCCTCCGATGATGAGTAGGGCATGGGAGGCGGCAGGGCATGGTGTGCCAACTGGCCGGTCCATATCCCGTGTTCTACTCTTCCTCGCCGGAGACCGCACCTTCACTTCACGGGTCTTGAACCCCGCCCCCGTACATAGAGATTGTAGATGGAGGACGTCGGTCGCCGCCGTAGAATAGGTTTAGGGTCGGGTTTCTTTTATTTTTCTGTCCTATAAAAGTTCTAAATGTAATGAAAATCTGCCGTGTTTGCATTAATCTCGGATGGTGTATATGAACTTTCACAATAATATACATATTGTAGGAGTACTAGCAAGATGCCCATGCGTTGCACAGAAGATCAAGATCTTGTGGGAGAAAAGGATGAATGAGGGAAAGCCTTATCTGCAAATGTGGAGAGGAGTCTAGGTAAATTGTCATAGTTTCCTTCCTATCCATTAGATATAGATCGGACAGCCTATATTGCAGGATGACAGGCACACCATCATCACCAACTCTGCTTTTTATTGAACCGAGACAAATCTAACATGTGAAGTAAAATAAACACATAGGGTCTATACATACACAAATTATCTTAGGCACTCCAATAGTACGTCCACTACACATTCACGCATTTCACATCTTTCTACATCTACGGGAACCTACAAAAGGGTTAACATAAATTGCCTCTCTCTTTCCTCCCCTGATTTTCATGGTGGTGGGCCCCTCCCTCCCCCCAATCTACAATCAATAACTCACATGTTTCACATTACGTTAATTATGTAACTGGGATTACGTAGGTGTAGCATTACTCATCCTAAAAAACCCAACTAAGCCAACCTCCCAGCATGTCGCGCGGGAAAAGACCCGGCCGTGCCGTTTTAGTCGGGATTACCGGATTACTAGTAGTAGTAATGATGGATCGCGTGAAGCAACAATTTTTTTTAGGGGGCGAAGCACCTAGTTTAAAAGGAAAAAAGGCGGTACACTCACAACACTCCTGTCGCGGTCGCAGTGCACCCCACACACGTTCGGTCCTGCACCCGGCTCACCCAAACGGAACGCGCTTCAGCTTGCCTCTTCACTGACACGTGGGACTGCACTTGAAGAAACCGACCATGTGCCAAACT
>LT934120.1:467151318-467167480 GCA_900231445.1 Triticum turgidum subsp. durum
ATTTAGTTAGCAGCATTAGCAAAGGAATCACTCTATTGGGTTCAGTTCACAGCCATTGATCGATCGCTCGGGTTGAGTAACGCGTAGCCTACAGTGCAATCGCTCAGGTTCAGTTAGAGCCCACCGCCTCACTCGGGTTCATTTAGAGCCAATGCCTCGCACACATGCGTGTACGTGTACGAGAGAAACGCACATCGCTCGTCCCCCGACCTCCCACCATAACCAGGAACTCCCCGAAATTTTCCTCCCCCTCGCTTCTACCACGGTTTTTTCCGTCATGGACGGCCCAAAGAATATCATGCAGTTGCGTCTCCGGCCCGCCCAGGACGAAAAGCCCATTTACTGTCATGATTTTTTGTCATAGAAGTAGGAGCCCACCACATCTATGATGATACCGGGTTTTGTCACAATTATCGTCATAGAAGTGTCATATGTATGACAGAAAAAATTTCGTTCGGCCCAAAATGTCACGGATGTGTCTTTTTTTGTAGTGATAGCACGTGACGGCAAGACTCATCTGCTTGTCGCCGTAGACAAATTTACCAAATGGATTGAAGCAAAGCCAATCAAGAAGCTCAATGGTCCGACTGCTGTGACCTTCATCGCAGATATCACCGTCCGAGATGGTGTACCACATAGCATTATCACCGATAACGGCACAAACTTTGCCAAAGGCACCTTGGCCCGTTTTCTGCATGACGCAGGGCATCCGACTGGACTTAGCATCCATTGCCCATCCGCGGTCAAACGACCAAGTCGAGCAAGCAAACGGCCTCATGTTGTCCGACATCAAGCCCCGACTGGTCGAGCCGCTGGAGTGTTCGGCCGGCTACTGGATTGATGAGTTGCCGGTCGTCCTCTGGAGTCTCCGCACCACACCAAACAAGCCAACCGGGTTCACTCCCTTCTTCCTCATCTACGGGACCGAGGCTGTCATCCCAACAGACAACGAGTTTGACTCGCCTCGCGTCACCATGTACATGGAGGCGGAAGAAAAGGAGAGGTGAGAATACTGCGTTTATCTGCTAGAAGAGGGTCGGCTATTGGCACTCAGGCGGTCTGCCATCTACCAGTAGAGCCCGCGCCGCTACCACAGCCGGAATGTCAAGCCTATATCCTTCCAAGAGGGAGACCTTGTGCTTCGGCTAATCCAGCGAACAGCCGGCCAACATAAGCTCTCAGCCCCTTGGGAAGGGCCCTTCATCATCAGCAAAGCCTTGGGCAATGACTCCTACTACCTGATCGACGCGCAGGAGCCAAGGGCGTGCAAGAGGGATGACCCCGGCAAGAAAACAGAGGGCCCATGGAACACAAAGCTCCTCCGAAGATTTTAAAGTTGAATACAGTATGTACCACGCTACCTTTTGTATTAACCGCAAAGACATCGGGTCCCTCGAGGAATACCCATTTTTATCTATATGATAAGTTATGCCTATTGTCGTGGAATTGTCACGGTAGATGTCCTAGTGAAAGGACTTAGTCGTGGAGCCATCACAACTAGGAAGCTTGAAGGGGTTAATTGGGACAAAGGACTTGAGGTTTATACTGGTTCGGCCCCTTACGGTGAAGGTAAAAGCCTATGGCCCAATTTTGAATGGGATTACTTATGCCTCGATAACCAGGGAGCGAATCGCTGACCTAGCTCTCGAGTTGATGTTATCTGCCCTGAACCACCGCCGGGTCATCCCTTTATATACAGAGGTCGATGACCAGCGGCTCTATACAGTCCCGGCCTGCTCATAAACAGTGTCTGGCTCAGTCTCTTAACTATTCTTGCCTTATAATACGAGTCACGCATACATGGAAGTTTATCACTACGGGCCATAAGTCGCCCCTGGGCCATGGGCCTTTAACTAAAACTGCCATCCATAACCTGGGTCTTGGGCTTCATGAGTATTTGCAAGTATGACCCGGCCCCTCATGGGCGGGTCGTACCAATAGTTATATCCCAAACATTAGTCCCCAGATTGATTTGAACTGGTTCATGTCAATCTTCGACACTTAAGGAGAAAATCTTGTGCCTTTGTGAAATTTTTGTAACCCGCCATGACGTCATCTTCTGGATTTGTGGTAACTCGCCATGACGTCATCTGTCATAAAAGCGCATTTTATCCAATGTATCCCAACGGATCTTTGTCTTGATAACCATCTCGAAAATCGAGGCGTTGTTGTAGTTGGATAACTCATGTTTTTCGGCCTCCTTGTTTTTCGCACTCTTTAGTCGCCCTTCCTTATAAATAGACCCGACTAGGACTTCTTTCGTTCTTCCCGTCCGCATCTTCTTCCTCTCGCCCCCATCTGTCACTAGAGCTCCGCCGATGTCGCCACAGCGCACCTCGTCTTTGTCGAGCTTGGCCGCTGCATCGACCTGATCTTGACCAGAGAACGGCAGCATCCCTCCTCCGTAGATCTTCCACAGTAAGTGTTTCCTCTTTCTGTGCCATAGATCTGTGCTAGGGCTAGCATGTTCTTCAGTACCGCGCGTAGTTCATCTGAGTTCTTGCGTTCCATCTGTTATGGCTTCTTTCAATGAAAAAACCCCATAAATCTTATGTGGTACGTGTTCCGCATCCGTTTTGGGTACTAGTAGATATCTTTTCCATGTAGAAAAAAACCCATTATAGCGCATGAACTCCTCTGCGCCCTATTTTTAGGTCTAGTCAATTTTATTTTCTAAACATCTAGTTGATTCAAAATAACAGCTGCAAATTGTGAAACTTATTTGTACAACACTTAGACAAAATCTGCACTTGTTAGATTTATCCAGTCATGGCGACTCTGATCGCCGGCTTTAAGGAGTCAATGCTCAATTAATAACTTGAACCACCCTTGGCAGTTTAAATAGTCTTGATGGCTTATAGAGCTTATGGCAGCTTAACTAACCAGGACATAATTATCCTTAAACCATTAGGCCCCTTCGTAAGCCGCCATTTTGAATATGCACAGTAATATTTTTGTTCTGCCCGGCTTAAATTTGAACCGACACTTTTACTTTGTCTTAGGCTTTCAATCAGAATGCACCCAAGGCACCTACCTCCTGCAGCTGGGTTAAATCCATTATCACTGACAGCACCTTGAATGACTTTGTGAAGACCGGCTATCTGCCAAAAAAAGAAGTCATGCCTTATCGTGCTCCTAACCCGGATGAAAAATTTCCTCAACCCAAAGACAGAGAGGTTATTGTTTTCACAGATCATATGAACCGGGGATTTACTCCTCCCTGCTCAAAATTCTTCAAGGATGTGCTAAATTTCTTTGATCTTCACCCACAAGACATCGGACCCAATTCCGTGTCTAATATTTGCAACTTCCAAGTATTCAGCAAAGTATACCTTGGTGAAGAACCCAATTTGCTGCTTTTCAAAGAACTATTCTATTTGAACTGCCAAATTGAATGTGCCAGCGGCCAGAGCTTAGAACTTGGCGGAGTCTCGATCCAGCACCGCAGGGATGTGATATTTCCTTACGCTAACCCGCCAAGCCACCCCAAAGATTGGAACATGACATGGTTTTACTGCAAAGATACCTCTCCGGCTGACGAAAACCCTCTGCCTGGCTTTCGCACCCTTCATCTTGAGACTAACCATCCTCTGCCTGACAAGATTACAGCCACAGAACGTAAATCACTTTCTCCTACTTTGGCCAAGATCAAGGCTCTGCTTGGGAATGGGCTGACAGGCATTGACCTGGTCCGGGTTTGGCTCACCTGGCGGGTTATTCCATTGAGCCACCGCACCCACTTGATGTGCGAATACACTCGCGGCAAGAATGATCCTCTGTGTCACAGCCCTGACGACTTACCTGCCCATGTCATTGACGACATGACCAAGTCTCTTCTGAATGAGAGTCTGGCGGATTGCGGCAAGGTGGGCCTAGCCCCCTTCTTGCAAGGCTAACCCTGCTCCAAAGGTAAACCGCCCTTATGAAATGACTACCTTAATTTCTTAATGTTTCACCCATACTCGTGCATATGCTAATCTTTGCAGGCGGGTGATAAATTTTGGAAAGTTAAATATGATCATGAAGCTGCCAAGAAGGCTAGAAAACAAAAGAAAGTCGCCAGAAAGGAAGCTGTCAAAAAGAAGGGCAAGAAAGCCACTGCTTCTGACCTGCTTCGGCTAGCGGATTCTTCTGAGTCGGAGGTAGCCCTTGATTCACTTGGCTCATTTTTTAACCATCTTATTGACATTGATTATCAGTAGGAGGACACCGGAGCAAGCCGTAACAAGGCTGATGAGGTAACTATCCTTTCCTCCGACTCCGAGCCTTTGCCAAGACGGAAAATCCGTAGAGTGACCCGGAAAGTAAGGTTTTCTCATCCTTTAACTCATCACGATCCTCAATTTCTTTTGAAGCGGGAAATTCATGAGAGCCGGAGGCAGACCCGGACCAGCAAGGACGTGGAGCTCTCCTCCGACTTACCAAACACTCCAAGGAAGCGCCGAAATGAGGTCACTTCTGTTTTAAATAAATTTTACCCCTTAGCAGGTCTCTTTCATCAACCACTCAATTCTTCTGACCCGAATTATCAAGATACTTCCCCTTCCTCCAGCGAATCACTACAGTCCAACTTGCCGCTTTCAAGACTGCACCAGGGTATGATGACCCTCTCACCTTGCATTCATTTTAATCCCTTGCATCTATATTAACCTTTATTTTGACACAGTGGTCAATCCAAACCCAGCAAACGGGTTAGGAAAAATAAACCAGTTGAAGATACAGTTGCGACTGAGTCAGTTCTTGAAACAACCATGCTGGACTCGATCACTCATGAGCCGCCATCTGAGCCAGCTCAAGACTTGCCAACTCCTACTGACCTGCCCACTGATCAAGCTGCCGACGAGTCAGAGAATCCAAAGGTTCCTTGCCTGGTCCGGACTAAAGACCTTCAAATGCTGATGTAGAGATCACGAGAACCGGCTATGTTGAGCCGGGAAGGCCGACTGTACTGGACAAATGCCCCGCCAAGGAAGAACTTCTGGACCACCGCCGGGTCGAGATGGATGTTGCCAACTATGCTCATATGAGTATTGGAGACATCTTTTCTGGCTATATGAGCCAAGTGCACAGCAGCCGGAACGTCGAGATTGATATGGTGAAGGAGATGCACCAAAAATTCGAGGTATAACCCGTTCTCTTTTGTTCATTAATCTTTACTATGCTAGCCCCCAAGTCTACTGCTTATGATGCTTATGTTGCAGACTTTGAACAAACTTAGCAACATAAATGAAAGAAACATATAAAAGTTCCGGCTTACCATGTAGTCCCTAAGGGGCGGTTTAACCAATATGGTTGAGCCGGTCCTTATATAAAAAATTCTTATGGGTCCTTGAACAACAATATGCATTAGCCCCCAAGTGCCAAGTATTATTGCTTGCAAAATGCTTGGGACTTACTCTTATAAATCACCATCTTATGAACCGCCATTGAAAATAAAACTCTTTGGTAACATTAGCCCCCAAGCGCCAAGTTTTGTTGCTGGCAAAATGCTTGGGACTTTAAGATTGCATAAACAATTGGCTTGATTTTGACTCTGTACTTGTATAGGCCGCCACGAGCCAACTCGAATCCGAGGTGACTGATCTGAAAAGCCGCATTGAGACCCAAGAGATGGAAATTAAAAAGGCCGACACTAAGTTCAAATTCAGCATTTCTGAACAAGAAAAACCAAAGAAACAATTTGAAGCTGAAAAGAAAGATTGGGCAGATGAAAAGACCGCCCTGATTAATCGGGCTGAAAAAGGAGAGGTGGCTCTGGAAGAAGCCACCGGTGAATTATCCGGTTTGAAGCGACATGTCTATCAAATGGTCTCAGCCATCTTTGGTAAGTTGCCCTGCAATTGTTTAAATATCTAAGCCTTTCAATTGACCATAAGACTATAATTAACTCAACTGTTCACGTTTATGCAGGCCTCAGAGCTCAAATTTGAACCAAGACATGTTGATCAAACTGAAGGAACTGTACACTTTGGTGGAACAATTGTACACCGGGTCTCAACATGCATTAGCCACGGTGGCTTTGTCGAATGAAGTGCCAACCCTCCTGGTAGAGGTCTTGAAGAAGCTTTCAGTTCTCCCTCAATGGTTCAATGAACGGAGGCGGTCAGCAGCAAGAGCCGCAGCGGTAAACGCTTTAAGCCGGGCCAAGGCTTGGTTACCAGAATTAGACCCGACTGACATTGCCACCGGCTACCCAAGCCTGAAGGAAGATGGCACTCCTTTTGAAGGCGCAGACTTTCTCTCTTGTGTCAAAGAGATACGCCCCGTGGCTACTCTGATAGCAAATGAAGTGGATCTTACCAAGTACCAGGCGGGTTATGATGACGAGAATCGGAGAATTCCAGCGCCTCACTATGAAGTGACCAGTCTGATTCCCCCACTCTGTAAGCATACCTTTGCTCTTGAAGTTGACCCAGCCTACCTTGTTGATGCTGAAGCCGAATTTGAAGCCTTGAACAACATTGACTGGTCATCGTCAACCTTCCAGGAAAGGGAGCTGGGCGAAAGCGCGGAAAGGGATAACCCAGATGCTTCAGGCCAATCATGAAGGTAAACCTACCATGGCGGCTCATACCTGGGATGTACTTAAAAAGAATGTGAATTATTTGGACTCGGGGAGTCCTGTAATAGGATAGAAATAACTTTTATTTTGATCGTGCCATCGTGCATGATTTAATGCTTAACGCCATTGAACTGCCATGTTGTATCCACCAGTGTTACTTTTCATCTGCTTACCGCATGCTGGATCAGACTTTGTAAATTGTCCTGCACGTGAAAACAGATTGCAAAATCCCTTGACAGCTTAACACCCGGCGGGTCAAAAGGATTTAAAAAGAGTCATAGATTAGCTTGTTGTAAAAAACACAACTATGATCCTATGCTTATGACTTCTTAGATTTACACCGCTGGTTTATATGACCCGGTCGGTGAGGGTGAGAACCCAGTCTTTGGATACTCAAAATTGCAAAGGTATAATGAGGCTTTATGTATCGGCGACTCATCAGTCGATATTGAGCCGGGTCAAAAACAACCATACTTAACCTTGTAAACCTCAGAAAAAGTCTCAAGTGAAATAAAGGGTGTTTCCAAAGATAACTTTAAACCAAAATAGAATAAAAATTTCAAGGCTGCTGATTCGAATATGATCAGTAAACCGTTCCAGGGGGGTTGAAGCTAGGATTTGAATACGATCATGTAGCCCCCAATGTCTTTGGCGTTGCGCTGATTAAGAGGGTACCGACAGCTGTGTTCTCTTTGGTTCGAATATGACCTATGTTTGAACAGGAAGCCCCCTAATGACCTTGAGAGTTTTTTTTAACGACTCTGATTCGAATACGATCAAAGTCGGTTCCAAACGGGGTTAAGCTATGATTCGAATACGATCAACAAGCCCCATAGTGAGCTCGGCAGTGTGCCAATCAAAAGGGTACCGACAGCTATGTTCTCTTTGGTTCGAATACGACCTATGTTTGAATAGGAAGCCCCCTAGTGATCATAATTTTTAATGGCTAGATTCGAATACGGTCGTAAGACGGATCAAACGGGTTAAGACGGATCAAATGTGATCAGCCCCCAAGTGATCAAGTGAGGAAATGATGACAATAATAATAACAAATTTACCTTGGGGGAAGGAAAAAAGGATAGAGGTCCTGCTTTATTATTTATCATAATATATACATTGGCAAAATATGTACATCAGGAGAGCCTATGGCTCAAGTGTAGTAGGGCCGAAGATGAGCGATATTCCATGGCCGGCGGATCTCTTCCTCCGACTTACATGAGTCTTTGCGCTCTCGAACATCGATAAGGTAATATGACCCGTTGTTCAAGTTCTTGTTGTGCACAAAGGGCCCTTCCCAAGGTGGGGATAGCTTGTGCGCATCAGTTTGATCCTGGATGAGCCGGAGCACCAAGTCACCTTCCTGAAAGGCTCTCGACTTAACCCGGCGGCTGTGATATCGCTGCAAGTCTTGCTGGTAAATTGTCGAGCGAGCTGCTGCCAAGTCCCTTTGTTCATCTAACAGGTCAAGAGCATCCTGACGCGCCTGTTCATTGTCCGCCTCAACATAAGCCGCTACGCGAGGCGAGTCATGACGGATGTTACTAGGGGGAACTACCTCCACTCCATAGACCATGAAGAAAGGTGTATAACCCGTAGATATGTCAGGAGTAGTGTTAGTGCTCCATAACACAGAGGGTAACTCCTCAACCCAGCAACCCGGCGTCCTCTGCAAACGGACCAAAAGCCGGGGCTTGATGCCTTTCAGGATCTCCTGATTGGCTCTTTCGGCTTAACCGTTGGATTGGGGGTGAGCCACTGATGAAACATCAAGCCAAATATGCACCCGTTGACAAAATTCTTCCATGGCGCCTTTAGACAGATTAGTGCCATTGTCAGTTATAATGTTGTGTGGAAAGCCGAAGCGAAATATCACCTTCTTCATGAATTGAACTGCCGTAGCTGCATCACACTTACTGTCTGGCTCTGCCTCAACCCACTTTGTAAATTTATCAACCGCCACCAAAGGGTGGGTCTTTTTATCTTTGGACCTTTTAAAAGGCCCAACCATGTCAAGCCCCCGGACTGCGAATGGCCATGTAATTGGAATAATCCTCAATTCTTGAGCTGGCACATGAGCCCGTCTTGAGAACTTCTGACAACCATCACATTTACTGACCAAGTCCTCTGCATCAGCATGAGCCGTCAGCCAATAGAATCCATGAAGGAAAGCCTTAGCCACGAGGGATTTTGACACAGCGTGGTGACCACAATCCCCTTGAAGAATCTCACGAAGGATTTCTTGGCCTTCTTCGGGAGAGACGCAACACTGAAACACCCGTGTAATGTTGTGATGATGCAACTCGCCATTGACAATTGTCATAGACTTAGACCGCCGGGTTATCTTCCTGGCCAAGGTTTCATCCTCAGGTGACTCACCCCGAGTCATGTAAGCCAGGTATGGCACCGTCCAATCTGGAATGACATGAAGAGCCACCACCAAGTGTGCTTCCGGGCCAGGAACATCCAAGTCTTCCTCTGTGGGTAGCTTGATAGAAGGGTTATGCAGAATATCCAAGAAAGTGTTAGGCGGCACCGGCTTATGCTGAGATCCCAGCCGGCTTAAAACATCAGCCGCCTCATTCTTTCTGCGGTCAATGTGCTCCACCTAATAACCTTTGAAGTGTCCCACAATTGCATCGACTTTCACGGTGATAAGCCGCCATGAGAGGATCCTTAGAATCCCACTTGCCTCATACCTGTTGAGCCACCAGATCTGAATCGCCGAAGCACCTTACCCAGCTTAAGCTCGTCTTCTTAGCCATCCAGAGACCATGGAGTAAGGCTTCATACTCAGCTGCATTGTTAGTACAGGGAAACATCAACCGGAGCACATAACAAAATTTGTCACCTCGAGGGGAAGCCAAAACAACTCCAGCCCCCGAGCCCTCCAATTGCCTGGATCCGTCAAAACGCATTGTCCAATACGTGTTGTCCGGCTTTTCTTCAGGCATCTGCAGCTCTGTCCAATCGTTGATGAAATCCACTAGTGCTTGAGATTTAATAGCTGTGTGTGGCACATACTTTAGGCCATGAGGCCCAAGCTCAATGGCCCATTTGGCGGCTCTTCCTGTGGCCTCTCTGTTTTGAATGATATCCCCCAAAGGAGCAGAACTAACCATAGTGAAGGGATGGCCCAAGAAGTATTGATTAAGCTTCTGGCTTGCCATGAACACCCCATAAACGAGCTTCTGCCAATGCGGGTATTGTTGCTTGGACTCAATAAGCACCTCGCTGATGTAGTAAACTGGCCGTTGAACCGGGTGTTCCATGCCAGCCTCCTTGCGTTCCACCATGATGGCCACGCTGACGGCACGCGTGTTAGCAGCCACATATAACAACAAGGGCTCCTTATCAATGGGAGCAACAAGAACCGGTGGCTTAGCCAGCTGTCTCTTCAGATCTTCAAAAGCAGCGTTGGCAGCGTCACTCCAGGTGAAGTTATCTGTCTTCTTCATCATTTGATACAGTGGTATGGCCTTCTCACCTAACCGGCTTATGAACCAGCTTAGAGCTGCGATACGACCTGCCAAATGCTGAATGTCATTGATACACGCTAGTTTGGACAAAGAGGTGATGGCCTTGATCTTCTCCGGGTTAGCTTCGATGCCCCTGTTAGAAACCAGAAACCCCAAAAGCTTGCGTGTAGGCACACCAAAAACACACTTGGCCGGGTTAAGCATCATCTTGTAAACCTGAAGATTGTCAAAGGTTTCCTTAAGATCATCAATCAAGGTCTCCTTCTCTCTGGATTTCACCACTATGTCATCCACATAAGCACGAACATTGCGCCCAATTTGATTATGAAGACAATTCTGCACAAATGGCTGGTAAGTCGCCTGGGCACTCTTCAGCCCAAAAGGCATTGATATATAGCAGAAGGCTCGAAACGGAGTAATGAACGTCGTATTCTCCTGGTCCTTAACTACCATCTTGATCTGATGATAACCAGAGTAAGCGTCCAAAAAACTCAAACGCTCACAACCCGCCGTAGCATCAATGATTTAATCAATACGACGGAGAGCAAAAGGATCAGCTGGACAAGCCTTGTTTAAGTCCGTGTAATCCACACACGTACGCCAAGTGCCGTTTTTCTTAAGCACAACCACCGGGTTAGCCAACCACTCTGGATGAAACACTTCGATGATGAACCCAGCTACTAAGAGCCGCGCTACCTCCCCACCAACGGCCTTCCGCCTCTCCTCATTAAACCGCCGGAGAAACTGCTTGACTGGCTTAAACTTTGGATCAATATTAAGAGTGTGCTCAGCGAGTTCTCTCGGTACACCTGGCATGCCAGAAGGTTTCCATGCGAAAATGTCCCGGTTCTCACGGATGAACTCAATGAGCGCGCTTTCCTATTTGGGATCCAAATTAGCACTGATACTAAATTGTTTGGATGAGTCGCCTGGAACAAAATCAACAAGCTTAGTATCGTCGGCCGACTTAAACTTCATGACCGACTCATGTTCTGTGGTTGGCTTCTTTAAAGATGTCATATCCGCCGGGTCAACATTGTCCTCGTAGAATTTTAACTCTTCCATCGCACAGGCCGACTCAGCATAAGCCGTGTCACCTTCTTCACATTCCAAGGCCACCTTCCGGCTCCCATGCACCATAATGGTTCCCTTATAACCCGACATCTTGAGCTGCAAGTACACATAACACGGCCGTGCCATAAATTTGGCATAAGCCGGCCGTCCGAACAGAGCATGATACGGGCTCTTGATCTTGACTACTTCAAACGTCAACTACTTCAAACGTTAATTTCTCGGCTTCTGAGTCATATTCATCCCCAAAAGCTACCTCCAATTCGATCTTACCAACTGGATACGCTGATTTACCGGGTACGACTCCATGGAAGACAGTGTTGGACTGCTTAAGCTTTTATCAGTTAGCCCCATGCGACGGAAGGTCTCATAATAGAGGATATTGATGTTGTTGCCTCCATCCATGAGTACCTTGGTGAATTTATATCCACCCACCTGAGGGGCCACCACCAGGGCTAAGTGACTCGGATTATCAACCCGGGGAGGTGATCCTCCCTACTCCATAGGATAGGCGGTTCAGACCATCTCAAGTAACGAGGAACTGCCGGCTCGACCACATTCACAGCCCTCTTATGAAGCTTCTGGTATCGTTTACATAAACTGGTGGTAAACACATGATACTGCCCACTATTCAGCTGCTTTGGATTGCTCTGGTATCCACCTTGCTGCTGTTGCTGACCGCCCTTGCCAGATTTTTGGTTATACCCACCTTGGTTGCCTTGAGAATTTTGAAAATTGGGATTTGACCCGCCGCCCGGGCCATGAAAATCGTCGCCACCTGAGCCGCCGACCCGCCCATTGTTACCATCAAACATGTTGGAATTTTTGAAGGCCTTCATGATCGTACAGTCCTTCCATAAATGGGTAGCCGGCTTCTGCTGACTGTCGTGTCTCGGACAGCGCTCATTCAACAATTGCTCAAGTGTGGGGCCTGACCCGCCAGACTGGGGAGGTAGCCTCCCTTCGCATTGTTGGTTGTTGCCCTGTGCACTAGTGTTAGCCACAAAATCCATACTACCGTCAGCCTTACGTTTATTACCTCCTTGATTTGCCGGGTTGTGCTGAGAGCCCTTGCCATTGCCATTCTTCTTTCCCTTCCCTGCCTTGTCATCATCAGACTCGGGATCCTTGGTACTATCAGAGTCGGCGTACTTGGCCAGGGCCGCCATCAGCGTGCCCATATCCTTGCAATCGCACTTGAGCCGCCCCAGATTTTGTTTCAGAGGCAAAAAACGGCAATTTTTCTCCAACATTAAGACTGCAGAGCCGGCATCAATCTTACCAGATGAATGTATTATGGCTTTAACCCGGCGGACCCAATGGGTGGTAGACTCGCCCTCCTCTTGCTTGCAATTCAGCAGATCCACAATCGACATGGGCTGCTTGCAGGTATCTATGAAATTCTGGATGAACCGGGCCTTTAGCTCCGCCCATGAACTGATTGAATTAGGTGGCAGGCCTTTCAACCAAGTGCGGGCGGTCCCATCCAACATCATGGTAAAGTACTTAGCCACTGCAGCATCACTGACCTCCAATAACTCCATAGCCATCTCGTAGATCTTGATCCATGCCCCGGGCTGTAAGTCGGCTGTGTAATTCGGCACCTTCCTAGGTCCCTAAAAACTTTGGGCAAACGCTCGTTGCCAGAAGCCGGCACCAGACAGGGGACTCCTCCGGTCCTGGTGGCTTCATGAGTATTTGCAAGTATGACCCGGCCCCTCCTGGGCGGGTCATACCAATAGTTATATCCCCAACCCCTATGAATGTGTTATTTCATTCCGTTGCCCGTCACCGGGTCCGACCAGTTGGCCCGGGCACTACTAGGGAAAACCCTAGCAGTAGCGCTGGTTTTGTGCTCACTAGTAGCGCGGGTAGGCGTGCTACTAATAAGGCGCTACAGCTATTGCTTAGCAGTAATGCGTGCCCGCATGCGCTACTGCTAGGACAAATAGCTACAGCATTTGTTCACTCCCACACTAGTGCTAATGTAACTAGTGGCAGCGTGTTTTCTCTCCATCGCTACTAGTATTCTTTTTTTTAGTGTATTTATGCGCCATCGTACAAATATTGGTACAATACCAGTTATGAGGTTTACATCATTATGTCCATAACAGTGGTCAAATGAAGGTGGATTAGGTTCAAGTGGAGGCAATATGTGGTGCATGTCAAAAGTATACTACTAATCCAAACTTGATCTAGTTTGGACTAGTAGTACTTTCGATATCCACCACATGTTGCCTCCACTTGAATCTAATCCGCCAGCACAAGCTATTTAATCATCATCATAGTCATTACCACCAACAGTATTTATTTAATCACCACTATCACTAGCTAATAATAATCATCATAGTCATTACATAGGCATTACCACCAACACTAGCTATTTTATCATCATAGTAGTAGTGTAGCACATCATCATCTTCAAACTCATTTCTAGCTAGCTAATCACTCTTGCTGCTCTCTCTCAGGTAAAATAACATAAAACATGTGTAGCTCTCCTCCTTGATCAAGTTGGAGCATGCAGATGAACCTGTCTTCTAATCGTGGGTTGCGCTTCTGCTTGCTGCCCCCTAGTAAATGTCTGCGCTCCCCCATCACATATTTGGTCCAGTCTTGCACTATTAAGCATCCGTCGCTAATCTTGAATGCACTAGAGTAATCTGTAGGATATCTTGGCCGTAAGCTAATAATACTCAAGGTACCTTTAGTCTCGATCCCATAAGGCACAACATTCATCGGGAGTCCCTGTTGAAGAACATCATATGGTAACATACTTAGCAATGAAGTTTAGCTTCAAAAATAATGTAAGGAAAAGATGCACTGAGGACAAATAGTAAAAATCTTACCATCCTTCCTAAATAGATGTGACCGTAGTTCATTACGAACACTATTGGTCGCACGTTTTCAGTACTAACATTTCTAAATCCAGGAAGAAAATTTGTCTTGACATTATCAAGATCCGCAAGCCATGAAACATAATGACTGAGCTCCTTGCAGTTCAGTTCAGCCCTGGCACAGTATACGGTGCTATCTACCAAGTGCTGGACATGTTTGCTTGCATCGAAATAAGTTGACAATACAATTTAGTTGTCAACTATTTTTGAATAAACAATATCAAAGACATAAATATGGTTGAGAAACTTACATAATGGTATAAAAGGAGGCATCTGCACATCGACCCAGATGTCGTTATTACCTTCAATATCATCTTCCGGAAGAATATCAAAGGTGATAACCATATCAGGCTCAAATGCATAAGTCTTGCATAGTGCTCGCCATGTTTTGCATCCAAAATAGGTGTAGTCGTCTGAATTGTATAATTTTACGTTGAAAATATAGCCATGCTCGGTCTTCAAGTAAACTTTCTTTACCTCCATAATACAACTGAAACCTATCTTATCCAATACAAAAACTCTTGCATGGCAGGGGACACGCTAGTAGAATAGTAAAAATAAATAAATTATAAGTTCAAGCAAATGAAGCATATGTCATGCTTAATTACGAAAAAAAACTTGTCGTTGTGACTTACTATATCCACTTCGAAGTTCTCGTCCAGCTTGATGCTGAAGAGCCTATCATCATCTTGGAAGATTCCGTCGCACAGGCCGCGCTCGTCTTCACAGTATTTGCAAGTACAGAAATCCTTTTCATCGTCAGACATTTCCTATGTTCATTGTTGAAACATTAATTGAAAATCGATCGAAGACAACAACCAGGATACTCAACACACAAATCCGGGGCACTCAATATTTCCTACAAGTCATGCCAAAATTCACAGAAAAATCTGGCATGACCTTTGCTAAAATAGGACATATCGAGCGCCTGAAATTTGCCGGAACGGAAATGAATCAACACTCCGGCAAAACATAGGCCACTCGGAGGTGTAACCTTCAAACATGACCGGCCACTTGGGCAAGCACATATCCTATATGAGCAACACAAGATATACATTTCAAAATATCTTATAGGACTCAAATTAGCATGCATTCAATAAGCAAAAGTAAATCATCTCATGCGTCCGTACATCACCGAATATTATCACTAATACATCTCGAATAGTGTCATACATATAACATCACTAATACAACTAAAACCCTAGCACACGACGGGTATCGGCGCGGGCGGTGGACACCCACAGAGAAGGAACCATCACGGGGTCATAGCTCCATTGAGATCCCTGGAGAACCTGCCAGGTATTGGAGAACCTATGCTCCAACGCAAACAAGTAGCGACGGACGTGCACGTCCTCCTCACTGACACGGTGACGCACCACCTCCGCGGGGTCCTCGAGCCTCTGTACCGTCACTGGCCCAGGCGACCGCCACCAAAGAAGGTTCGGGTCAATGACAGGCTGGCTCCTCACCAACTTGCGCCCCCCGGTAGGTAGCGCCTCCCAGTACCACCCCGACGGAGCCCAGTCCCGGACATGGCCCGTCTGGTCAAGCAGGTGTCGTCCTCTGCCGACTCGACGACGAGGATGCGGGATAGGCATCGTCCACGTCGATGCGGGAAAAATTGCTTTAACTAAAAAAATAGCAACAAGTTCTTACTAACTAGTTCTACTAAATCTATTAGTTCTTACTAAAAATGAACTTACTATAAATAAAAATAAACTAGTACCTAATTAGTGCCTAGTTCTTACTAACTACTCCCTCCTTTCCGATTTACTCATCGTGGTTTTAGTTCAAATTTGAACTAAAACCATGACGAGTAAATCGGAACGGGGGGAGTAATTAGTACCTAGGAACTACAACCCTAATTACCATATAAGTATCCATTTTTTAACTAGGGTTCGTACTACCAAATTAAATAGGGTTAATAATAATTGTAATTAACTAACTAGCACTAAAAATAGCCTAGGGTTCATATTAACTAGCACTAAATAGCTAGGGTTCATACTAAGCAAACAAGAGGGGTCGGAAGGGGAGAGTGCTTACCGAGGCGCGGTGAGGCGGGGTCTGGGGAGATGGCGGCGAGGCGAGGTCGGGGGAGACGTCGGCGAGGCGGGTCGAGGGAGACGGCGGCGAGGCGGGGTCGGGGGAGACGGCGGCTA
>LT934120.1:467167773-467182598 GCA_900231445.1 Triticum turgidum subsp. durum
GGTGGGTCGAGGGAGACAGTGGCGAGGTGGGGTCGGGGGAGACGGCGGCAAGGCGGGGTCGGGGGAGACGGTGGCGAGGCGGGGTCGAGGGAGACGGTGGCGAGGCGGAGCCGACGAGGGGGATAAGAGAGAGTGGGGAATTGGGCGAGGAAGCAGAGGAGAGGGAATCAGGCCGCGCTGGGGGTTAGGTGAAAATAGGTTTAATAGTAGCGTGGTCAGGCAAAACGCGTTCCTGCTAAAATCCGTAGTAGTAGCGCTGTTTCTAGAAGGGTGCTACTACTATACCTAGCACATCGGGAATGGTCTGGCAATTATAGTAGTAGCGCGTTCTGCTGCTGCCGCGCTACTGCTAAGAGGGTAACAGTAGCGTCGTTTTAGCCGACGCGCTACTGCTAAGTAGCAGTAGCGCCTCATTTTAGCAAGCGCTACTGGTAGGATTTTGTGTATAGGCTTTTCCCTAGTAGTGGGGGGTTCGCCGCCTTGTACTATGTTAATGCCACCCGCAGTCAGACAAGTAGTGTGCCAGCATCTAAGACCTCTCTTAACACAAGACGCAGCTTGCAGAGTGACCGTTCGGCTGGCAAGAGTTAAAGGCAGAAAATGGTGCCCACACGAAAAATGGCTAAGGAAAAAAGTGTTCACATAGGCCAAGATGGCTCTTCGCCTCACTTTCCGCCTGCCGAGCAGCCGGCCGGCCGGCTTCTCACTTAGCTTGCTACATTCTAAGCAGCCAAAGTACTTGTCTTCCCAAATATGGCCAAGTACCTGACTCAGCCACAGACCACAGAGTGGGTGTCTGGATGGCAGGGCGGCAGTTAAGGGAAGGCAGCAAAGGAAATAGCCAAAAGAGCAGAAAAGCAAGACATGTTAGAACCCGGCAAAGGACAACTTGTGCGAATAAAGTTAATTTTTAAAAGCAAGGGCTCTTAGCCAGCATTCAACAAAGTTTGAATACACCCCCAATGGGTAGAATTGTGCGAATTTAACAGACATGTTCAAACGATTACAAGAGCAGGGAAAGCCAAGATAAAACTGGCCGCCTAAGCCAGAGGAGTAGGAGGTGCCGTCGGTAGGTTGGTGGAGTCGGCAGTGCTGGTTGGTGGAGCGGCCGTCTGGCGGGTCTCAGCCTGGTCAGGAGCAGTCGGCGCAGCCACGCGCGACTCATTGCTTGAGACTTGATCGGGCTGGGCTGGTCGTCCGCTCTGCTTTCCAGTGTGTCGTCTTCATCATCCTTGCCTTCATCGCTGGAGGAGATTTCCTCCGCCGAGTCCTCGCCATCCGCCGGGTTCAACCCAAACTAGTCAGCCGACGCCTCGGCGTCCCACTTGTCCAGTTCGGGGATGAATACTCCGGTGTTGGTATACAAGGCGATCGCCACCGTGTGTTCAGTGAGCTCACGCTCCACCGTTGCCAACTCCGGTCCGGCTTCCTGCCGAAAGGTAGCCAGCCGGGCCAAGTCCAGGCCCGTATACCACGCCTTGATGAACTCCAAGGCTCTGCGTGCACCCACCAGGACTGAGGAGCCCTTCCACACCTCGAAGCGGCCGATTGCCACTTCCAATCAGTCGGTAGTCTGTCTGGAGGTGTGCCGAATTTCGGCTTCTGGCCAAAGGGCGGACAGCACCTGGGCCCCGACATGCTGCAGGCGGCGGAGCACCCGATGAGCCAGCTGAAGACGTGCCCGAATGGCGAGAAGCTACTTTTCGAGGGTCCGGGGTGCATTGGGCGCGATTTCTGCCCCTTCCCGTCTTCGCTCATCGCGGCGTGCCTTGATGTCTTGGCTGGCGGCAACGGCGTAACGAGGAAAGAAATCTGTACAAAAGAAGAAAATCAAAGGTTAGAAGCCAAAAACCGACTCCTGCAACCGTCGGCGGCTGTCCAAAAGAGGAAGCAACTTACCATCAATCATATCTTTGATCTCGCCGTAGCCTTCGGTCAGAGCTTTCTCCTTCTCGGCCCAGTCCGAGTGCTCTGTCTCGAACTTGTCCTGAAGGTTGGCCTCGCCGTCCTTGAGCTTCTGGAGCTCCGCCTTGTGCCAGTTCGCCTGGTCCTCCATGATGACGGGAAAATGGCACGCGTGAAGAAACGCGTCCACGTCATTGCTACATAGTGAAATTTAAACGCATAAATGCATACAATAAAAACAGGATCAAACATTGCAGGTAGTTTATTTCCAGAACTCTTACATTTACATAAAAGATCTGTTAATTACATCTCCATAGAGAAAACCCCTGATTAAGAATTCCAACATATTTGTTATAGCATCACAACACATGAGTACTACAAAATGTAGAATTAAAAGAAAACTACAAAATGTAGAAATAAAAAACCTGCTCGCTGTGTTCGACGTTGGCGTACTCACAGAGCCTTGAACTTCGTCTATGCTAACATATGCTTTGCACAACATTCATGATTTGACGATGTTCATTCATGTAGCACGTTTATGCCTAGCTCATTTACCATCACGAATATGTAGTAGTTGTCTTATTTAATGGTTAACTAGTCAGGCTAATGGTGTATATGCAATATAGGGCATAACTATTTTTATGAGTTGGGTTTACTTTATGGCAACGTATATAGCGTTGCCTCGAGCCATTATATGCGAGGACTATATGAAACTTGTTGATGACATACTCGATTGCACTATATTATGTTTAGTGCGAGTAACATAGGCTATGACCCTAGTTACTTTTCTATGCATGGTACAATTTTAATCCGTATGAGAGATTATATTATGACATATGGGTTATGCTTAAATACTAGTTTTGCTAGTCCCAAACATGTCATATATGGGCATGCGACTAAGTGGATCTAGTCAAATATTTATATGGGTTTGAATGAGAATATTTCTTTTATAAAGTTTAACTTCACTTGTGTTAGTACTAACATCATGTAGCATCTTCGTCCCCATATGTAGCATAACCAAATGAAGTGTACGAACTTCTTCTCGCTTGTATTATCACCATGTAGCATAGATTGTATGCTTCTGGTGTCACCAAACAGAAGTATATATCAGTATATGTTTCGCATGGACATGACGAAGTATATGACAATTCTCAAAGCCTAGATATATGACCCTAAACTATGAAGAGCCAAAGTCATGTATATTGAGTTGTCATGGCTTTGTTTCACATGGGTTTTCACTAGTACAAAATCCGAGCATATAATGCTACTTCTTGAGACTAATGAACATATAGACGCATGGTCCAAGTTTAACCCCTATAATGATGCATTTAAGGGTCTAGCCAGACTATAAA
The DNA here is from genome assembly GCA_900231445.1 of Triticum turgidum subsp. durum. Lineage (NCBI taxonomy): Eukaryota > Viridiplantae > Streptophyta > Magnoliopsida > Poales > Poaceae > Triticum > Triticum turgidum. The sequence continues at coordinate 467,171,031 of LT934120.1, forward strand.
TTATATGAAAGGAACATGTGTGAATTTCCAACAAAATAGGACTTTAGGAAACCAAATTTCTATCCTTGATCTGTATCAACATGGGATGCAAGATCACCATGAGACCAAATCAAGATGGACATATTTTTATTCTTGAATTGTATCAACATGGGATGCAATATCGCCATGAGACCAAAACAAGATGAGCATAATTTTTTGGTCTTGACTTGTATCAACATGGAGATGCAAGATCACCATGACACCAAAACAAGAAGAATTTTAGTTGCATCGTGTGCACTTAGTTTGCATCATTATAGGATTGAGGAGTGATATATGACCACTAGGCATGGCATGCATTATCTTGTTTGTATCAGCATGGGATCAAGATCGCCATGAGACCGAATCAAGAAGAATTTTAGTTGCATCGTGTGCACTTAGTTTGCATCATTATAGGATTGAGGAGTGATATATGACCACTAGGCATGTCATGCATTATCTTGATTTGTATCAGCATGGGATCAAGATCGCCATGAGACCGAATCAAGCACAAATTACTTGGGTAGCACCGAACATATATGGGTTGTACGGCGAAAGAGAAGGATCATCAATGGGTATATTTTAACCTTAAATTGTATCAACATGGGATGCAAGATCACCATGATACAAAACAAGACGGAACACATTTTTATTCTTGAATTGTATCAACATGAGATGCATGATCCCACGAGACCAAAAAAAGATGAACATCATTTAACCATTGTTTGTATCAGTGGCGATTCTACTAGGGGGGCTTCAATAGGCTGAAGCCTACCCTTCAAAAATCCTATTTCAACTAAATATACTACATGCCAATTATATCGAGGTGTTTTACATCGAATAATTGCAATACATTGCTAATTAGACCTAGGAACTTGCTTTGAGCCTACCCTTCATTTCTGTGCTAGATTCACCACTGGTTTGTATCAACAAGGGACGCTAGATCCCATGAGACCAAACTAGATGTGCTATTGAACTGACGTAGAACACCCATACTATTTGAGGCATATGATTCAACAGGGATACATCAAGAATGGAGCCAGGAGGTTGCCTTGAACTCTCACCTTGCCTTAGATGTGGTCACGTATGTGTGATGTGGTGATGTAGATGAGCAGCCGCCCGTGTAGAGCAGCTTGTGGGCGATGCTGATGAGTAGCCAAAGATGAATGCCGCGGACAACGATCGGTCGGTGATGTGTGTGGCCAACAACGAGCAGCGCGACGGTGACGACGACGACGACGATGATGAGGGGCAGCCGGCGACGAGATGAATGGCCGGCGGCGACGACGGCGAGCGGAGTTGCAGCGCGCATGTGTGTGTGTGTGTGTGTGTGTGTGTGTGTGTGTATGTGTGTGTGTGTGTGTGTGTGTGTGTGTGTGTGTGTGTGTGATGGACTGGAGATAGAGCAAGCAATGGATGGATCGATGATGAGCGAGCGATGGATGTGGTGAGCAACCTTGGCAACGTTGTTCTAGCTGGTATTTATAGGAGAGGAGAGAGCAGGAGAGGCCTTCGGCTGGACGCGCTCATGTCTTGTAATCATGGGATTGTGGGAGTTTACCCACGTTCTCTTTAGATCTGTAGCGACCAGACCTCAAAACAGTCTGATCTCTGTGCTTAGTGTTATCCCTGGATCAGTAATGCTGACACCACACAATACTTGGAGGATTTATAACAGAGTAGTAATCACACACTTATTACATCGAATGTCTCAAAAGAGAACTTATTAAAATATATATGGCTTAAGGCCATCTAAAAACGATAACAGCGGAAGACTTGGAAGATAAGCGAGTCCATCAACTCCAACGGCATCACTGAGTATAGAACCACGACCTAAAAGCACCTTACTCGTCGTCTGAAAAGTCTTCAACAAGAAACGTTGCAGCCCGAAAACGGGTCAGCACATGGAATATGCTGGCAATGTAACACATAGAGAATAACAATGGACATAGGCTATACTACATGCATATTTGGCTGGTGGTAAAGCTCTATGGTTACAGTTTTTGCATAAAGCTAGTTTTTCCCTACTTCAAAGGAATAAATTCATTTAACTATCATGGTGGTTGTTAAACATTGAGAATGGTTGACAGCATTCTCAATCCCAATTAAAAAGTACTCATTAAACCCAACAATATTAAATTAAAGTAACATGATGAGATTCACATGATATCCAGGTACTAGATACTCAAGATGTCCATAACCGGGGACATGGCTAACCATGATTAGTTTATACACTCTGCAGAGGTTTGCGCACTTTTCCCCACATGACTCGATCGCCTCCGCTTGGATTCTCGCACTACACGATGTTTGAGAAACGGATGACCGAGACATAGTCTTTCAGAAGCACTTGCACCTTACATGAGGGGTAGACTGTACCAACCTACATCCCCTACATCTGCTAGTCCACCCCGTAAGAGTTCGCACAACTTAGTCAACTATGCTAGAGCCCATAATAGCATGTGGCTGCACACGGAAGTTTCTAGTTTGAATAATCTCATGATCCCTTTGAGCCTGGGTGGCGGTCCGAAGAAATACAGGCAAGTCCTGCTAGAAAACAGGTGCCTCAATCCACCCAGATGTATGTTTAAGTTGCCACCTTAAGTTGCTAGAAAACAGGTTTGAAAATAAAACAGGTAATAGGTACTACCTCAATCTACTTCCCATCCCACAATTTAATTAGATCCTAAGTCAATGCAATGTTTGAGGATAGATCTAATGCATAAAAACTGGGTATGAGAAAAAGGTATGATCAAAGTGTTACTTGCCTTGCTGATGATCCGCGAAACCTAGAGACTCGAAGTAACAGGCGGCGCACTCCGGGTATTCTATCGCAGACAAACAAACAAGCATACAATAAGTACTCATCTAATGCACAGGTAAAACTCGAGTAAAAGATCTAACCAGGATGTTCAACTTAAGAACCCCGGTTTGCAAAAATAATCAAATCAAATAAAGCAACGAAAGTCAAACGGCGAAAGAAAACAGCTTCGTTTTACTAATCTGGATCTAAGTCAAATTTTACAGAAGCAAAAACTTGTTTAAGTAGATTATTCGGAAAGAGGGTTTCGAGACGAAACTCCAAGCGCTTTAATCGCCTGATTCCGATAAACTTGCGAAAAGTTAAACTAAAACGAAAATCGGATCAGGATTCGTGATCAGAAAAATCGCGAATTAAATCCGAGAAAAAGAAAAACGATGAATGGGTTAACAAACGAACGTTCGTTAACTAAACAAGTCTGACGAAAAGCGTTTGTTAAAACGAACTAACGGACGAACGTCCGCTAATTAACCTAACCGGAAAAAAACCAAAAACTAAAATAAAAAAATGAATCTAAAAAACGAACAAAACCGAAATAAAACCGTCTAGTTTTATTTTTTTTAAGAAAACCGGCGGCACGCAGTTTGAGGCGGCGGCGAACCTCGACGGCGGCGGCGGCGAAGTCGGCAGCGGCGGCTCCGGTGAAGTCGGCGGCTCCGGCGGCGGCGGCGAAGTCCGGCGCGGCGGCGGCGCACCGCGGCGGCGGCGACGGATCTGGAGGCGGCGGCGGGCGCGGTTAGGGTTAGGGTTTTGGCACGGGGTGGGCCGGCGGCGGCTGCGGGCTGGTGGGGCGGCGGCTGGGCCTGGGGGGCTCGGGGCGGCGCTATTTGAAGGCGCCCCCGGGGGGAGTCCCGCTCGGGCACGGCCCGTAGGTCGATTGCGTTTTTTTATAAATAATTCCGCGTAGAAGAAAAATAAAAAGAAATACTAAACGGACTCCAAAAATCTCGAAATAAATTTTCCCCGGCTTCTAAAATCAAGCCGGACAAGATGAACATTTATTTGGGGCCTAAATGCAAATTTTGAAAAACGCGCATTTTTCCTAAATTCAAATAAAAGGCGAAAAACTCCAAAATAAATCTTATTTGATTTTTTTATTAAACCTTCATTATTTCTTTTATTTTGGGAAAGTCATTTTATTCCCTCTCTGAATTTTTGGTAGTAGAAATAATTGAAGATAAAATAAATAAAATCAATGATCCTATTTTCAAAATTTGAGAAAACTCAAATAAGAAAATAACGAAATCCCCAACTCTCTCTGTGGGTCCTTGAGTTGCATAGAATTTCTAGGATCGAGCCAAAGATGCAACAAAATTATGATATGCAATGATGATCTATGTATAACATTCCAAATTGAAAATTTGGGATGTTACAAACCTACCCCCTTAAGATGAATCTCGCCCTCGAGATTCGGGTTGGCTAGCAAATAGGTGAGGGTGGTCCTTGAGCAGATCTTCCTCTCGCTCCCAGGTGGCTTCCTCCTCGGTGTGGTGGCTCCAGTGAACTTTGCAAAACCCGATAACCTTGCTGCGGGTAACTCTGCTGGCATAATCCAAAATCCTAACAGGTTTCTCTTCATAAGTCAAATCTTCTTTCAACTGAATCTTTTCCAATGGCACCGTATCTCTCAATGGCATATAAGCCATCTCCGCGTGGCACCTCTTCAACTGTGAAACATGGAACACATCGTGAACTCCTGACAATCCATCAGGTAATTCCAACTTGTATGCTACTTCTCCATGCGTTCCAAAACCTTGTATGGCCCCACAAAACGTGGCGCTAACTTTCCTTTAACTCCAAAGCGTTTAACTCCTCGAAGTGGAGATACTCGAAGATAAACTCTGTCTCCGACTTCATATTCTGTCTCCTTGCGTTTCGAATCTGCATAGCTCTTCTGCCATGACTGAGCTACCTTGAGCCTGTCGTGAATCAACTTTACTTTCTGTTCAGACTCCTTAATCAAATCTAGTCCAAACAACTGGCGGTCTCCAACCTCATCCCACAACAACGGGGTTCTGCACCTCCTTCCGTACAAGGCTTCGAAAGGGGCCATCTTCAAATTGGATTGGTAACTGTTGTTGTAAGAAAACTCCGCGTATGGCAAGTTGTCATCCCAACTTGATCCATAATCCAAAACACAAGCTCTAAGCATATCTTCCAAAACCTGATTGACTCTCTCGGTCTGTCCATCTGTCTGTGGGTGGAAAGTTGTGCTAAACTCCAGTCTGGTTCCCAATGTTTCGTGCAACTGTTTCCAGAACTTCGAGGTGAATTGGGTTCCTCTATCTGATACGATACTCCTCGGAACTCCATGCAAACATACAATCCTCGTCATGTATATCTTAGCCAATTTGGCACTGCTGTAGGTAGTCTTTACTGGGATGAAATGAGCTACCTTCGTCAAATGATCAACTACAACCCAAATTGAGTCATAGCCTGAACGAGTCCTGGGCAATCCCGTGATGAAATCCATGCCTAGTTTTTCCCACTTCCATTCGGGTATAGGCAATGGCTGCAACAATCCGGCTGGCTTTTGATGTTCTGCCTTCACCCTCTAACATACATCACAAACTCCTACATACTCTGCAATATCCTTCTTCAATCCGGTCCACCAGAATGTTTCCTTCAAATCCAAATACATCTTTGTATTTCCGGGGTGAATCGAGTATGGTGAATCGTGTGCCTCTTGCAGAATCAACTTCCTGATCTCCGGGTCATTGGGCACATAAACACGGTCCTCAAATTGTAAGGTATCGTACTCATCCTCATGAAATCCTTTAGCCTTCCCCTTGCTTATCTGTTCCTTAATAGCGGCAACTTCTGTATCTGCCTTTTGAGCTTCCCTGATTTTATCCATTAATGTAGACTGAATCTCCATTGCTACTACATAGCCTCTCGAAACTATTTCCAAACATAGCTCTCGAAGGTCCTCGGCTAACTCCTTGGGTATTTCTCCCGTCATTAGAGTATTGACATGGCTCTTGCGACTCAAAGCATCGGCTACAACGTTAGCCTTCCCGGGGTGATAATGCAATCTCATATCATAATCTTTAATAAGTTCCAACCATCTCCTCTGCCTGAGATTTAACTCCTTCTGCGTGAAGATGTATTTCAAACTCTTATGATCCGTGTACACCTCACAATGATTTCCAATGAGAAAATGTCTCCACGTTTTCAGTGCATGCACTACAGCTGCTAACTCCAAATCATGAGTAGCATAATTCAACTCATGAGGCTTAAGTTGTCGTGAAGCATACGAAACAACTCTTCCTTCCTGCATAAGCACTGCTCCAAGTCCCCGACGTGAAGCGTCGCAATACACTTCATAATCCTTAGTCTGATCTGGCAGAATCAATACTAGTGAGGTAACCAAACGTTTCTTCAATTCTTGGAAACTAGCCTCACACTCCTCAGTCCAAATGAACTTAGTATCCTTCTTCAACAACTCTGTCATAGGCTTGGCAATCTTCGAGAAATTTTCAATGAATCTTCGGTAGTATCCTGCGAGTCCAAGGAAACTCCTGATCTCTCCAACTGTTGTTGGTGCTTCCCAGTTTGTCACAGTGACAACTTTAGTGGGGTCTACTGCGATACCTTCTCCGGATATAGCATGTCCAAGAAATCCAACTTCCTTCAACCAAAACTCACACTTGCTGAACTTGGCATATAGCTGATGTTCTCTGAGCTTCTCGAGTACTAATCGCAAGTGTTCCTTGTGTTCCTCTTCATTCTTCGAGTAAACCAAAATATCATCAATGAACACCACGATGAACTTATCCAAAAACTCCATAAACACCTTGTTCATCATGTTCATAAAATAGGCTGGGGCGTTAGTCAGACCAAATGACATAACTGTATACTCATACAGCCCGTATCTGGTGGTAAAAGCCGTCTTCGGTATATCTTGCTCCCGAATCTTTAACTGATGGTACCCCGATCGCAAATCGATCTTGGAAAACACCTTAGCTCCTTGCAACCGATCAAACAGATCATTGATCATTGGCAGTGGGTACTTATTCTTGATTGTTACTTCATTCAATCCGCGATAATCAACAACCATTCTTAACGATCCATCCTTCTTCTCCACTAGAAGTATTGGCGATCCACAAGACGAATAACTTGGGCGAATGAAACCTTTGTCCAACAACTCCTTAATCCGCTTCTTGATTTCCTCCAAATCTTGGGCTGGCATCCTATACGGTCTCTTGGATATTGGCCCGGTGCCTGGCAGTAGCTCAATTAAGAACTCAATGTCTCTATCCAGTGGCATGCCTGGCAACTCTTCTGGAAATACATCGGAAAAATCTTTTACCACTGGTACTTCCTCCTGCACAACTGCTGATAAGGAATTTACATGTGCTCTCCTCGGCTCATGCCGTGATACATACTTGATCCTTATCCCTTCCGGTGTCGTAAGCAAAATTGTCTTACTGGCGCAATCAATGTTCCCTCCATACTTTGATAACCAATCCATGCCTAATATCACATCCAAACCTTGCGATTCCAAAACTATTAGGTCCGAGGGAAATACATGGTGTCCAATCCTTAATGGCAGTCGATCACACCATTTACTAGCCGTATACTCTGCTCCGGGTGAGGTTACTAGCATGGGTTACCTAAGTGCTTGGGTTGGCAATTTATATTTATCCACAAATCCCCTTGATATGTATGAATGCGATGCACCGGTATCAAAAAGAACAACTGCAGTAAATGTCTTAACCAAAAACTTACCTATTACTACATCTGGCTGAGCTTCAACCTCCTCCACGGTAACGTGGTTTACTTGCCCCCTGTTGAAAGGGTTCGGCTTCTTTCCTGAGCTTCCATTGCCATTTCCATTTTGGGCTTCTGGGCAGTCATTTGCATAATGCCCCGTCTTGCGGCACTTGTAACAGGTGATATGGCTCAGGTCTGCCTTGGATGGTGTTGACGGGTTGGTGCGGCTTTGTCCATTGCTTCCTCCATTCCCGTTCCCATTCCTTGTGCCATTGTGATTGTGCGAGCTGCCTCCTCCATGAGTATGCTGAAACTGCCCTCCTGACTTTGGGGTAAAGCGTGGCTTCTGCGTAGCTCCAGAATTGTACTTCCCCTGTCCATACTTCCTCTTACGATTGTCAATCTGCTGCTGCTTCCCTTCAATCATAAGAGCATGATCTACTAATTCCTGGTAGTTATTGAAAGTGGCTACCATCAACTGCATGCTCAACTCATCATTCAGTCCTTCTAGAAACTTCTCCTGCTTAACTGCATCCGTAGCAACGTCATCTGGGGCATAACGTGCTAGCTTACTAAAATTATCCACGTACTGGCCAACTGTCCGTCCTCCTTGGCGTAAGTTGCGAAACTCACGCTTCTTCATGGCCATAGCTCCTGCTGAAACATGGGCAGTACGAAAAGCTTGCTGAAACTAATTGCATGTGACAGTGTCTACAGGGTAAGTGGCTGTAAAATTCTCCCACCATGCTGCTGCGGGTCCGTCAAGCTGATGTGCGGCAAACTTCACCTTTTCTCCATCTGTGCATCTTGCAGTGGTCAACTCCCTTCCTATCTTACGGAGCCAATCATCTGCTACTATCGGCTCGGTGCTACTGGAAAACACCGGCGGATTTAACCTTAAGATACGTGCCAGATGGTTAACAGGTGGTGGTGGTGGTGGGTTGTTGTTGCCTTGGTTCTGTACCAATGTTTGAATCAAGGTATTCTGCTGCTGAATCAACTGAGTAATCTCTGGCGGAAAAACAAACTCGGGGTCACATCTCGGAGGCATCTGAGGGTTTAAAGGGAAGAGTTAAGAATAGAATGAGGTCTAGTGAGATAACACTACCCATATGCACATGATACAAAACACACAATATCATTTCAATCAATTCAAACAAGGGCATACAACGGTCTAACTATCGTTACAAAAGTGCTTGGACTAAAACTAATTAAATGTGGAAAATTCTACTACTGTTATGGTGGTCAACTAGAAAAACTGCTCCGATGAAGACTCCATGATATCTGCTCCGGCTTCATCAACATAGTCATCATCGCTGTCGTCGGGATCCGAGTCGGTGTCGTCGATGATGATATAATTATCCGGGCAAGTAGGTTCATCCTCTTCCTCTCTGGGTGCTGATCCTCCCATGAATACTCCAATCTTCTCCTTAAGGTCTCCGTTCTGTCTTACTAGAGCGATGATTTCTTCCATATAGTCTTTACGTGTAGCCTTGAGTTCTGCTTCTAGCTCCTTGATCCTGGTCATAGCCTTCTGTAGTTCCTCCATATCTGCGCACATCTAATTCTCCTGGCGTCGGATGTGTTGGTTTAACTCCTGAATATAAGCTGCAATTGATCTGTCCCTCCTTGTGGTGATCATCTCCCAATGCTCATCTCGGCGCCCACAAATCTGGTAGATAGTATTCTTGAGGTTGTTGTGGTAAACTTCTCCAATTCGTCCCATGGCGATGTGAGCTGCCATGCTCTTTCCTAGGCTCCATGTTGGTACATCAAAGGTAAACTCTATTGGCTCTGTGACTGGTGCAAACGTCCTTCCTGGAATGTAGACTTGAATCCTCCAGCGCTCCTCTTTGGGTAAAGTGGCATTGAAGGTCCCGGTGAAGCTTGGTACTCCTATGTTCAGGTATCTAATGGCTTCCTTCAAGTGACATCCAAAAGGTGAATTCTGATCTGGTTGCGCGAACTTGATCCTTGCATCCGCCATCCTAAAGAATAGAAAAGATGAGGAGTCAGAAATGAGAAGAAAGAGTAGTGATCTAGGGCTTAAGCTTAGTGGTCGTGTCCTACAGTCAGCGTGTGCTCTGATACCACCTTGTAGCGACCAGACCTCAAACAGTCTGATCTCTGTGCTCAGTGTCATCCCTGGATCAGTAATGCTGACACCACACAGTACTTGGAGGATTTATAACAGAGTAGCAATCACACACTTATTACATCGAATGTCTCAAAAGAGAACTTATTAAAATATATATGGCTTAAGGCCATCTAAAAATGATAACAGCGGAAGACTTGGAAGATAAGCGAGTCCATCAACTCCAACGGCATCACTGAGTATAGAACCACGACCTAAAAGCACCTTACTCGTCGTCTGAAAAGTCTGCAACAAGAGACGTTGCAGCCCGAAAACGGGTCAGCACATGGAATATGCTGGCAATGTAACACATAGAGAATAACAATGGACATAGGCTATACTACATGCATATTTGGCTGGTGATAAAGCTCTCTGGTTACAGTTTTTGCATAAAGCCAGTTTTTCCCTACTTCAAAGGAATAAATTCATTTAACTATCATGGTGGTTGTTAAACATTGAGAATGGTTGACAGCATTCTCAATCCCAATTAAAAAGTACTCATTAAACCCAACAATATTAAATTAAAGTAACATGATGAGATTCACATGATATCCAGGTACTAGATACTCAAGATGTCCATAACCGGGGACACGGCTAACCATGATTAGTTTATACACTCTGCAGAGGTTTGCGCACTTTTCCCCACATGACTCGATCGCCTCCGCTTGGATTCTCGCACTACACGATGTTTGAGAAACGGATGACCGAGACATAGTCTTTCAGAAACACTTGCACCTTACATGAGGGGTAGACCATACCAACCTACATCCCCTACATCTGCTAGTCCACCCCGTAAGAGTTCGCACAACTTAGTCAACTATGCTAGAGCCCATAATAGCATGTGGCTGCACACGGAAGTTTCTAGTTTGAATAATCTCATGATCCCTTTGAGCCTGGGTGGCGGTCCAAAGAAATACAGGCAAGTCCTGCTAGAAAACAGGTGCCTCAATCCACCCAGATGTATGTTTAAGTTGCCACCTTAAATAAACCATTAATTAATAATCTTACATTGGTCATGGATATTCACTCACCCAATCCACGTCTACTAGCATAGCATGGTAGAATAAGCAAACGTAGAAGTAACTCCCAAAGGTTTGAAAATAAAACAGGTAATAGGTACTACCTCAATCTACTTCCCATCCCACAATTTAATTAGATCCTAAGTCAATGCAATGTTTGAGGATAGATCTAATGCATAAAAACTGGGTATGAGAAAAAGGTATGATCAAAGTGTTACTTGCCTTGCTGATGATCCGCGAAACCTAGAGACTCGAAGTAACAGGCGGCGCACTCCGGGTATTCTATCGCAGACAAACAAACAAGCATACAATAAGTACTCATCTAATGCATAGGTAAAACTCGAGTAAAAGATCTAACCTGGATGTTCAACTTAAGAACTCCGGTTTGCAAAAAGAATCAAATCAAATAAAGCAACGAAAGTCAAACGGCGAAAGAAAACAGCTTCGTTTTACTAATCTGGATCTGAGTCAAATTTTACAAAAGCAAAAACTTGTTTAAGTAGATTATTCGGAAAGAGGGTTTCGAGACGAAACTCCAGGCGCTTGAATCGCCTGATTCCGATAAACGAGCGAAAAGTTAAATTAAAACGAAAATCGGATCAGGAATCGCGATCAGAAAAATCGCGGATTAAATCCGAGAAAAAGAAAAACGACGAACGGGTTAACAAACGTACGTTCGTTAACTAAACGAATCTGACGAAAAGCGTTCGTTAAAACGAACTAATGGACGAACGTCCGCTAATTAACCTAACCGAAAAAAACAAACACTAAAATAAAAAAATGAATCAAAAAAAACGAACAAAACCGAAATAAAACCGTCCGGTTTTTTTTAAGAAAACCGGCGGCACGCAGTTCGAGGCGGCGGC
>LT934120.1:467182829-467219505 GCA_900231445.1 Triticum turgidum subsp. durum
GATCTGGCGGCGGCGGCGGGCGCGGTTAGGGTTAGGGTTTTGGCGCGGGGTGGGCCGGCGGCGGCTGCGGGCTGGCGGGGCGGCGGCTGGGCCTGAGGGGGCTCGGGGCGGCGCTATTTAAAGGCGCCCCCGGGCGGAGTCCCGCTCGGGCACGGCTTGTAGGTCGGTTGCATTTTTTTATATAAATAATTCCGCGCAGAAGAAAAATAAAAATAAATACTAAACGGACTGCAAAAATCCCGAAATAAATTTTCCCGGACTTCTAAAATCAAGCCGGACAAGATGAACATTTATTTGGGGCCTAAATGTAAATTTTGAAAAACGCGCATTTTTCCTAAATTCAAATAAAAGGCGAAAAACTCCAAAATAAATCTTATTTGATTTTTTTATTAAATCTTCATTATTTCTTTTATTTTGGGAAAGTCATTTTATTCCCTCTCTGAATTTTTGGTAGTAGAAATAATTGAAGATAAAATAAATAAAATCAATGATCCTATTTTCAAAATTTGAGAAAACTCAAATAAGAAAATAACGAAATCCCCAACTCTCTCCGTGGGTCCTTGAGTTGCATAGAATTTCTAGGATCGAGCCAAAGATGCAACGAAATTATGATATGCAATGATGATCTATGTATAACATTCCAAATTGAAAATTTGGGATGTTACAAGATCGTGGAGAAAACTTGGCCAAGTGGATTACCTATAGGATTAACTCCTCTAATGGGCATCAAGAGTTTGTTGTTGTTGTTGTTGTTGTTGTTGTTGTTGGATTGGCCGGCTAATTATCATAAGCTAAGGTTTGAGGGCCGTATGCCTTTGGGCCATGGACTAGCTAATTACTCCATTAGTACTTAACCTTTTTTCAGGGGATTAGTACTGAACCTTGCCGCCTAATATAATCCAATGCATGCACGTAGCTCATACGTGCACCCATGCATGTACGTACATGCACCCATGCATGTATGTATTCATTTCGTGTAAGTGCACTTGGTCAGATTTATTCTAATGCCGTGGGAAAGCATGTTTTCCATTGATAATTATATGACGGCTTGGCATTTTCTTTATAAATCATCACGCGTTATATTATTTTACGCGAACATTATTGTGCCAATAAACTTTTTAGCAATGAGACAGAATAATGCTCGTAAATATGCTATAATATTTTTTGCAATATTAGCGTCCTGTATAAAACTTTGAATTTGTGTCAACGACAGTATTTCGCCGTTGATGATGGCATATGTGTACGAAAGTCATATGTCCTCTAATTTATGCGACGATATTGCTCCTTCCTTTTTATTTCCGGCTCTGTTGTTTTATATTGAGCGGTGCGGGGAATTCATCATTACCCTTCTCTCTGCATATTCGATAATTCACTATTTTTTTACTGTTTCAAAGTAATTGATTTTATTTGACCAATAGCTAACCACCATGTTTTAGTTTGGCCAAAATCGGTGTCAAAAGATGCCCCTTGAGGTCTCGATGCGAATTTATTTTTTATGATTCGGATTCAGATCTTGAAAACTAATTTTTGATCCAAGTATCATATAGGCATACTTGGAGCTCGACATTTGTATGAGATCTACAGTTGTTTGCGAGATATTGTATCATATCTACATTTTTGTGATTGTAGCTTAGGCTCATGGATTACTAGAGCACCCTTAAGCTTGGTATTTGCGGATGGAGTGGTTTTAACGTTCCTTAATCATGCTTGGAGTAATTTACAAGTGTTAAGATTTTACACGACGCTCAGAGTTTATGTTCACGTAGCATTGGAGCATCTTTATAAGTGTTAATTTTTTTACAACATTGCTTATAGTTTAAGCTCATATAGCATTGGATCATCTTTTTTTGTTAAAATTTCACACGATGCTTATAGTTTAGGCTCATATAGCATTGGAGCACTATTTTTTTCCAAAACATGAGGTCATAATTTATCCTCATGAAGCTAATAATTTATACTCAAGAGTGTTAGATTTTTTTGTGACGCCCAAAAGTTTATACTCATTCAGTCCGGGAGTTTTTATTTTCTATTTTAGTTTTCAATATGATGTCACGGGCTGCGCTCATAAGATTTTGGAGTAGCAGTTTCCACGAGAATTTATTAAAATATCAGTATATGATTCTTACTTTTGTACCCATAATATGTTGGGTTGTTTAAATTTCTCTTTAGATGCGTCTAGCTTTCTATTCATGTAGCCTCAGAGTATTATATTTCCGTAATCGAATGAGGCTATTAGTTTATACTCATATAGCTTTGGAGTATTATATTTCTTTAATCAAATGAGACTACCAGTTTTTGCTCATATACCTTGGAGTACCCTTTTTATGAGGCTAGCGATTTATACTCGTATAGCCTTAGAAATATATTTTTCATATGAAATTGACACACATCATGTTTGTGTAGTCATGTGGCAGAGGATCATGTTTTTATGTAATATCAAAGTATTTTCTGTCGATGTGTTTGCACGGTGCCAATAATTTGTATTGGGGTTTGACATTTTTGTTCATTTTATTTTTAACTCTGACTGTTTGTAGTCATGGGCGATTCAATGAAATGATTTTGCTGAGCAGCCCCTTTTTTATGGTTTCCTATGTCAGTGATTTCAGGGAAAAGTCCTCAAAAGTGATCGACCACATTTGGTAGTAGATTACTCATGGACATCTTTACTGCTTATGCCTCCATGATATGTTCTTCAGGCTGAAACTTAACCACCTAGTAACAAATTGGAAAAAACCCTTTTGTTGAGCATTTACTTAGTTTGGGTCAATTTGCTGAAAACTATGATATGTGTGGTGTCACAAACTATCCAAGGCAGATATCTCAAATTCCTTTTCGAGTCTTCATTACACATGGTGATAACTTAGTTGTACCAAGGAAACGATCGGTCCCGATAAACTTTGAACAAAGTGCCAAAACAAACTACATGTCGTATCTTGGTATGATATGAGAAATTTGTTGACATTTGGCCGAACAAGGAGGCAATCCAGTATATGGAGTGTATAGTTTGACATACCATGTCCACTTGGCGTGTTATGCTTCCCTATCTTGTGTGCTAGCCCCTATGGAAATTTCCTATTGAGTTATATCATGAGTGACATGAGAACATATATAATTTCCCTTGCTTGAGAATGCATCTTTTTCTTTTCCTTATTAGCCTTATTAGCTAATTGATTTCAAAGGTTTGTTGTTTCTTCCTCCTTTTGTGGTAGAAAGTATTTAGTTGAGACAACCGCTCCTCGACGGAAGTCACTCGTCAACCCTGCCATATATATGCACCTAAGGACCATTGGGTTTGATATCCGGTTGCATTATAACACCCTTGGCCATTATATGACACGATCGAGATAATGGTTTGTGGTCATCAAGTACCTTTTTGCCGAGATATTTGGAAGCACGTGCATTGACATAGATATTTGGAGGAATGCGAGCAGTCTTGTTTTTTTCCTCAAAAGGAGAGTTTATGCTTGCAGGAGCATTTTTTTCTATATGTTTATCGAACACTATGTTAGGAGTATTAATTTAACTCCTACATGCGTGTGTGGGAACATCAAATTTTGGAACATTTTGTTAGACTCCTGGCCGACTCTTGGCGGCACAGAGTATACTCCTAAGATGTTGGAGTAATACGACCTTTTTCCGCAGTCTAGACTCGTAAGTTGTTGAAGTATTTTCTTTATGGCACCGTTTATACTCGTGAGGTAATGGATTGTGTTTCCTTTTTGTGTGCCCCAGCTTATACTCATAAGGCTATGGACTTTTCTTTTGTGTGCCCCCAATTTATACTTATGAGGTTATGGAGTAATATTCCTTTTCTATCGCGGTTTAGACTCGTAAGTTTACTGGAGTGATAGATTTTTATGTCACCGTTTACACTCATAAGTTTATTGGAGTACTGTATGTTTCATATCACAGTTTATACTCAGAAGTTTACAGGATTACTATTTATATATTTTTTAGATGCCATAGTTTAGACTCATAAATTTATTGGAGTATATGTTTTTCTAGATGCCACAGTTTAGACTCATAGGTTTATTGGAGTATATGTTTTTTCCGGGTGCCCCAGTTTAGACTCGTGAGGGTACGGAGTGCGCTTGATGATTTAGTTTCTTTGCATCATAGTTTATACTCGTAAATCGTTGGAGTAAAAAGAAAATTTGTGAGCCCCAGTTTATACTCTTGAGGGTATGGAGTACATCTGCTGAATTTTTTTTGGCATCACAGTTTATACTCGTAAGTCGTTGGAGTTTATTTGTTTTTATGCCACTGTTTATACCCGTGAGGTATTGGAGTATTCTTGATGATTTCTTTTCGTTGCATCACCGTTTATACTCGTAAGTCGTTGGAGTAAAAGAAAATTGTGAGCCCAGTTTAAACTCTTGAGGGTATGGAGTATTTTTTTGTCACAATTGTTTTTTAAATCAAGTGCACATAATGTAGCAACATTTGTATTGCGAGCATTAATGCAAAATAAGTCATTTCTATTCAGATTCACTTGTCTTCTATGAGAACAAAATTATGATGATACAAGAACATTTGCTTCCCTGCACTGTCATATTAAAAATGCACCTAGCAAAATAGGCATAACCATAATATAAAGAAACAACGGTCGCATACATATTTTCCTTGATAAAGACTCAACAACCTTTTCTTACATACTTCACTTGGGAAGAAACATTTCAACATGCTCCAAGATAACCAGTTACAAATTTCACCCAGAAACAAACATTTCAGTGAGTTCTGAGATAACTAGTTATGTTGGAATGTCGCCTATAAACCTCAAAGCTCGCATAGGCATCCAGACATGCATACTTAATCTGGTCATGGTCGAGGTTGGACTTCTCCCACTGACTGATAGTGATGCTTTTGTCCTTGTTAAGACTTATGTTTGCAACCTTCTTTGCTAGCTTCTCCAATGAAGCCAAATTGCCTGCTTTTTGGTTAGGAACCTTTATACCCAGTCCCTGCACATCAATAGGTTTTCTGATACCCAAGTTATAGAACTTGAGTTTTTCTATGTCATTGCCAATGGCGGCACCCGCAAATTCGATTGTGTCATTGTGAAGGAAGCTGCGGAGAAGTGATGGGATACAAATCCTAGCCTGAGCCTGGTATAGCTGGTAAATAAGGCAATGCTTGCCCACACAAAGCTGCAAGACATCAGCCCGTTGTGGCTCTTGATTAGAGAGAGCAACTTGTTGTTCAAGTGGAAGCTTCTTAGCTCTTTGCTGTGGACATATGTAGTGTATTCACAGTCAAGGCCGACAACACGGCACGTGGCATGATTAAGATACTTTTTCCAGATGAACCTGATGAAGGCAACAACTGTTGAAGGGTTTCTAGTCACCGTAGTATGACTTCTTATACCACCCTTGCTGATATGAAAAAGGCGGTCTGGATGATTGTTGTCCACACTCTTGGGGAATTGGACATGGACTTTGCCGACCTTAATATTGTGAAGGTTGACATGGCGAACATTTCTTCGCTGAGGTTGAGGGCACATCGATGCAAACAAAGTCAGAGAGGAATTATATGCAATGGGTGTTGATGACCACAAGGGACTTGACAATGTTGATGTTGGGTTCACATGACATGTTTCATAGCCATGGGAAATGGGCGGCTTTTTCTTGCATTCAAGGGGAAAGTTGAGAACCATCTCAGAGCATTCTCCAATGGATTTATCGGCCAGCGGAAGAATAGGCTCTAAAGCATCAACTTGAACTTTATTTTGAAACTTTGACGTCCTTCCATATAGAAACGATGAGGAAGGAAATATAATCATGGTATTGCCCCCATTCATAGGTTGCTCATAGTGAAGTTTGTCCATTGTCTTCCCTTTTCCTTCTTTGTCTACCCTCATACTTCCCCCAACTCGAGTGGAGAGAAAACTTCCATTCCTTGGTCATGTTCAGTTGGTGATGCAGTCATAATATCTAGATGCCAATTTGTTGAAGTCACACAAGGACCAACTCGCACATCAAGCCAAATGTCTCCAATGCTAAGCGTGACCGACTGCGGCTCTTGACCATCCATACCTTTGAATAAAGAAAACTTTATATCAGTTTTCTTTGAGTATATTTACCATACACAATGTTTATATACTTCATGTACTTTAGAAATTCATATGTTGCAATCCTATGTTGGAATTCGAAGATGAGGGGAGAAATATGTCCCACCAGGCGTGGCAGAATCTGATGACAGGAAAATGGCAGGCGCGAAGATACGCATCCATGTCATTGATACAGAGTGAAATTTAAACGCATAAATGCATACAATAAAAACAGGATCAAACATTGCAGGTACTTTATTTCTAGAACTCTTACATTTACATAAAAGATCTGTTAATTACATCTCCATAGAGAAAAACCCTGATTAAGAATTCCAACATATCTATTAGATAGCATCACAACACATGAGTACTACAAAATGTAGAATTAAAAGAAAACTATAAAATGTAGAAATAAAAATCTTCCTCGCTGTCTTCGACGTCGGCGTACTCGGAGAGCCTTGAACTTCGTCTATGCTAACATATGCGTTGCACAACATTCATGATTTGACGATGTTCATTCATGTACCACGTTTATCCCTAGCTCATTAACCGTCGCGAATATGTAGTAGTTGTCTTATTTAATGGTTATAGGGCATAACTATTTTTATGAGTTGGGTTTACTTCATAGCAATGTATATAGCGTTGCCTCGAGCCATTATATGCGAGGACTATATGAAACTTATTGATGACATACTCGATTGCACTATATTATGTTTAGTGCGAGTAACATAGGCTATGACCCTAGTTACTTTTCTATGCATGGTACAATTTTAATCCGTATGAGAGATTATATTATGACATATGGGTTATGCTTAAATACTAGTTTTGCTAGTCTCAAACATGTCATATATGGGCATGTGACTAAGTGGATCTAGTCAAATATTTATATGGGTTTGAATGAGAATATTTCTTTTATAAAGTTTCACTTCACTTGTATTAGTACTAACATCATGTAGCAACTTCGTGGCCATATGTAGTATAACCAAATGAAGTGTCGGTACTTCTTCTTGCTTGTATTATCACCACGTAGCATAGATTGTATGCTTGTGGTGTAACCAAACAGAAGTATATATCAGTATATGTTTCACATGGACATGATGAAGTATATGACAATTCTCAAAGCCTAGATATATGACCCTAAACTATGAAGAGCCAAAGCCATGTATATTGAGTTGTCATGGCTTTGTTTCACATGGGTTTTCACTAGTACAAAATCCGAGCGTATAATGCTACTTCTTGAGACTAATGAACATATAGACGAATGCTCCAAGGTTACACCCTATACTGATGCATTTAGGGGTCTAGCCAGACTATAAATTATACGGAAGGAACATGTGTGAATTTCCAACAAAATAGGACTTTAGGAAACCAAATCAATATGAGCTTTATTTCCATTTCTATCATTGGTATGTATCAACATGGGATGCAAGATCACCATGAGACCAAATCAAGATGGACATATTTTTATTCTTGAATTGTATCAACATGGGATGCAAGATCGCCATGAGACCAAAACAAGATGAGCATAATTTTTTGGTCTTGACTTGTATCAACATGGAGATGCAAGATCACCATGAGACCAAAACAAGAAGAATTTTAGTTGCATCGTGTGCACTTAGTTTGCATCATTATAGGATTGAGGAGTGATATATGACCACTAGGTATGTCATGCATTATCTTGATTTGTATCAGCATGGGATCAAGATCGCCAAGAGACTGAATCAAGAACAATTTTAGTTGCATCGTGTGCACTTAGTTTGCATCATTATAGATTGAGGAGTGATATATGACCACTAGGCATGTCATGCATTATCTTGATTTGTATCAGCATGGGATCAAGATCGCCATGAGACCGAATCAAGCACAAATTACTTGGGTAGCACCGAACATATATGGGGTGTACGGTGAAAGAGAAGGATCATCAATGGCTATATTTTAACCTTGAATTGTATCAACATTGGGTGCAAGATCACCATGAGACCAAAACAAGACGGAACATATTTTTATTCTTGAATTGTATCATCATGAGATGCATGATCCCACGAGACCAAAAAAAGATGAACATCATTTAACCATGGTTTATATCAACAAGGGACGCTAGATCCCATGAGACCAAACTAGATGTGCTATGTGAAGTGACGTAGAACACCCATACTATTTGAGGCATATGATTCAACAGGCATACATCAAGAATGGAGCTAGGAGGTTGCCTTGAACGCTCACCTTGCCGTAGATGTGGTCACGTATGTGTGATGTGGTGATGTAGATGAGCAGCCGCCCGTGTAGAGCAGCTAGTGGGCGATGCAGATGATGAGCAGTTGGCGATCAATGGCGCGGACGACGATCGGTCGGCGATGTGTGTGGCCAATGACGAGCGGCGCGACGGCGACGGCGACGACGATAAGGAGCAGCCAACGACGAGATGAACGGCCGGTGACGACGACGGCGAGACGAACGGCCGGCGGCGATGACGACGAGCGGCGTTGCAGCGTATGTATGGGTGTGTGAGTGATGGACTGGAGATAGAGCAATCAATGTATGGATTGATGATGAGCGAGCGATGGATGTGGTGAGCAACCTTGGCAACATTGCTCTAGCTGGTATTTATAGGAGAGGAAAGAGCAGGTGAGGCCTTCGGCTCGACGCGCTCATGTCTTGTAACCATGGGATCGTGGGAGTTTGCCCACGTTCTCTTTTAGATCGTGGAGAAAACTTGGCCAAGTGGATTACTTATAGGATTAACTCCTCTAATGGGCATCAAGAGTTTTTTTTTGTTGTTGTTGTTGGATTGGCCGGCTAATTATCATAAGCTAACGTTTGAGGGCCGTATGCATTTGGTCCATGGACTAGCTAATTACTCCATTAGTACTTAACCTTTTTTTAGGCGATTAGTACTTAACCTTGCCTCCTAATATAATCCAATGCATGCACGTAGCTCGTACATGCACCCATGCATGTACGTATTCATTTCGTGTAAGTGCACTTGGTCAGATTTATTCTAATGCCGTGGGAAAGCATTTTTTCCACTAATAATTATATGACGGCTTGGCATTTTCTTTATACATCATTGCGCGTTATATTATTTTACGCGATCATTATTGTGCCAATAAACTTTTTAGCAATGAGACAGAATAATGCTCGTAAATATGCTATAATATTTTTTGCAATATTAGCATCCTGTATAAAACTTTGAATTTGTGTCAACAATGGTATTTCGCCATTGATGATGGCGTATGTGTACGAAAGTCATATGTCCTCTAATTTATGCGACGATATTGGTCCTTCCATTTTATTTCCGGGTATGTTGTTTTATATTGAGCGGTGCGGGAAATTCATCGTTACCCTTCTCTCTGCATATTCGGCAATTCACTATCTTTTTACTGTTTGAAAGTAATTGATTTTATTTGACCAATAGCTAACCACCATGTTTTAGTTTGGCCAAAATCGGTGTCAACACTCCAGCTCTTTGGCCAGGTGGTCGTGCTCCTGGGCCGCCTTACTACACTCCTCTCCCTTGGCATGCAGCTCCATCCGAACTTCGCCCAGGCACTGCTACAACTCGGCGGCTGCCGCTGCAAAGATAAGAAAGGAGAGACAGTCAACAATCAACAAAGAAGAAACATGGTTGCCGGGAGATCCGGCCCGACTGCTCAGCATTCGGTCCGAATCTCGGGGACTACACCCAGCGGGTGCGCTGACGCGGCCCTGAGAGAGAGAAAAGACGGAGTGCTTACTCCAGCTCTCAACCAAGTCAGCGGTCCACTTTTCCATTTCCTGGATGTGGGATTTGAAGCTGGCTACACGAATTTTGTGGTAATCTTGCAACAAAGATAACAAAAGACAAACAAGTCAGCACTCGGAACTTACCTTTAAGTTCCGAGCCGCCTGCTCAGCAGCCGGCCCGGAACTCGGAGACTACACCTAGTGGGTGCGCTGGCGCGCCCCCATAGAAGATTGCAAGAATCAAAAACAAGAAACAAGAAGCATACCCGAACGACCGCTCAAGTCGCCAGGAACTCCTACGTGTACCACTAGAGAGCGGCGGCGTGGGCCTCGAGCCGGACCCAGACGTCTTGCACGGCCGTGTTCAGAACAGCCATTCCGCCCTTGGGCGTCCATTCCGATGGGGCAGCGCTGGTGGCCTCTGCGTCGGGGGCCGACGAGCTCATGGCCCTGAACTCCAACGGCCTTCGCGCTGACGCCGCCTTATCCGCATGGCGGCGTGTCGACGTACGGGCCGTGGGAACTGGACCCACCACCAACTCACCGCCAGATGGAGGCGCTGGCGGCGTCTCAGGGCGACTGCCTTGGGCATCGGCAGCCGGTGTGGGCGGCGGCATCTCCCGCCCAACACGATGGGGTTTCCTTCCACCCTCTCCAGGGTTGGCTGGTCGCCGCCGGCTCCTCAGATTGATGCCCGGTTCTCCGGCCCCAGTGCCACCGCGCGCAGCGGGATGACGAGTTGTAGAGTTCGGTGGCGGGCTGCCTCCTCCGCCTGTGCTTTGGCAACCGCGTCCACCTGCTCTTTGGCCGCGGCGTCGGCCTGCTCCTTGTTGCCGCATCGGCCTCCACCTACGCTGCCTTGGCTGCATCCGCCTACCCCCGCTCCGCCTTCTCCCGCTCCTCGCGTGCCTCCTGCGCGTTGCTCGCCGTCGCCTCCTGGAGATCGGTAAGTTGATCCACACGGTAGGGCTCTGCAGAGCCGCCTGCCATCCCAATGACCGAGGTGGACGAGGCCCAATCAAGAGAGAGCGGGGCCCTATTCGAGCAACACAAGAAGAAATGAGAAGGAGTTTCACAAGAAAGAAGAAAATAAAACGCAAAAATGATCGAAATACTCACGAAGACACCGTTGGGGGTTGCTTCGGGGCCCTCTAGAATTGGGCTGCCTTTGCGGCGGCCTCTCGCCGCTTGGCCACGGCGGCCGTACTCTTGGGCTTCTTCGGCCGGCTGCCGAACAACAACGAGTCGGCTCGTCACTTTGGAGCACCGCCTGGTGCAGTCGGCGCGGCTGAAGAGCTCGCGCCTGCCTTGTCAGTACCATGCACGCGACGCGGCTCATTCTCCTCTTCATCGTCATCCGGCTAGTCCTCAAGGCCGCCTCCTCCGGAGCCGCCTGCTCCACCACCACCACCTATGGCGTCGTCCTCCTCCATGGCGGCCACGCCCCAAGTTGGGGTTGTTCACATCGCTCCTCAACCGGACTGATAGCCCGGCTTTAGAGCGTCGGCGGCCGACTGGGTTGAGAGGACCTGCACCATTGCCGACTGATCAGGAGGCAAAGGAGAGCTCGAACAAGCGAAGAGGAAAGGATTAGAAGACTCACCGCAGGTGGCGGATGCACGCGGTCGTAAGGCTGCTTGCCAAATTGCCAGTCCTTCTCCGACAACTTGTAGTTGGAGAAGTAGTTCACCAGCCGGGCCACCTCCCATGTGCACATCTGGCATGGGTCCCGATGTCCACTCATGCGGCTAATGATGTGGGGCCGGGCTTGGAGGGGACGCACTCGGCGCGCCACATATGCAGCCAGCAGGTCCGAGCCCTTAAGGCCCTCCATCTCCATCATGACCTGAAGTCGGGCGAGGGAGGCACCGGAGGTGGCCGACAGGGCGCTCGGCCTGTACTGCTAGTTGGCGCGTGATGACCCACAAGTGTAGGGGCTCTATCGTAGTCCTTTCGATAAGTAAGAGTGTCGAACCCAACGAGGAGCAGAAGGAAATGACAAGCGGTTTTCAGTAAGGTATTCTCTGCAAGCACTGAAATTATCGGTAATAGATAGTTTTCTGATAAGCTAATTTGTAACGGGTAACAAGCAATGAAAGTAAATAAGGTGCAGCAAGGTGGCCCAATCCTTTTTGTAGCAAAGGACAAGCCTGGACAAGTTCTTATATGGAGAAAAGCGCTCCCGAAGAAACATGGAAATTATCATCAAGCTTGTATTCATCACACTGATATGATTCACGTTCGTTACTTTGATAATTTGATATGTGGGTGGACCGGCGCTTGGGTACTGCCCTTTCTTGGACAAGCATCCCACTTATGATTAACCCCTACTGCAGGCATCCGCTACTACAAAAGAAGTATTAAGGTAAACCTAACCATAGCATGAAACACGTGGATCCAAATCAGCCCCTTAAGAAGCAACACATAAACTAGAGTTTAAGCTTGTGTCACCCTAGCAACCCACCATATACTTATTACTTCCCATTACCTTCCTCTAGGCCCAAATAATGGTGAAGTGTCATGTAGTCGATGTTCACATAACACCACTAGAGGAGAGGCAACATACATCTCATCAAAATATCGAACGAATACCAAATTCACATGACTACTGATAGCAAGCCTTCTCCCATGTCCTCAGGACCAAACGTAACTACTCACAAAGCATATTCATGTTCATAATCAGAGGGGTATTAATATGCATTAAGGATATGAACATATGATATTCCACCTAATAAACAAACTAGCATCAACTACAAGGAGTAATCAACACTACTAGTAACCCACAGGTACCAATCTGAGGTTTTGGGACAGTGATTGGATACAAGGGATGAACTAGGGTTTGAGAGGAGATGGTGCTGGTGAAGATGTTGATGGAGATTGACCCCCTCCCGATGAAAGGATCGATGGTGATGACGATGGCGATGTTCCCCTCCTGGAGGGATGTTTCCCTGGTAGAACAGCTCCGCCGGAGCCCTAGATTGGTTCCGCCAAGGTTCCGCCTCTTGGCGGCAGTGTTTCGTCTCGAAAGCTTGCTTATGATTTTCTTTCCAAGGTAAAAGACTTCATATAGCAGAAGACGGTCACCGGAGGCCTGCCAGTGGCCCACGAGGTTGGGGGGCGCGCCTAGGGGGGTAGGGCGCACCCCCCACCCTCGTGGACAGGGTGTGGCCCCCCTCTGGAACATCCTCCGCTTAATATTTTTATTAATTCCAAAAATGACTTTCGTGGAGTTTCAGGACTTTTGGAGTTGTGCAGAATAGATTTCTAATATTTGCTCCTTTTCCAGCCCAGAGTACCAGCTGCCGGCATTCTCCCTCTTCTTGCAAACCTTGTAAAATAAGAGAGAATAGGCATACGTATTGTGATATAACGTGTAATAACATCCCATAATGCAATAAATATCGATATAAAAGCATGATGCAAAATGGACGTATCAACTCCCCCGAGCTTAGACCTCGCTTGTCCTGAAGCGGAAGCCGATATCGAAAAATATGTCCACATGTTTAGAGATAGAGGTGTCGATAAAAATAAAATACGGACATGAGGGCATCATGATCATTCTTATAACTGCAATATACATATATTTTGTCATATGATTTCTTATGCTAAATTAACAATCTATTCACATTGTCAAGTATGAATCAGAAACTTTATTGAGGACTAACAAACTATAATCTCGGTCATTGGGGAACAACTAGAATAGAAGATGAGATTTACGTGCAAAAATAGAAAAATCGATTTTGAGCCGTCCGATGGACCATGCATGGTACAGATTGTAGTGAGTGGAATCTGTGCGCACAATTGACATTCCAGTCCCTCGCTCCTAGCTATTTTCCTCTTAACACCCTTCCTCGAGTCCCCTCCTGCCCCAAATTTCTCAACCTGCTAAACAATCCCCATCAACCCTAACCCTCCGCCGATGCCGCCTCCCGCCGGCGACGATTGGCGAGCCCGTAGAGGATTCACTCAGACAGTAGCCGCCGACGCCGTCCGCCGCCCTGACCGACGGCGAACTCCTTTGCAACGGCGACACAACCACGCCACGGTGGTGAGTTCCACCACTCCTCAAGCTTTCTTCCCCATCCCTCCTTAGCGTGCAGAGCCTCCACATGGCGCTGATTCCCGTGCAGCAACTCCTCTCTGCCCCTTGCCCCTCACGGGCCCTCTTCTCTTTCTTGTGTGGTGCATCTTTTCTCCCTCGGATGGCCCCTCTTCTCCCTCCTTGTTTTTTCTCTCATGAAATTCCTGCAAAGCGAGCCACCTCAAACTCCAATCCCCTTCTTGGATGCACGAAATCTGGTCTCATTTTTCCTATCGCGGATCAATTTGGAGCTGTAGACTTTTTTTTTGTGATAAAGCTGTAGACGAAATTTAGGTGGCAAACCAGACCAAGTTTGAGGTAATGCACATCATTCTTGTGTCATGCGTTCGTTGTATTTGCTACTGTTGTTGTACCGTTATTTCGGCATATTTTAGATGCATCTTCTATTACTGAATCCCCTTCTTTTATGTTTCTGAATCATTGCAAGCCTGCTTACTCAGTATTTTGCTTCTGAAGTATGTGTAAGGCTGAGTAATCTGTATTTTGAAAAGTGGATATATAGAGATTGTGACTGTTTCTCAGGGAAAACATGTTTGATTTCCCGTGTTCTCTGGGTCCCCATTATTCCTCAGGCTTTATGATGACGGAAATATATGTTCTTATCCTGATGTATTCCTGATGGAAGGTACTGGACTAGAGTAGGAAATAAAGTTTAAACTACAGAATTTATCCCTAACGTGTGGCCTAGAAATGATAATCTAACTTCTGACTTTGTAATTCTCATCTCAAGATCCAGTGATGGATGGGAGCAGTGCAACATTGCCTTCAGTAAAGCCTATAGTTCCAATCATCTCAGCATGGGCACCAACACTATCAGGTAAGAAAGTAAAGAATATGTTGATGCACTTACCATTCTATTAACCTGTGTGATGTTTGCTAAAAATTGTTTGCAGCCATGGAATTGGTTGGTAGCGCTTAAAATCAAGATTTCAGCGATGATATACCTTAACTGCAGAGATTAATTCACCAATGCTTCTGGTTGATGATTCCAGTACCCCGAAAAAAAAATAACTTTCGAAATTTATGTAATTTAGTTTCTGATGTCTCTCCATGTTACAGTCCATGACTTCATTCATGTTTTGTAGGAAAATATACACCCTTATCAAATGTCATATCCATGCCAAACCATAGGCCTTGCAATTTGGCTGACCTCTCTGCTATCACTAAAGCAGGTATGTACGAACAAAAAATTGTCAAGGCATCAGATCAATTTTTTTGCAAGCGTAAATAGTGTTGTAAGATATTTTTCATATGACACGACCTAGTACAGTACCCGAACAAAAACTATTGAGCTCTTTTCAGTAAGAAGTACTCCCTCCGTCCAATAATGTGTCAAAAAACGTCTTACATTATGGGACGGAGGGAGTACTATAGTGATGATGTGATGGGAAGTGTAGAAATGACATTTGCAGCATACAAAGTTGTTAATGCTTCAAAATATCAAGAATAGACATTGCTAATATTGTTCTTGTCAAACTCATGACCAGTTTTGAGTGATTAAAATGTCGCACTAGAGTGTTTTTTCCTGTACAAGATACATAACATTTATATAATTTGTTAGTTATTGGTAAGTTAGGATTATCCACAAAATAGTTGGCTTGTCTGCCAGTTCCAGCATAGAAACATACTTTTGCGATGATTGTTATTTCTTCTCTATTTTTCCTTCCATGTGGTATGTGCAGCACACAGTCAGATGGCACTGTTGATGAATATTTATTTGATCAGCTCACGTTAATAAAAAAAATTAAGTACGCCGACTGAATCGTATTTGTTACGTCCGATCTCTCCCAGGTCAAGAAGCTTGATGAACAAGAAGCGCTGCATCTGAAGGCAACTGTTGTGTGCCATCAAGATAGCAACGTCGATGCAGTTCTTAATGTCGATGCTTGTTGAGCAATGATTATTATACTCCTTCGGACTTAGCCTTGCCCGTCATGTACCAAAGCTGATGCAATTTTTGCTAGCAATACTTGATGATCCTGTCATGTTATATATTACTTGATGTGAATGTAATCTTGTGTTATGCCTGGGATGTTCCAGTTTGACATGTACTCACAAAATGTGGCCGGGATAGTCTAGTTTGACATGTACAGTACTTCAGAATTTGTGTCTAGAATGGTGCATTTTAACATGTACCCAATTTCTTCTGCCTGAGATGGTTCAGCTTACATGTACTCACATATTAGTGCCTCTGATGGTATAGTTTGCCATATAGATGGTGGCTTATTTTTGACATGCACTCAAGTATCTTTGACAAATGTTGGCATACTCTTGAGTGGCCATCATGTTCAAGTTAATTGCATAATTACTCTAGTTTATATGGTAGAACCGTGAGGGAGCAGTAATGAGCGCTGTGAAGATATGTCTTACTGTTTACTAATAAAAACAAAACGATTGGACATGAAAAAGTGGAGGTAGTTACTGCACAAGTCTAACAACTATCAGGGGGCTTTTCATAAAATGCACATTAAGTGGTCTAGGATCTCTCCACTTGAATCTGTACCATTCACACTGGATCCAACAGCCCAGATTCGTTTTTCTATTTTTGCATCAAAAGGTGTGCTTTTATTGTAGTCGCTCCCCGGTCATTGAAGCAATTGCAATTGATCATAACATCAGAAAGAGTCAATATAAGAGCTTTTCAGCAAGTCCACATACCCAACTATCATTTAGTCTTTCACCATTGCGAACACTCACACAATACTTATGGGTATGAAGTTTTAATCAGACATAGAGAAAGATAGGGGCTTATAGTGTTTCCTCCCAACCTTTTACCTCGAGGGTAATGTCAACAATAATAGTTCATGCTAACTCACATCCAATTGGATATATATATCTGGATCTTTCCAACACGAGGTGCTTCCCAAAGGATAAAATGTAAAAAGGAAAGGTGAAGATCACCATGATTCTTGCATAATGTATAAGATAGAAGTATAAGATAGGCCCTTCGCAGAGGGAAGCAGAGGTTGTCATGTGCTTTTATGGTTGGATGCACGAAATCTTAATGCAAAAGAACATCACTTTATATTGCCACTTGTTATACAGACCTTTATTATGCAGTCCGTCACTTTTATTGCTTCCATATCACAAGATCGTATAAAGCTTATTTTCTCCACACTAATAAGTCATACATATTTAGAAAGCAATTTTTATTGCATGCAACATGACAACTTACTTGAAGGATCTTACTCAATCCATAGGTATATATGGTGGACTCTCATGGAAAAATTGGGTTTAAGGATATTTGGAAGCACAAGTAGTATCTCTACTTGGTGCACGGAATTTGGCTATCATAAGGGGGAAAGGCAAGCTCAACATGTTGGATGATCCATGACAATATACTTTATTTCGGATATAAGAAAACATAACCCATTACGTTGTCTTCCTTGTCCAACATCAACTCTTTAGCATGTCATATTTTAATGAGTGCTCACAATCATAAAAGATGTCCAAGATAGCATATTTATATGTGAGAACCTCTCTTTCTTTATTACTTCCTATTAATTGCAGCGATGACCAAAACTATGTTTGTTAAATCTCAACAACTTTTATTCATCATACTCTTTATATGTGAAGTCATTACTCTCCACAAGATCCATATGATCTCTTTATTTCGTTTTATTATTTCTTTTTCTTTTATTTCCTCAATATCATAGAAAGATAGAAAAGCCCTTGACTCAACACTAATCTTTATTATATGTAGCTCACGGACTCGATTACAAAAAAGGATCATAAAGCAAAAATCAAAACTAAATCATACTAAAACTTTATTCCATTAGATCAAGATATTACTAAAAGGATCAAACTAAGTAAATGGTAAAGATAGGAGTGTGATGGTGATACGATACCGGGGCACCTCCCCCAAGCTTGGTAGATGCCAAGGGGAGTACCCATACCCATGTGATTATGTCTCCTTCTTTGGAAGTGGTGGTGTGATCTTCTTCGCGATGATGCCCCTTGGGATACGATTCTCCTCCTTGAGCTTATTGACTTGCTGCTTGAGGTCCATATTTTCCTTGTGGAGCTTACCCGTGACGGCTAAATCTCCTTTCACCCATGGATGTTGCATAGCTGCTGGGGAACAAGTAACACTCTTTTTCATATTTTTCATAAGATAGAAATCTAACATTGGAAGGGATGACCGAGTTTGGAATAGCTAAGCTCTGTAGTTCCTCAATCGTGACTCCGGCTTGGAAACGAGATGTAACTTCTTGATCCTCCTCCATGTCATCTATCCTTTTCAAGTCGGCCTCCATATCCTCCTCCGTTGATGTCCCAAAGTGATAGGCATCATTGTTTGCTCCTGGACCCTGTGTCGGATGAGACACCCGACTCTCTCCGACTGACTCTTGGGAAGACATCTTGCTCTAAATCTGTTACAGAAACAGCTCGAAACAAAAACAAAGGATATTTCCGTGATACGGTGGTCAAAACCTTTGGGAGATTATATAATGAATTTTTACCGACCAAAAGAAGTATCGTGCAAGAAAACAGAGCCCGGAGAGCACACGATGTGCCCACGAGGCAGGGGGCGCGCCCAAGGGGGTAGGGCGCGCTCTCCACCCTCGTGGACGCCTCGTGTCCTTCCCGGACTACTTCTTATTTTCCTATTTTCTTTAATATTCCAAAATGGAGAAAAACTACTATTAGAACTGTTTTGGAGTCGGTTTACTTACCGTACCACATACCTATTCCTTTTCGGAGTCTAAAACATTCTGGAAAGTGTCCTTTATGTATTCCTCCGGGGTTACGGTTTCAATAACATTAGTTTCAACATATATGGGATTACCTGAGATATAATGTTTGATCCTTTGACCGTTCACCACCTTCGGATTTGTGCCTTCGAAGTTGTTTATTTTTATGGCACCGGAACGGTAGGCCTCCACGATAACGTAAGGGCCTTCCCATTTAGAGAGAAGTTTTCCTGTAAAAAATCTTAAACGAGAGTTGTATAGCAAAACATAATCACCTACACTAAACTCACGCTTTTGTATCCTTTTGTCATGCCATCTTTTAACTTTTTCTTTAAACGGTTTGGCATTATCATAGGCTTGAGTTCTCCATTCATCAAGTGAGCTAATGTTAAATAACCTCTTCTCACCGGCAAGTTTGAAATCATAATTGAGCTCTTTAATGGCCCAATATGCCTTATGTTCTAGTTCGAGAGGTAAGTGACATGCTTTTCCATAAACCATTTTATATGGAGACATACCCATAGGATTTTTGTATGCAGTTCTATAAGCCATAATGCATCATCAAGTTTCTTGGACCAGTTCTTTTCTGATCTATTAACAGTCCTTTGAAAAATTAATTTACTCTCTCTATTACTCAATTCTACTTGACCACTAGACTGTGGGTGATATGGAGAGACAATTCTATGATTAACATCATACTTAGCAAGCATTTTATGAAAAGCTCCATGAATAAAATGTGAACCACCATCAGTCATTAGGTATCTAGGAACTCCAAACCTCGGAAAAATAACTTCTTTAAGCATCTTAATAGAGGTGTTATGATCAGCACTACTAGTTGGAATAGCTTCTACCCACTTAGTAACGTAATCAAAAGCAACTAAAATATGTGTATATCCATTGGAGGAAGGAAACGGTCCCATATAATCAAAGACCCAAACATCAAATGGTTCAATAACAAGAGAATAATTCATCGGCATTTCTTGACGTCTACTAATATTACCAATTCTTTGACATTCATCACAAGACAAGACAAACTTACGGGCATCCTTGAAGAGAGTAGGCTAATAAAAACTGGATCGCAATACCTTATGCGCAGTTCTATCTCCAGTGTGGTGTCCTCCATATGCCTGAGAGTGGCACTTGCGTAGGATCTGTTCCTGTTCATGCTCAGGTACACAACGTCTGATAACACCATCTACTCCTTCCTTATAAAGGTGTGGGTCATCCCAGAAGTAATGTCTTAAATCATAGAAAACCTTTTTCTTTTGCTGGTATGTGAAATTAGGTGGTATAAATTTAGCAACAATGTAATTAGCATAATCGGCATACCATGGAGCAGTACGAGAAGCAGTTATGACAGCTAATTGTTCATCAGGAAAGCTATCATCATTAGGTAGTGGGTCATCAAGAATGTTCTCTAACCTTGACAAGTTGTGTGCAACGGGGTTCTCAGCTACCTTTCTTTCAATAATGTGCAAATCAAATTCTTGTAGTCGGAGGACCCATCTAATAAGTCTACGTTTAGCATCTTTCTTTTCCATAAGATATTTAATAGCAGCATGATCAGTGTGAATAGTTACTTTAGAATCAACAATATATGGTCTAAACTTATCACAAGCAAATACAACATCTAAAAATTCTTTTTTTAGTAGTAGCATAGTTTATCTAGGCACTGTCTAGAGTTTTACTAGCATATTGAATAACATTTAGTTTCTTAGCAACTCTTTGTCCTAGAAAAGCACCTATGGCATAATCACTAGCATCACACATAATTTCAAAGGGTAAATTCCAATCAGGTGGCAGAACAATAGGTGCAGAAATCAAGGCTTTCTTAAGTATTTCAAATGCTTCTACAATCATCATCGAAAATGAAAGGAATATCTTTTTGTAAGAGATTAGTCAGAGGCCTAGAAATTTTAGAAAAGTCCTTAATGAACCTCCTATAAAAACCGGCATGACCAAGGAAACTTTTTATACCTTTAATGTCCTTGGGACACGCCATCTTTTCAATAGCATCAACCTTAGCTTTATCAACTTCAATACCTCTTTCAGAAATTTTATGCCCCAAGACAATGCCTTCATTAACCATAAAGTGGCACTGCTCCCAATTCTCAAGCAACCATAAAAAGATGATCCATAAATGGAGAAATCATCCGTGAAAACCTCAACAATCTTTTCACAAAAGTCAGAAAATATAGCCATCATGCATCTTTGAAAGGTAGCAGGTGCATTACGTAAACCAAAAGGCATACGTCTATAGGCAAAAGTACGGAAAGGGCAAGTAAAAGTGGTATTTTCTTGATCCTCTGCTAACACAGGTATTTGATAGAAACCAGAGTAACTATCTAGAAAGAAAAAATGTGTATGTTTGGATAATCTTTCTAGCATTTGATCAATAAAAGGTAAAGTGTAATGATCTTTTTAGTAGCTTTATTTAATTTCCGGAAATCAATTACCATCCTATAACCTGTAACAATTCTTTGCGGGATCAATTCATCTTTATAATTAGAAACGACAATAATACGTCCCTTCTTAGGGACACAAGGGACAGGGCTTACCCACTGACTATGAGCAACGGGATAACTTATACCTGCCTCAAGGAGCTTTATATTTCCTTTCTTACCACTTATTTCATCTTAGGATTTAACCATCATTGGTGATCAATAACTGGTTTGGCGTCTTTCTCCAATTTTATTTTGTGTTGGCATAGAGTGGGACTAATGCCCTTAAGATCATCAAGAGTATATCCAATAGCAGCACGGTGCTTATTCAGAGTTTTCAATAATTTCTCCTCTTCCTGCTCTAAAAGGTTAGCACTAAAAATAACAGGATATATCTTCTTTTCATGAAGATAAGCATATTTAAGAGTATCAGGTAATAGTTTAAGCTCAAACATGGAATCACCCTTGGGTGGTGGAGGATCCCCTAGGATTTCAACAGGCAAGTTGTGTCTCAAAATAGGTCCCTGTTTAAAGAATACTTCATCTATCTCCCTTCTTTTATTCATAAACATATCATTTTCATGGTCTAGCAAATATTATTCTAAAGGGTCATTAGGTGGCACAACAATAGAAGCAAGACCAATAATTTCATACTTACTAATCAATTCTTTATCATGGGGTTGTCTACGAAATTTAGCAAAATTAAACTCATGAGACATATCCCCCAAACCAATAGTATTCAAGAAGGGTCTACCAAATATAATGGGACAAAAGCTATCTTGTGGGGAACCTAGAACAAGAAAATCAGCAGGATATTTAACTTTCCCACACAAGACTTCAACATCTCTAAGAACTGGTGAAATAGTATCTCTATTGGCAAGCTTAATTGTAACATCAATTTCTTCTATCTCAGAAGGTGCAATATCATGCATAATTTGTTTGTATAAGGAATGAGGTATTGCACTAGCACTAGCACCCATATCACATAAGCCATGATAACAATGATCTCCTATTTTAACAGAAATAACAGGCATGCCTACAACAGGTCTATGTTTATTTTTAGTATCGGGTCTAGCAATTCTAGCAGCTTCATCACAGAAGTAAATAACATGCCCATCAATATTATCAGCCAAGAGATCTTTAACCATAGCAATACTAGGTTCAACTTTAATTTTCTCAGGTGGTGTAGGTGTTTTAGTATTACTCTTACGAACCACAGTTGAAGCTTTAGCATGATCCTTTATCCTAACAGGGAAAGGTGGTTTCTCAACATAAGTAGTAGGAACAATAGGATCATCATAAATGATAGTCTTTTCTTCAACTTTAATAGGTGCAACTACTTTTACTTCAGTCAGAGGATAATATTTAAACCACTTCTCCTTAGGGAAGTCAACATGAGTAGCAAATGATTCACAGAAATAAGCTACTATCTCAGAGTCAAGTCCATATTTAGTGCTAAATTCATGAAAAGCATTGGTATCCATAAAAGATTTAACACAATCAAACTTAGGTGTCATACCTGACTCCTTACCTTCATCGAGATCGCAATCTTCAGAGTTGCATTTAATTGTTTCCAATAAATCCCATCATAATTCAATAGTCTTCATCATAAAAGAACCAGTACAATAAGTATCGATCATGGAGCGATTGTTGAGAGAAAGCTGACCATAAATTTTTTGAATAATCATTTCTCTTGAGAGCTCATGATTGGGGCATGAATATAACATTGACTTAAGCCTCCCCCAAGCTTGAGCGATGCTTTCTCCTTTGCGAGGCCAAAAATTATATATATAATTATGATCACAATGAACAAGATGCATAGGATAAAACTTCTGATGAAATTCCAATTTCAATCGTTTATAGTTCCATGATACCATACCATCACATAGCCTAAACCATGTCAATGCCTCTCCCTTCAAAGATAAAGGGAAGACCTTCTTCTTGACAACATCATCGGGCATACCTGCAAGCTTAAATAATCCACAAACTTCATCCACATAGATTAGGTGTAAATCGGGATGCAATGTTCCATCTCCTGTAAAGGGATTAGCTAGCAGTTTCTCTATCATACCCGAAGGAATTTGAAAGTAAACGTTTTCAGTAGGTTCGGTAGGTTGAGGATAAACTCTTTGCTCTACTGGTCAGGGTGAAGATACCCCGAACAAGCCCCTCAAAGGATTATGTTCCATAGTAACAAGTGACAGTAAACTTCAGCACACTATATAAATGTTTCCTTACCAAGTTCCACTTACCAAAGGCGCTTCACTCCCCGGCAACAGTGCCAGAAAAGAGTCTTGATGACCCAAAAGTGTAGGGGATCTATCCTAGTCCTTTAGATAAGTAAGAGTGTCGAACCCAGCGAGGAGAAGAAGGAAATGACAAGCGGTTTTCAGTAAGGTATTCTCTGCAAGCACTGAAATTATCGGTAACAGATAGTTTTGTGATAAGGTAATTTCTAACGGGTAACAAGCAATTAAAGGAAATAAGGTGCAGCAAGGTGGCCCAATCCTTTTTGTAGCAAAGGACAAGCCTGGGCAAGTTCTTATATGGAGAAAAGCGCTACCGAGGACACATGAGAATTATCGTCAAGCTAGTTTTCATCATGCTCATATGATTCACGTTCGTTACTTTGATAATTTGATATGTGGGTGGACCGGTGCTTGGGTACTGCCCTTTCTTGGACAGGCATCCCA
Organism: Triticum turgidum subsp. durum; assembly: GCA_900231445.1. Classification (NCBI taxonomy): domain Eukaryota; kingdom Viridiplantae; phylum Streptophyta; class Magnoliopsida; order Poales; family Poaceae; genus Triticum; species Triticum turgidum. The sequence continues at coordinate 467,206,529 of LT934120.1, forward strand.
CTTATGATTAACCCCTATTGCAAGCATCCACAACTAGAAAAGAAGTATTAAGGTAAACCTAACCATAGCATGAAACATGTGGATCCAAATCAGCCCCTTATGAAGCAACGCGTAAACTAGGGTTTAAGCTTCTGTCACTCTAGCAACCCATCATCTACTTATTACTTCCCAATGCCTTCCTCTAGGCCCAAATAATGGTGAAGTGTCATGTAGTCGATGTTCACATAACACCACAAGAGGAGAGACAACATACATCTCATAAAAATATCGAACGAATACCAAATTCACATGACTGTTGATAGCAAGACTTCTCCCAGGTCCCCAGGAACAAACGTAACTACTCACAAAGCATAATCATGTTCATAATCAGAGGGGTATTAATATGCATTAAGGATCTAAACATATGATCTTCCACCGAATTGTAACACCCCGGATTCGATGCGCCAGATGTCCTCAAGTTATTCGTCGTTGTTGCCATGTCATTTGCTTGCGTGTTGCATTTTGCCATGTCATCATCTTCATTTCATCTGCATGTTTTTCAAAACTTGCATCCGTTCGGGTTCCCCCGGTTCTCTCCATTGTCCTTTCGGACTCCAGACGTCTCGCGCGCGCCCGTCGCCCCTCTCAGACCTTGTTTCGTGAGCGGGTCAAAAACGTTCTCGGAATGGGTCGAGGTTTGTCGAGTGGCCTTGGTATAGCACCGGTAGACCGCCCGTCAAATTTCGTTCCATTTGGAGGTTGTTTGATGCCCCAACGGTTAACCGCGTAGCACGAAACCCCCTTCTCTTTGCAGCCCAGCCCCTCTTCACCACAGCCCGTGAGCCCATCCAAACCCCCTCCATGCTCTCATTCATTCGATCACAATCGTGTGGGCGAAAACCGCACCTCATTTGGACTCTCCTAGCTCCCTCTACATATATATAGGTGTCTCCCCCCGAAATTCTCGCAAATGAAACCCTAGCCCCGCTCCCCTCGCGCCGCCAGACAAGTCCTTCCCATCCCGGACGCGTCCGCCGCCCCGCAGCCACGTCGCCCGGCCAATTCGGTGCCGACACGTCAGCACCCGCCGCCTCTCGCCCAACCGCATCACGTCACCTGTCCAACGCCCGTCCCACGCGCCGCCGCGGCCAGCCGGACCCAGATCCGGCCCGCACGAGCCCACGCGCCACCGCCGCCTCGCTCGTCTGCCAGCCTCCTCGCGCGCCTCGCTGTCGTCCCTCGCCCCGCGCCCTTGTCTGCCGCCTGCCGCGCCCTCCGCGTCGGCGCGCCTCACCGCAACCCCGCCAGGTCGGCGCCTCCCCGTCGCCCCTCTCCCTCGTTCTTCCTCTCCCTCTCACCTTAGCTCTCTCTCTCTCCTGCAGGTGCTGCGCCCCGCCGCCCTAGGTCGTCGTGCTCCGCCGCCGCCGGCAGGATCCGCCGCCTACAGGGCGGATCCGCCCGTCCCCGCCGCCCCTAGCCTCCCCTCGTCGTCGCCATGGCACTGTGCCGCCGCGTTCTCCTGCTCGAGCGGGTTCTTGAGGAGGAGGACGAGCGCCTCTGCCTCTTCCCCGCGTGGGCCGATGCACTAAGGCCCGGCAGCTGGCATGCTTCCTCTCCGCGCTCTGGGCCAAGGCCCATGGTCAGAGCCCAGTAAACCCCGCCCCAGGCGTCTTTTAGTTCACCTGCGTCCGTTCTATTTTTTTTCTTCATAAAAACTGGCAAGTCCCTGTTTTATGACATTTTGTGCACCCCTTTCCCATGCCATATCTTCACGCTCGTAACTCCGATTCATGCATACGATATGTAAAAATGTTCATAATGATGTGCTCTTCATTTTGTGCCATTGTGCCATGCTTGTTTGAGTCCATCTTGATGCCCTACTAATCGTTGCAAGAGTGCTATATGATGTAATCTGCTATCTGTTAACAAAACTTGATGTTTTGTCTTTTTCATTGCATCTTCTGTGTGCATCCTATGAGGTTGATGTCTACATGAGTTTGGAGCTACATCATGTCATCTTCACAGTGGTGTAATCCATGTATTTTTGTATGTCTTATAGTGAGTGCATCAAGCTCGTGAAGTAGGGTACTTGTTGGTACTATTTTGCTAGGCTGAATCTGTTATATCATGATGCTATGTAAACCTGCTGCTACAAGTCATTCTATGCATAATCTGGAGGTGTTCACTAAGGATGTTTTGTTATTCATGTCATGCTCTATCCATCCATTTCCCTGGTTGCATTTATATCCTGCTGTAGCTTGTTGTAATCTTGCTCTCAAGTTGCTAAATAATGTTGCTGTCAGCTTGTTAACATTAAGTTCAGTTTTGCCATGTGTTTTGCTAGTGATACATACACCCTACGATCTTTCTCTTGCCATGTATAGCTTCATAAATGTGTCTTCTTACTTTTGGTCACCTTGTCATGCAATGTATTGCTCTGTGGTGAGTGGTACAAGCTCACCAACATGCTTACTTATTGTTGTTCTTGCCATGTCCGAATCTGTCATATTATTTGCCATGTTTGCATGGATGCTACCATGTTTTCTGCTGATCTTTGGAATCAGTTCAGTAAGGGAGTTTTGTTCTTTGTCTTTAGTATTAGCATGCCATGCCTTTGTTTGCCATGTTAAGTTCCTGAAACTGTTATTATTTGCAATCTTGTGATGACCTTTTGAGCAGGTTATAGTGTTTTCTGGAGTTAGCTCAGTGTTCATGTTTTGTCTTGCTTTACCTGTACTTCATGCCCATGCCTTTTGGTTTCACATTTAGATGCTGTAGCATACTGTTTAGATGTTTGCAAGATGCCTAGTTGCTATTTTGGGCAGATTGTTGTCATATCTTGTATAGAGTGTGGGTGTTGAACCATTGCTCCATTTTGAGTGTGCTCTATATGAAACTTGCTTGATTTTGCACGAAGTTTCATATTATCATGTTGCATACTTGTTTTGAGGTGTTTGCTTGATGTTTGGATGCATTTAGCATAAATGCCCTGTTTAACTTGTTTTGCTCATATCTTCTAGGCCGTAGCTCCAAACTAAATGAACTTTATATGTAACTTGACTAGAATTTTGTGTAGATCCTCTTGGTGCTCTTTAACTTGCTGTTTAACAACTTCAACTTAATGTTTGTTCAGATCTGGAACAACTTCAAAATTTGCATTTGAGGACTTACCGAAATTGTTATATGTTGTTTCCGGCCTCATTTAAACTTCCCTTGATGTGTTGCTCTTGTATGCATCATCTATTACCATGAGTAGCCTCATCTAGTTTTGCCATGCATCATGCTTGGTTGTGCATCTTGTCATGTTTATGTGTGGTGTGTTTACCATGTTGTGTGCTTCTTCTCGATAGTTCCTATTTCGTTGCAATCGTGAGGATTCGTTCGTCTTTATCCGTTCATCTTCTTCATGGACTCGTTCTTCTTCCTAGCGGGATTTCAGACAAGATGACCGTCACCTTGGATCTCATTACTATCATTGCTATGCTAGTTGCTTCGTTCTAATGCTATGCTGCGCTTCCTATCACTTGTTCTTCAAGCCTCCCAATTTTCCATGTGAGCCTCTAACCTTTTCACCCTTCCTAGCAAACCGTTGTTTGGCTATGTTACCGCTTTGCTCAGCCCCTCTTATAGCGTTGTTAGTTGCAGGTGAAGTTTGAAGATTTCTCCATGGTGGACAGGATTATGTTGGGATATCACAATATATCTTATTTAATTAATGCATCTATATACTTGGTAAAGGGTGGAAGGCTCAGCCTTATGCCTGGTGTTTTGTTCCACTCTTGCCGCCCTAGTTTCCGTCATATTGGTATTATGTTCCCGGATTTTGCATCCCTAATGCGGTTGGGTGATTTATGGGACCCCCTTGACAGTTTTCCTTGAATAAAACTCCTCCAGCAAGGCCCAACATTGGTTTTACCATTTTCCTACCACCTATACCTTTCCCTTGGGAGTAATTAACCCAAGGGTCATCTTTATTTTAGCCCCCCCCGGGCCAGTGCTTCTCTAAGTGCTAGTCCGAACCGAGTAGACTGCGGGGCCACCCCGGGGAGACTTGAGGGTTGGTTTTACTCGTAGGATGTCTCATCCGGTGTTTCCCTGAGAACGAGATATGTGCAGCTCCTATTGGAATTGTCCGCACATCGGGCGGCTTTGCTGGTCTTGTTTTACCATTGTAAAAGTCTTGTAAACCGGGATTCCGAGACTGATCGGGTCTTCCTAGGAGAAGGAATATCCTTCGTTGACCGTGAGATCTTGTGATGGGCTAAGTTGGGACACCCCTGCAGGGTATAAACTTTCAAGAGCCATGCTCGCTGTTATGTGGCAGATGGGAATTTGTTAATATCCGGTTGTAGAGAACTTGACACTTGACTTAATTAAAACGCATCAACCGCGTGTGTAGCCATGATGGTCTCTTTTCGGCAGAGTCCGGGAAGTGAACACGGTTTTGGGTTATGGTTGACGTAAGTAGGAGTTCAGGATCACTTCTTGATCATTGCTAGCTTCACGACCGTTTTGTTTGCTTCTCTTCTCGCTCTTATTTGCGTATGTTAGCCACCATATATGCTTCGTCACTGCTGAAACCTCACAATTTATCCATTCCTTTAACCATTAAACTTTGCTAGTCTTGATATCCATGGTATTGGGATTGCTGAGTCCTCGTGGCTCACAGATTACTACAACAACAGTTGCAGGTACAGGTTATGTGATGATCATGACACGAGAGCGATGTTTTCTTGTTTTGGAGTTCTTCTTCTGCTTCTTCTTCGATTAGGGGATAGGTTTCTGGTCGGCAGCCTGGGTTACCAGGGTGGATGTTGTTTGAGTTTCTATTTGTGTTTCATCCGTAGTCGGATGGTGCTCTTATGGATGATGTATTGTTGTATTCGTGTGGCATTGTATGCCTCTTGTATGTATCCCCATCTATTATGTAATGTTGATGTAATGGCATACACCTTGCAAAAGTGTATCAATATGTGGTTCTATCCTTGGTGGGACCTTCGAGTCTCTTTAGGATTGGTTGTCAGAATCGAGATTTTGAATCGGATCGGAGCTCCAATGGTAGGATCGCAAATCGTAGAATCTTCACTATCAGGATAGTAGAAACGTAGATTCTATGAACTGAAATCGTAGAATCATAGGGGTTAGTTTGGATCGTAAAGTCGTAGAATCGTTTAACAGAATCGCGATTCTGACAACCTTGGGTGTGACACAAATAAACCAACTAGCATCAACAACAAGGAGAAATCAACACTACTAGCAACCCATACGTACCAATCTGAGGTTTTGGGACAAAGATTGGATACAAGGGATGAACTAGAGTTTGAGAGGAAATGGTGCTGGTGAAGATGTTGATGGAGATTGACCCCCTCCCTATGAGAGGATCGATGGTGATGACGATGGCAATGATTTCCCCCTCCCAGAGGGATGTTTCCCTGGCAGAACAGCTCCGCCGGAGCCCTAGATTGGTTCCTCCAAGGTTCCGCCTCGTGGCGGCGGTGTTTCGTCCCGAAAGCTTGCTTATGATTTTTTCTAGGGTAAAAGACTTCATATAGCAGGAGACGGTCATCGGAGGCCTGCCAGGGGGCCCATGAGGCAGGGGGCGGGCCCAGGGGTAGGGCGCGCCCCCCACCCTCGTGGATAGGGTGTGGCCCCCCTGGAACTTCTTCAGCTCAATATTTTTTGTTAATTCCAAAAATGACTGTCGTGGAGTTTCAGCTCTTTTGGAGTTGTGCAGAATAGGTCTCTAATATTTGCTCCTTTTCCAGCCTAGAATCCCAGCTGCCGGCATTCTCCCTCTTCATGTAAACCTTGTAAAATAAGAGAGAATAGGCATAAGTATTGTGACATAACGTGTAATAACAGCCCATAATGCAAAATGGACATATCAGCGCGCGGCTCGGCAGTCAGGCCGGCTACATAGCCGGCAAGTTGATGTAGTCCAGCGTCGGATGATGGTTCTTGATGTAGAAGTACGACATCTTCCACAGTTTGGCCGACTCCAGCAGGGAAACGGATGGGAAGCGGTTCCCAGCACCCAGACGCCGCACCGCCAAGCAAGCTCCGCACTGAGCCGTCGTGCCCTTGGCGGCAGTGCCAAGCTTGAGGTAGAAGCACTCACCCCAGAACTCGAGGGTGGGGAGAATGCCAAGGTAGCCTTTGTAGAGGGTGACGAAGGCGGCCAGTAGCACCACTGTGTTTGGCATGAGGTGGTGCGGCTTGACTTGGTAGAAGTTCAGGAAGGAGCGCAGGAAGCCGCTCGCCGGATGGCGGAAGCCACAAAGAAAGTGAGACCGGAAGACAACGCGCTCGCCGTCCTCCGGCGTCGTCGAGATTTCCGCCTCGGGGGGACGCGCACCATCAGGTGCGCCTCGCGAGGTAGATGCCGCGTCTGGTGGAGGAAGGCGAGTTGATCCTCGTGGATGTTGGAGCCGTCCCAGTCGCCGGCCTGCAAGAGCGCCATGGACTCTGGCGCTCGACGGAGGAGCGGCATGGCTGCAAGCACGCAAAGCCGCGGTGAGAAGAGGCCCGACAATGATGGTCCATGGCAGTGCGTCGGCAAGGTGAAGGGACGCTGCAGCGGTGAAGAAGAGAAGAGGAAGAATGGCAAAGGGAGAGGAGGGCGCACATGCGTCTACTTCCCCCCCTGTCGGTGTCAAAACCGGCGGATCTCGGGTAGGGGGGTCCCGATCTGTTCGTCTTAGGCTGATGATAACAGGAAACAAGGGACACAATGTTTACCCAGGTTCAGGCCCTCTCGATGGAGGTAAAACGCTACTTCCTGCTTGATTAATATTGAAGATATGAGTAGTACAAGAGTAGATCTACCACAAGATCGTAGAGGCTAAACCCTAAGAGCTAGCCTATGACGGTATGATTGTAATTGTGATCGGCCTTCTAAGGACCAACCTCTCCGGTCTATATAGACACCGAGGAGGGCTAGGGTTTACATGGAGTCGGTTACAAGGAAGGAAACATAATATCCGGATCGCCAAGCTTGCCTTCCACGCAAAGGAGAGTCTCATCCGGACACGGGCCGGAGTCTTGAGTCTTGTATCTCCACGCTTCAATAGTCCGGACGATGTATATAGTCCGGCTCTCCGGATACCCCCTAATCTAGGACTCCCTCAGTAGCCCCTGAACCAGGCTTCAATGACGATGAGCCCGGCGCGCAGTCTTGTCTTCGGCATTGCAAGGCAGGTTCCATCTCCGAATACTCCAATGTACCTATTACGACGAACATTATCCGGCCTCTCGTCAACGTTGTACTCCTCGGCTTTAGTGCCTTAATAATGACCATTTCCATGTGTCGAGCGAATGCGAGGAGTCAAGGTATTTTTGCATTTGCCACCCCAGATCCTTCGGGCTAGCCGTCTATTTGAAGAGACGGGGATTCCTAGATCCGAACCTCACCCTCCCCCCCTGAGCAAGCATCCAACAGAGCGCCCCGGAAAAACCATTCCAACATGGCCGGTCGTCGCAGCTCTTCTGCTCGCTCTCCTTGCCCCAAGCCGGGGGACTGGGGAGAGTGTTCAGTTCCTCATAGCCGTTTGATAGAGCTACAAACCCAAGGGTTTCTCCAACCGGCGTTCATGGTCCCCGTTCGAGCCGGAATAGCCACCTATAATGGCGGGGAACAAGTGGAGAGATCCCCAAATCCGTCTCCAGAGGAGCGAATATGCCTCATTCCGCATCTGTTAAGGGGCGTCAGGTTTCCTATTCACCCGTTCCTTCACGGGCTTTTGGAGTTCTACGGCCTCTAGTTGCACAACTTTACCCCAGCTTCCATGCTACATATAGCAGGGTATGTCGCCCTTTGTGAATTATTTCTAGGCTGCGAGGCTCATTTCGGTTTATGGAAGAAGCTGTTCTGCCTTATCCCCCGCAACCAGGGAGAGTCCCTATGTCAAGTGGGCGGGGCCGAAGTATGGCGTATCACCGAGACCGGATACCTATCCGGCACTCCCAAAAAGGCACCAGAGAACTGGCCTTCAGAGTGGTTCTACATTGATGACGTCCCCTTCCGGATCCAGTCTGTACAGGTCTCCCCAAGTTCAGCAACGCCCCGCCGAGGGAACGTCTAAGTTGGCGCCCCCGAGGCCCCCAAGAAGAGGATACCAGGGAAATACATTTCCTGATGAGAAGGATAAATTTCTAGCCAGATCCGGACTTACGATAGTCGAGGTCATGGCAATATGCATAATGCGGGGAGTGCAACCACTCCAATATCGGGGCAATCCCATGTGGCATTTCAGCGGGGAAGATGATGCCACCCGTTGTGGCCGTAAGGGTCCGGACTCTGCCACTGCTTTGGCAAGGATATTGTCCGACTTATACAAAGGAGAAGAGGAAGACTTCCTTCACATCAAACCGCGGGACGGATTCTCCATGTACAATCCCCCAAACTGGGTAAGTCGTCGTTCATTTTTCCGCTTCACTCATTATGGCGTTTTTCGCTAAGATTACCTGCCTCGATATTTACGAGCAGGAACTGAGGAAGGCCGTAGAAGGAATCTCCAGCCCTTCCCTGCAGCCAGAGGACCCTGAAAGGGCCCTGGATCCAGGACTCGAAGAAGATCTAGATACGAGTGTGGAGTTTGTCAACGGGATATTTTACCGGGCGAGCCGTGACCGCGCCTTAGTGGCTATTACTGCAGATTATCCCGGACTGCTACCTACGTCGCATGTAAGCCAGGCCGAAGACTCGATCCTCCGAAGAGGACTCTTTCCTGATGTCATGCCTTATCCCTAAAGCATCATGTTTTGGCAGAGATGACGGTCGGAGCGCAGGGCCGAGCCCCTAGGGACCCATCGGCCACAGGCGTCTGGATTGGGTAGGATCAAGAGGAAGGCGGTTAGGGCCGACACACCTCTACAGAGGTAAGGAAATAACCTGTCATGTAATTATTATTATTTGAAGTATAACAACGCCCATTACATCCTGGCAGGAAGAGGAGTATCCGGACTATATCCGAGGATCCTGCCAACCACGCCTCCACCAGTCGGGCTCCAGAACCGACTTCGAGAGAGGAGGCGGACGTAGGGCCGATGCCGCATAGTCCTCCGATAGAGGACGCAGATATGCTCTCTGCCACGAATTCTGAAGTAGAGAGCGCCATGAATCACCAGCGTCGACGGGTCATGCTTCCTAACAACATCTTTTCCGAAGAGGCATTTAATCCTTTCAATTCAGAAGACGCATACATCCGGGCTGCTCAAGGCGGGCTTGCCCGGGCGACGGACCAGTATACCAAAGATATACGGGTAAGAAAGTTTGATAAGCATGTATAACAGTAGCCCCTGAGACTTGAAACGGTTGGAACAACAGTTTTAAGGATCAATTTATGCGTAGGTTCTTGTAGATAAGAATGAGCAATTGTCTCGGGAGCTAGAGGAGTTCAAGACCCAACTGAGAGCCGCGGTTGCCAAGCTAGAGGAATCCCAGAAGGCCTCATCTGGTAACATTTATCTCGATTGTATGAAAATGTACCAGTTAGCAACTGGCTGGTATGACGAGTTACAGAAAATTCTACAGATAACCCCGGAGTAAATCCGGAGGGCGGGAAAGATGACGAGTTGCATCTCCAGAGGCAACTAAAGGCTGGCGAGCGCATTCTTACACAAGTTAGGCCGGAGACGAATACTCTCCAAGATGCCAATGTTCGGCTGGACGTGGAATTGAACAACGTCCGCGTGTAGCTGGCAGACTCCGTGAAGGAGAACAAAAGGCTTCACCGCGACATTTACCGTAAGTGCCTAAACGAACTGTAGCATAGTTCGGCGAGGAAGTATATTGAAAGAGTTGTGCTTGTAGGAATGCTAATGGGTTGCCCTGAGGAGGAGATGCCCGCATCAGCAGGCGATTTACTGCAAGTGTCACATCCCTGGTTCTGTTATGCACTAGGCTAGACCTCATGTGAGCATCATGTTTAAATTCAAATGAAATTTGAATTGAGGGATTTTCAAAGCCTCAGAAACCTTCTAAAAATGATCAACATTAAAATCTTCTCAAAGAAGTCCAAGAAAATGTTCCTCTTAGTCTCTGAAAATATTGCAAAGAGGTAAAACTCAAAACAATATTTTTGGTATCTCAGAGTTAATTATTTTGGGCCTTTGAATTAAATAAATAGCTATTTGCATTGGATATATATTTCTTAATTAATTAATATATGTCCAATAATTCTGATCTTTGATGAAGGGCTTTGGAATAATCCTACTAGTCCCTACCATAATTATCAGAAGCAATAAAAATGATTTAGTGTCTAAAACTAAATCAAAACAAACTACAGAAAATAGAAAACAAAATTAAATAGAAATAAAAGAGAGAGAGAGAAGGAACTTACCTGATGCTTACCTGAGGCCCACTCACCTGTGCGGCCTGCTGCAGAAGCCGGCCCAGCCCAGCGCCCCCCCTTGTCATCTCCCTCCTCTGCCAGGAGGACGAACAGGTGCGTGGCGGGCGCCGACGCTGCCCCGGCCACCTCCTGCTTCCCCGGCCCTCCTAGTGACGCCACGACGACGCCCCGTGTCCCCTCGCTCCTCTTCCCCCCCTCGCTCTGGACCCCTTCCTCCTCCTTTGCTCTCTCTCTCTCTCTCACGGCCGCCCAAATCAGCCGGTGCCCGCCGCTGCAAAGCACCGCGCCCACCACTATCCCCTTGCCCCGTGGCTGTGACCTCTAGCTCTGCATCGATGTCGTGAAGCTCCAAGCCGAAGAACGCGCCTGCGGATGCCCAGCAGCGCCGTCGCCGACGCCATCTTCGTTCCCTGCACCGACGGCCGCCGTTGACCGATTCGTCGTCACCAGGCCATCCCCGAGGCCGCTGAGATCACCTACGACCCCGCCGTGAGCTCCTCTCTGTTTCCGCTCTCTCCATTCGCTCGCCCCCATGTTGTACCCGCCGTCTCACCGCAACCGGAGCTCGCTGCCGCCGGCCATGTTGCCGCCGCGGCCATGGCTTGTTTCTGTCGCGTCCGAGCACGGCTTTGTGTTCGTGGGGCTCACAGGAAGCCCATGCGCAGCTCAGCTTGTCCAAAACCCCACCAGGGCCCCGCGCCCGTTACCACCCGAACTCCGGCGCCGCCGCGAGCTCCGTTCCGGCGAGCCCCGGCGTTCCCGCAGCCTCCCACCTACCCCATCAGATGCGGGAGAGCCCGGGCTACGCCCCGGTGCCCTCAGCCGCCGCCTCCATCGCCTTTAGCGCAAGTCCGGCGCGTTGCCGCCGCCATTTTGGTCGCCGGCGTCCAACTCCGGCAGGGGCTGACGTGGCTCCGTCATTAGGAGCTAACCCAACTCACTAAACAACCTACAGGCACTGACAGTAGGCCCCACCCCTGGTCAAACCCCAGTCAGCGCTGGGTTTGACCGGGATTAGTTCCTGTGTCACTGACGTGTGGACCCCGCACGTCAGGTTTGACCTGGACCTGGCCGTTGACTCGCTGACGTCATGCTGGCGTCAGGCTGACGCAGTTAAATCATTTTCTGGATTTATTATTATTCAGGAAATTCCAGAAAATTGCATAAACTTCTAAAAATCATAGAAATTCAACCGTAACTCCAAATTAAATAAATTATATATGACAAATTATCAGAAAAATTCAAGGAATCCATCTGTACCATTTTCATGCATGTTAGAACAACTTATAGCTGCTGTTTAGCACAAATCAATTAAATGACATTTGAATTTCACATATAGAGTTTGGTTTTGAACTTAGGGTTCAAACCAACTTCATTTAACTTTGTTGCTAGCTACATTAGCTCAAACCACAGCATATTGCCATGTCACACTCATGCATGATATTGTTGCATTGCATTGATTGTGTTCTTTTCTGTTGCTGGTATCTGTCCCCTCTTGGTAGATGATGGTTCGACGATGAGTTCGATGACACCGATGAAGAGCTATATTATCTTCAGAAGTGCCAGGCAAGCAAAACCCCCTTGTTCATTCCGATAAAATCCCACTCTCTCGCTCCTGCTCTCTTTTACTGCATTAGGACAACAACGATTCATCTGTTACTTGTTGCGGTAGCTGAACCCCTTTATCCTTTGCATGACCTGTCATTGCCACAGTAAATAGATGAAACCCACTAGTATGAGTAGGAGTTGCTTGAGCCCTATTGTGCCTACTCATTCATGTTTGTTTGTCATGCCTGCTACTGCTTAGAGTTGAGTCAGGTCTGATTCATCGGGGATGAATCAGAGGTGTGTGAACATGTCCTACTATGTGTGAACTAAGTGTGTGAACACGATTTGGTAAAGGTAGCGGTGAGAGGCCATGTAGGAGTACATTGTAACGCCCCAGATATACTTTCCATATTTGTATCCAACTCTTGCCGTCTCCGGCGCTAAGTTATATTTATTTCTCGGGTTCGGGTCTTTGTCTCCGTGTGTTGTTTTTCTTTTTCGTGCATCTCTTATCATGTCATCACGTGCATTGCATTTGCATACATGGTCATCTCATGCATTCAAGCATTTTCCCCATTGTCTGTTTTGCATTCCGGCGCTTCGTTCTCCTCCGGTGGTCATTTCTAGCTTTCTTTCGTGTTTGGGAATTAAAAATTTCCGGATTGGACCGAGACTTGCCAAGCGGCCTTAGACCACCTGTCAAGTTTCGCACCTTTTGGACTTCGTTTGGTAGTCCAACGGTTAACCGAGGGACCGAAAAGGCCTCGTGTGTGTTGCAGCCCAACACCCCCCAAATTTGGCCCAAAACCCACCAAACTCTGCTCCATGTCCTAGAGCGTTCGATCACGATCGTGTGGGCGAAAACCGCACCTCATTTGGACTCTCCTAGCTCCCTCTATGCCTATATATAGACCCCCTCCTCCAAATCCCCGATCCCCTCGTCTCAAACCCTAGCTAAAAAAAAACAGCTCCCAGCCACCGACGGACATGTCCGCCGCCTGACCGGACACATCCGCCGGCGCCCCCGACCACTCCGGTGCCGCCACGTGGCAGGACCACATTGCCGCGGCCGCCGGCCCGCAGGCCCACGCGGGGCCC
>LT934120.1:467220025-467241097 GCA_900231445.1 Triticum turgidum subsp. durum
GCCGGCCCGCACCTCGAGCCGCGGCCCCACCGTCCGCCGGCGCCCGCCGCCGCCCAACCTCGCCGTGGCCACCACCGGGCCCCGCCGCCCTCGTCCGGCTCCTCCGGCGGCCGGGTCGGGCTCCGGCGAGCCTCCCCACGCCCCTGCGGTCCTCCGCCGGCGAGCTCCAACTCCGGTGAACAGTGCCCCGCGGTCAACCTCGAAGTCCGTGCCCGCGAGATCCCGATCTGGATCTGAGATATTTTGACCCGACGGTTGACTTTTCCCTTCAAACCCTAAGTTTTTATGCATTCTTTGACTGCTCATATCTCCGCAACCGTAGCTCCGTTTTGGGCGTATGATATTTCAAAATCTTCGTCTCGACATGTACATCATTTCATACCATTGCATCATTTGCATTTGATGTCATTTTGATGCCCAAAATGCTGTTAGAATGAGGCTTCGTGAGTTAAATTGCAGATCCGTTAGTTCATCATGCACTTTTGTCATTTTTGCCATGTTTAATTCGTGCATGATATGCCTGTGCCCCTTTAGGATGAATTGTTAAGCATTTTGTCTTCTTTCCAGAGGTGCCACCCATGCATTTTTAGGATGTGTGTATTGTCTTGTGCAAGCTTGCGAAGAGAGGTACCTGAGATTGCAGATTTCAGGGACTTAGTGATTTTCACTAAGTCTGGGATATTTTAGTTCATGATGCTATATGTCCAGCTTGTTTCCTAGTGAACCGTGCCTCTTTTGAAGATGATCAGTAAGGGAGTTTTGATATTTATGTTATGCTCTATCCATCCGTGTCTTTGTTTGCATATGTGGAGAGCTCTAGGTTGACTCAATCGAGCTCAACTTTTGCTTCGTTGTTAATCTGGGCAGATCGTCAACTTGTTTGCGATTTTGCCGATGCTATTGTTAGTGATCCGTGCATGCTATGCCAGTGTTCTTGCCATGTATAGCTTGTATTTTGTGCCTTCTTAATGGATGTATGCTTACCTTGCTGTGACTTGCACCATGGTGAGTGCATCGAGCTCGTTTACATGCCTTCGTGAGTTATATTTCAGCATGTCTCAGTTTTCACTAAGTCTGAAAACTGATTGTGTTTTAGCTATGTTCGTGTGCCCGTTAATATATTTTGTGAACCCTTTTGGCCCCAGGTCACTTTGGGTGTTTTGTTAATCTTGTTGAGTAGCTCCATGCCATGTTCTTACTTGTCATGTTCAGGTTTTCTATCATGTTGTTTTGCTTCTCCGAAGAGAGCATCGTGATCTGAAATTTCAGACTAGTGTTAATTTCACTAAGTCTGGAATCTGTTTTGCATTCGCGTTTTAGCCATGCTTGTTTGAACCTCTTAATGGATGAATTTGCCTATGGCTCAGTGCTAGTGTTTTGTTAACCATCTTGTGTACATCACTGCCATGTATTTTGTTTTCATGTTGGGTGGCTGTAGCATGTTCATTTCGTTGCATTTAGGAGCCTACTTGCTGTATATCGCAGATCGGTTCGTTTCGTAAAACGCTCGCCATTTCCAAACCGTAGCTCCGATTCCTATGATCTTTATATCGTTTTGAGGTGATTTCTTCCCCTATATCCAGTGGCACACTTGGTTTTCCAAGTTGATGCCAGGTTCATGCATTTCCTGTCATATCTTGCATTTTGCATCCCGCATCGCATCCCGCATAGCATATCGTCATTTCATCATACTGCTTGGTCTTGCCCGTGGTTAATTATATCCTTGTTGCTTGTTTGTCTTGTTGGGTAGAGCCGGGAGACGAGTTCGCTACCGAGGAGCCCGTTGAGTTTGCTTGTGAGGATCCAGTCAACTCTGACAACTGTGCAGGCAAGATGATCATACCCTCGAAATCACTACTATCTTTGCTATGCTAGATTGCTCGCTCTTTTGCTTTGCCACTGCTACGATGCCTACCATTTGCTTGTCAGCCTCCCAATTGCCATGTTGAACCTCTAACCCACCATTGTCCTAGCAAACCGTTGATTGGCTATGTTACCGCTTTGCTCAGCCCTTCTCATCGCGTTGTTAGTTGCAGGTGAAGGTTGGAGCCGTTCCTTGTTGGAACATTTATTTTACTTGTTGGGATATCATTATATTGCTATGTTATCTTAATGCATCTATATACTTGGTAAAGGGTGGAAGGCTCGGCCTCTCGCCTAGTGTTTTGTTCCACTCTTGCCGCCCTAGTTTCCGTCATATCGGTGTTATGTTCCCGGATTGTGCGTCCCTTACGCGGTTGGGCTATAATGGGAACCCCTTGATAGTTCGCCTTGATTAAAGCTTTTCCAGCAATGCCCAACATTGGTTCTACCATTTGCCACCTAGCCTCTTTTTCCCTTGGGTTTCCGGAGCCCGAGGGTCATCTTATTTTAACCCCCCCCCCCCGGGCCAGTGCTCCTCTGAGTGTTGGTCCGAACCAGGCAGCCTGCAGGGCCACCTCGGGGAAACTCGAGGGTTGGTTTTACTCGTAGCTTGACCTATCCGAGCGTGCCCTGAGAAAGAGATATGTGCAGCTCCTATCGGGATTTGTCGGCACATTCGGGCGGTGTTGCTGGACTTGTTTTGACCTGTCGAATCATCTTGTTGTACCGGGATACCGAGTCTGATCGGTGTGTCTTGGGTGGAGGTCTATTCCTTCGTTGACCATGAGAGCTTGATATGGGCTAAGTTGGGACCCCCCTGCAGGGATTGAACTTTCGAAAGCCGTGCCCGCGGTTATGGGCAGATGGGAATTTGTTGATGTCCGGTTGTAGATTACTTGAACTAAACTTAATTAAAATGAATCAACCGTGTGTGTTACCGTGATGGCCCCTTCTCGGCGGAGTCCGGGAAGTGGACACGGTGTTGGAGTTATGCTTGCGCAGGTTGTTGCTTTAGCTTCTCGCTCGTGCTTCGCCTTCTCTTCTCGCTCTCTTTTGCGTATAAGTTAGCCACCACATATGCTAGTCGCTTGCTGCAGCTCCACTTATATTGCCGTACCTGTCCTATAAGCTTAAATAGTCTTGATCGCGTGGGTGTGAGATTGCTGAGTCCTTGTGGCTCACAGGTACTACAACTCCAGATGCAGGTCCAGGTGATTTCGCTCCAGGTGACGAGTACGAGCTCAAGTGGGAGTACGACGACGACTCTCAGCGATACTACGTGTCTTTTCCGGATGATCAGTAGTGGTGCCTAGTTGGGGTTATCGATTCAGGACCTTGTCGCACGTTGGGTTCTTTTCTATTTTGGCGCCGTAGTCGGGCCATGAGTGTTTGTTTGATGGATGTTATTTATGTACTCTGATGTGACGTGGCGAGTGTAAGCCAACTATGTTATCTCCCCCTTTTATTATATATTACATGGGATGTTGTAATGATTGCCTGACTTGCGACATTGCTTTCAATGCGGTTATGCCTCTAAGTCGTGCCTCGACACGTGGGAGCTATAGCCGCATCGAGGGCGTGACAAGTTGGTAATCAGAGATAGGTTCGACCTTAGGAGCCCCCATTGCTTGATCGTTTTTAGCAGCCGAGTTGTGTCTAGAAAAAAAATGTTTTGAGTCCTTAGGAATTATATATTGGAGAGCTTAGGAATTCTTTTTACTTCCCAGTCTCCTCATCGCTCTGGTAAGGCATCCTGGCGTAGAGTTTTGACTCTTCTCTTCTCAAATTTCACTAAAATTTTTTTTAGGATCACGCGAGTATTTTGGTTTTGTTCCGATAGTTTTGTGACGAGAACATTGTTCTTGGTGCCTCCTGTCTTTAGGGGTTGTGGCAGTGTCCCGGGGAGTTGAGCTCCGAGGTGTTGTCGTCACAATTTTATCGTTGCAATTCTGGTATACTTGAGATATGTGCGCGACATCGGAAATCTCTTTTATGCAGTTCGTTGGTGAGATAACCTCGACGCCACCCAGTACTGGGGCGGGAGTTCGGGAGTATCGCCATAACTTGTATAACGAATGCTTTTCGAAGGTTGAGTTAGATGGTTTCCGAAGTTTTCTTGGTTATGTGTTGAAGGATGGATACAGCTGGATGTAGGATTTGCTAGTTTGGGTGAGATATTATGCTTCCCCTGTATCCCCAACACCTGATTGCATAACTGGAAAGGTTCGGGAATTTCATAGGTGGGAATTCTAGTAGCTCTAGTTCTTCTTCCATGGATATTGGTTTGAGATTGGGATTTCTTACCGATTATTCGTTCTTGATCCGTACCTTGTTGAATTATTTCTCTTCCTTAATTCTTCGTGGCTTCGCAATTTATGGATATGTGACCATTTGAAGAGGAATGCATTCGTTCATTTTGTTCGGATGTGAAGACTATATGTTGCAATTTTCATTCCGTTGGATTCAGCTTCTATATTGTTGTCTATCAATGTGCTAATGGTGGTCAACCTGTTCAGGATGGCTCCTCCAACGCGCACGACTCCGAATCCTGATCCGCCTCCACCTCCGCCTCCTCCGGAAGCATGGCAAGCTGTGATGGCCGCTACTAATGCAAATACACAGTTGATCATGCAAATCCTCCAAGAGCGGAATCAAGGCAGTCAAGGGAATCAAGGCAACAATCAGCACCACTTTGCTACACTGAACCAGTTCCTCGCAAATGGCCCAAAGACGTTCAGCGGTTGTGTTGAGGCTACCGATGCTGACGATTGGCTAGTGGATCTGGGCAAGCATTTTGAATGCAGCAACGTCAGGCCTGCAGATTTCGTCAAGTTCGCTTCTTTCCAGCTCAAAGATCAGGCTGCAGAGTGGTTCCAGCAGTACAAGGATTCCAGAGGTGGACGTCTGATCACTTGGGACGATTTCCGTCAATATTTCCGCGCTCATCACATCCCTCAAAGTGTGGTTGAGAGTAAGCGTCAGGAATTCCGCAATCTGAAGCAAGGCTCTTTGTCTGTCTATGACTACAATAAGTTGTTCCAGAAGCTCGCCCGTTTTGCCAAGCAGGATGTTCCTGATGAGAAGACCATGATCTATCAGTTCAGGGGTGGTCTTCGTGAGGAAATTCAGCTCGCTCTTGTCCTCTTTGAGCCGTTGAGATACGATGAGTTCTACAATATGGCACTGAAGCAAGAGGCTGCTCAGATGAGGTGTGATGCTTCCAGGAAGTGTGCCAGAGATGTTAATCCGTCTTCCTCTACTCAAGTGGTCAAGCAGCAGAAGTATTGGCTTCCTCCTCCTCCGTTCCGTCAGCCGTATCAGCAGAAGAGCAAAGGTGGCAGTGGTTTCTCCCACCCACCCAACCCAGGCTTTCAGAACAAGTCTTCGTCTCAAGCGCCAAGACCAAGTGCTCCGTATCACCGTCCGCTTTCAGAGGTCACGTGCAACAAGTGCCAACAGAAGGGTCACTATGCCAACAAGTGTACCAACCAGAGGCGTCTTCCTCCTCCTCCTCCTGTCAGATCGGCAAGTACAGCTGTGGTCAAGCACAATCCCAAGCACGCCAAGGTCAATATGCTGAATGCAGCTCAGGCTGAGGATTCTTCAGATGTCATTATGGGTAACCTTCCTATTAATGATATTCCTGCAAAAGTTCTTTTTGACACGGGTGCATCGCATTGTTTCATGTCAAAGCCATTTTTTACCAAGCATGAGTTCGTTTCTTCTCATTTGGGTAAACATATGGATATCATTTCTCCTGGCAAACGTTTGAGCGCAAGTCTGGAGGTGCCAGATGTCGCTATCACGATGGGCGATTTCAAGTTTCTTGCTTCTCCTATGGTTCTTGGTAACTCGGATATCGATCTTATTCTCGGGATGGACTGGCTCTCTAAGCATAAAGCTCAGCTTGATTGTGCAGCCAGGCAGATTCAACTGACTCATTCGTCTGAGGATGTCATTGTCTTTGCCGCTCGGGATAATACCATCCGGTTGTTTTCTCTCAATGAGAAGGGTGAATTGGATGCTATTTCGCAGATTCCGGTTGTTTGTGAGTATCAAGACGTCTTTCTAGAAGAGCTCCCAGGAATGCCTCCGCACCGGCCAGTTGAATTTGTTATTGAACTTGAGCCCAGTACGGAACCTGTGTGCAAACGTCCTTACAAGCTCGGCCCCGAAGAGTTGAAGGAGTTGAAGAAACAACTCGATGAGCAAGAAAGATTGGGTCTCATTCGGCCTAGTACTTCTCCGTGGGGTTGTGGTGTTCTTTTTGTGAAGAAGAAGGATGGATCGAGTCGACTTTGTGTGGATTACCGTTCAGTAAACAAGAAGACCATCAAGAACAAATACCCACTTCCCAACATCAATGAGCTGTTCGAACAACTCAAGGGTGCTCAAGTTCTCCAGGCTTGATCTCCGTATGGGGTATCATCAGATTCGTATTCGTGAGCAAGATATTCCCAAGACGGCGTTTAGAACAAGCTTTGGTTCATATGAATACACCGTCATGTCTTTTGGCCTCGCCAACGCTCCTCCGACGTTCTCTCGCATGATGAACTTCATCTTCAGCCCCTACACCAATGAATTCGTTTTGGTCTATCTCGACGACATTCTGGTTTTCTCGAAGAACAAGGAAGATCATGCTAAGCACTTGCGTTTGGTTCTTGACAAGCTCAGAGAACATCAGTTCTACGCCAAGTTCTCCAAGTGTGAATTTTGGCTCGATGAGGTTCTTTATCTTGGTCATATCATCTCTGCCAAGGGCATTCCCGTGAATCCTGAGAAGGTGTCTGCAATTGTGAATTGGGAACCTCCTCAGAACGTAAAGCAACTCCGCAGTTTCCTCGGTCTCGCAAGCTATTGCAGAAGATTCGTTGAAAACTTTTCTAAGATCGCCAAGCCTCTCTCAAATCTTCTTCAGAAGCACGTCAAGTACGTTTGGTCTCCGGAGTGTGATATTGCTTTCAACACTTTGAAAGAGAAATTGATCACTGCTCCAGTTCTGACTCCGCCTGATGAAACCAAGCCGTACGAGGTTTTTTGTGATGCCTCTCTCCAAGGTCTCGGTGCTGTACTGATGCAAGAGAAGAAAGTTGTCGCTTATACCTCTCGCCAGTTGAAGCCTAACGAGAAGAACTACCCCACTCATGATCTCGAGTTGGCGGCAGTAGTGCATGCTCTTTTGACTTGGAGACATCTTCTATTGGGAAGGAAAGTGGACATTTTCACTGATCACAAGAGTCTCAAGTACATCTTCACTCAGCCTAATCTCAACCTCAGGCAGACTCGATGGGTCGAAATGATTCAAGAGTACAATCCGAGTATCGAGTATACTCCAGGCAAGGCCAATGTGATTGCTGACGCTTTGAGCAGAAAAGCATATTGCAACAGTCTGATTCTCAAGCCTTATCAACCCGAGCTTTGTGAAGCTTTCCGCAAACTTAAGCTGCAAGTTGTTCCCCAAGGTTTCCTCGCTAACCTTCAAGTTTCTCCTACCTTGGAAGACCAGATTCGCCAAGCCCAGCTTCTTGATGATATGGTGAAGAAGGTGAAGATTGGTATTGCAAAGAGTCAGTCCAAGTACAAGTGCTACCGACTTGATGACAAGGACACTCTCTTCTTCGAGGATCGAATTGTTGTGCCCAAAGGTGAACTTCGTAAGGTGATCATGAACGAGGCTCACAACTCTCTCCTCTCCATCCACCCTGGTAGTACGAAGATGTATCAGGACCTCAAGCAAGCTTATTGGTGGACTCGAATGAAGCGCGAGATCGCTCAATTCGTGAATGAATGTGATGTCTGCAGAAGAGTGAAGGCAGAACACCAAAGGCCAGCTGGTCTCCTCCAACCTCTTGCCATTCCAGAATGGAAGTTTGACCACATTGAAATGGACTTCGTGACTGGGTTTCCAAAGTCCAAGCGTGGCAATGATGCTATCTTCATTGTCATCGACAAGCTCACCAAAGTGGCTCACTTTCTGCCTATCAAAGAGTCGATCACTGCAGCTCAATTAGCGGAACTCTATACCTCTCGCATTGTCTCTCTGCACGATATTCCTCAAGTGATATCTTCAGATCGTGGCAGCATCTTTATCTCCAAGTTTTGGGATTCTTTTCAGAAGGCCATGGGCACCAACATCCGCTTCAGCACAGCTTTCCATCCTCAAACGAGCGGTCAAGTCGAGCGTGTCAACCAGATTCTCGAAGACATGCTCAGGGCTTGTGTGATTTCTTTCGGCATGAAGTGGGAGGACTGTCTTCCTTATGCTGAATTCTCGTACAACAACAGCTTTCAAGCAAGTTCGGGCAAGGCCCCCTTTGAAATTCTATATGGCAGGAAGTGCCGTACCCCTCTCAACTGGTCTGAAACCGGTGAATGTCAGCTGCTGGGTAATGACTTAATCACAGAAGCAGAAGATATGTGCAAAGTCATTTGTGATAACCTCAAAGCAGCTCAATCCCGCCAGAAGAGCTACTATGATAGTAAGCACCGCCAGAAGATATGTGCAAAGTCATCCATGTCTTTGTTTGCATATGTGGAGAGCTCTAGGTTGACTCAATCGAGCTCAACTTTTGCTTCGTTGTTAATCTGGGCAGATCGTCAACTTGTTTGCGATTTTGCCGATGCTATTGTTAGTGATCCGTGCATGCTATGCCAGTGTTCTTGCCATGTATAGTTTGTATTTTGTGCCTTCTTAATGGATGTATGCTTACCTTGCTGTGACTTGCACCATGGTGAGTGCATCGAGCTCGTTTACATGCCTTCGTGAGTTATATTTCAGCATGTCTCAGTTTTCACTAAGTCTGAAAACTGATTGTGTTTTAGCTATGTTCGTGTGCCCGTTAATATATTTTGTGAACCCTTTTGGCCCCAGGTCACTTTGGGTGTTTTGTTAAGCTTGTTGAGTAGCTCCATGCCATGTTCTTACTTGTCATGTTCAGGTTTTCTATCATGTTGTTTTGCTTCTCCGAAGAGAGCATCGTGATCTGAAATTTCAGACTAGTGTTAATTTCACTAAGTCTGGAATCTGTTTTGCATTTGCGTTTTAGCCATGCTTGTTTGAACCTCTTAATGGATGAATTTGCCTATGGCTCAGTGCTAGTGTTTTGTTAACCATCTTGTGTACATCACTGCCATGTATTTTGTTTTCATGTTGGGTGGCTGTAGCATGTTCATTTCGTTGCATTTAGGAGCCTACTTGCTGTATATCGCAGATCGGTTCGTTTCGTAAAACGCTCGCCATTTCCAAACCGTAGCTCCGATTCCTATGATCTTTATATCGTTTTCAGGTGATTTCTTCCCCTCTATCCACTGGCACACTTGGTTTTCCAAGTTGATGCCAGGTTCATGCATTTCCTGTCATATCTTGCATTTTGCATCCCGCATCGCATCCCGCATAGCATATCGTCATTTCATCATACTGCTTGGTCTTGCCCGTGGTTAATTATATCCTTGTTGCTTGTTTGTCTTGTTGGGTAGAGCCGGGAGACGAGTTCGCTACCGAGGAGCCCGTTGAGTTTGCTTGTGAGGATCCAGTCAACTCTGACAACTGTGCAGGCAAGATGATCATACCCTCGAAATCACTACTATCTTTGCTATGCTAGATTGCTCGCTCTTTTGCTTTGCCACTGCTACGATGCCTACCATTTGCTTGTCAGCCTCCCAATTGCTATGTTGAACCTCTAACCCACCATTGTCCTAGCAAACCGTTGATTGGCTATGTTACCGCTTTGCTCAGCCCTTCTCATCGCGTTGTTAGTTGCAGGTGAAGGTTGGAGCCGTTCCTTGTTGGAACATTTATTTTACTTGTTGGGATATCATTATATTGCTATGTTATCTTAATGCATCTATATACTTGGTAAAGGGTGGAAGGCTCGGCCTCTCTCCTAGTGTTTTGTTCCACTCTTGCCGCCCTAGTTTCCGTCATATCGGTGTTATGTTCCCGGATTGTGCGTCCCTTACGCGGTTGGGCTATAATGGGAACCCCTTGATAGTTCGCCTTGATTAAAGCTTTTCCAGCAATGCCCAACATTGGTTTTACCGTTTGCCACCTAGCCTCTTTTTCCCTTGGGTTTCCGGAGCCCGAGGGTCATCTTATTTTAACCCCCCCGGGCCAGTGCTCCTCTGAGTGTTGGTCCGAACCAGGAAGCCTGCGGGGCCACCTCGGGGAAACTCGAGGGTTGGTTTTACTCGTAGCTTGACCTATCCGAGCGTGCCCTGAGAAAGAGATATGTGCAGCTCCTATCGGGATTTGTCGGCACATTCGGGCGGTGTTGCTGGACTTGTTTTGACCTGTCGAATCATCTTGTTGTACCGGGATACCGAGTCTGATCGGTGTGTCTTGGGTGGAGGTCTATTCCTTCGTTGACCGTGAGAGCTTGTTATGGGCTAAGTTGGGACCCCCCTGCAGGGATTGAACTTTCGAAAGCCGTGCCCGCGGTTATGGGCGGATGGGAATTTGTTAATGTCCGGTTGTAGATTACTTGAACTAAACTTAATTAAAATGAATCAACCGTGTGTGTTACCGTGATGGCCCCTTCTCGGCAGAGTCCGGGAAGTGGACACGGTGTTGGAGTTATGCTTGCGCAGGTTGTTCCTTTAGCTTCTCGCTCGTGCTTCGCCTTCTCTTCTCGCTCTCTTTTGCGTATAAGTTAGCCACCACATATGCTAGTCGCTTGCTGCAGCTCCACTTATATTGCCGTACCTGTCCTATAAGATTAAATAGTCTTGATCGCGTGGGTGTGAGATTGCTGAGTCCTTGTGGCTCACAGATACTACAACTCCAGATGCAGGTCCAGGTGATTTCGCTCCAGGTGACGAGTACGAGCTCAAGTGGGAGTACGACGAGGACTCTCAGTGATACTACGTGTCTTTTCCGGATGATCAGTAGTGGTGCCTAGTTGGGGTTATCGATTCAGGACCTTGTCACACGTTGGGTTCTTTTCTATTTTGGCGCCGTAGTCGGGCCATGAGTGTTTGTTTGATGGATGTTATTTATGTACTCTGATGTGACGTGGCGAGTGTAAGCCAACTATGTTATCTCCCCCTTTTATTATATATTACATGGGATGTTGTAATGATTGCCTGACTTGCGACATTGCTTTCAATGCGGTTATGCCTCTAAGTCGTGCCTCGACACGTGGGAGCTATAGCCGCATCGAGGGCGTGACATACATGGTGGGTTGTCTCATTGCAGCCGTCTTGAGGAACTGAGTTCTGTGTTCGTGATCCATGACCAGTTACTACCACACATTGGGTTCCGGTAACTTGACCCCTCTCGACTTATTAATCAACATGATCTCTGTCCAGGAGTTGCAACTAGTTTCTGGTGTTTGTAGGTAGTGTTAGTAGTCTACCAAGTGGCACCCGGTACAGGTGGGCTTGGGACAGACTAGGCACAGTGGCACGGTGTACCAAGCGTACATCCACCCGTCAAGGTGGGCTTGGGAACCCTGCTCACATCGTTTGGGGCCGTGAGCGACACCCCGGCCGGATCTCCTTGCGGATGGAACCCGAATAGGCGATAAACCTGGACTAGAGACTTGTTCGGTTAGTCAGGTCGTGGCCGACTCCCTCGCCCGGCTTCCGCTTGAAGGTTGCCGAGGTACATGATGTGTACAGGGCGGTAAGTGGCGAGAGCGTGTGTGAAGAAGTACACCCCTGCAGGGTTAACATCATCTATTTGAATAGCCGGATTCCTCGGATATGGAAACTTGGACTCCTTGTACAGTTCATAGACAAGTGGAAGTGGATACTCTAAAATATGCAAGATAAGCGTGAGTGCTATGGATGGCGTTCTCGTAGGGAGACGGGAGCTGATCCATAGTGGTGTATTGATATGGTGAATATGTGGACTCGTGTGCGCCACCTCAAAAGAGTTACTTGCAGTCGTAGTTCAGGATAGCCACCGAGTCAAAGCTAGCTTGCTGCAGTTAAACTCCACCACCCCCTTTGTTGATAACGATGCATATGTAGATAGATCTGATGTAAGTCTTGCTGGGTACATTTGTACTCACGTTTGCCTATTTTATGTTTTGCAGAGAGACTTCAGTCTCGCTAGTAGTACCGTGTGGACTTCGACGTTTAGCTTGTTACCTCAGCTACGATCTTGTGCCCTCGGCAGGATCTGGTAGATAGTCAGGCTTCTCAGCCTTTTTCATTTATAGATGTCTGTACTCAGACATGTTAAGCTTCCGCTTGTGCTTTGACTTGTATGCTCTGATTGTTGGGTCATGAGACCCATGTTTGTAATATCTCGCTCCTCGGAGCCTAATGAATAAATACTTGAGTCGTAGAGTCATTTTGTGATGCCATGTTGTATTGCACATATCGAGCATATTGTGTGTATGTTATTGAAATGCTTGGTATGTGTGGGATCTGACTATCTAGTTGTTTATCTTTAGTAGCCTCTCTTACCGGGAAATGTCTCCTAGTGTTTCCACTGAGCCATGGTAGCTTGCTACTGCTCCGGAACACTTAGGCTGGCCGGCATGTGTCCTTCTTCGTTCCTGTGTCTGTCCCTTCGGGGAAATGTCACGCGATGAATACCGGAGTCCTGTTAGCCCGCTACAGCCCGGTTCACCGGAGTCCTGCTAGCCCAGTGCTACAGCCTGGATTCACTCGCTGATGACCGACACGTTCGATGCTGGGTCATGGATGCCTGTCCCTGTAAGTTTGTGCCACTTTGGGTTTACGACTAGCCATGTCAGCCCGGGCTCCTTATCATATGGATGCTAGCAACACTGTCATATACGTGTGCCAAAAGGCGCAAACGGTCCTGGGTAAAGGTAAGGCTACACCCGTGGGAATACCGTGCGTGAGGCCGCAAAGTGATATGAGGTGTTACATGCTAGATCGATGTGGCATTGAGTCGGGGTCCTGACAGCAAGACCTCTCGCAACTGCACGAGCAAGCTCGGCAGGTGATGCAGGGCATTGCGTAGGCTTTGTGGCGGGCAAGCTTCCTGCCGAATGGCATGGGGGACCTTGTGGACATGCTTCAAGGAGCACGGCGGCCCTTCCGTTTGTGGAAGATATTATCCTGCCGGCAAGGTGCAAGAGAAGCATGGGCTATGGTGAAGACGAGCTACACTAAGCTGGACCCAAACCGTATGGCCGAAGTTGGGCCGGCAGGGCTAGATGGGCAAGAAATTCCAGTGAGTCTGGTATATGACCAGGTGGCATTAGCCGCAAAGTATTATCAACAGGATTGTAAGCTAGATAGGCTGTTGGATGGTATAGAGGAGGAATATAGTCAGTCCAAGTGACTGTGTAATTCGATGGACATAAGTAGCCCCTAGCCAGATTAAAATCATTTGTCATGGCGGACATTTTCGCTTCACTCCCCGGATCCTACAGTCCGGGGTGTGTCCCAATACCCGCTCAGTTATACAAAACTGGAGTATGCATGGAAACAAGGCGTAGGGGTCATAAGTGCTTGAACAGACAAGTACCCAACTAGTTATGTTATATTACATGGATAGTAAGAAACATCTTCCAGGGAGAATGGTTCCGTTAAGGCTTCCTTTCCCTGGGTAAGCATGCGAAAAGGCACATGTCCGGAATGCGAACCGTGGCGCAGGATACAAAACTTCTGGGGATTTATGTTATGATAAACGAAGACATCTTTTGTTCACCGACCGAATATTCTCTTAAGGAAACTAGCTTTCGGCTTCACCCAGTCTGAGGTACACATCTGGCGGAACCGGCAGTAACAATCACAGAGGTGCTCCCCTTATGCCCTAGCCGAATTAACGGGAACGTAGGGCATAAACACAGGAGCCAGGGAACCCACCTTGGCCACATCTTATGTCATATCGATGCATATAATGGTGAAGAAAAGGCACACATGGAAAACACATGTGTGATGGGCAAAAAACCCTTTAGAGTAAGTTAGGTTTAGCTTCCGTATAGGAAGCCCCCAGGTATTTCATACACACATAGTGCGGCCGGAAAAATCCAGGAGTCCATACTGTATTGAATACTTTGTGTGAAGAAAAAAAAAGATTGAGAATGGAAGAGGGAGGGAGCATAATTAAAAAGGAGGAGGTAAGGAGACGAACACTAAGTTCAGCGCTAGGTGTAGAATCTCCGGAGTCTGGCCGCGTTCCATGGGTTGGGCTCGAGTCTATTATCGGACGCATTACGTAAGCGGTACGCTCCTCCTGTGAGAACTTTGTCGATGACGAAGGGGCCTTCCTGCTTTGGTTTGAGCTTGTCCTTCTTCTTCTCCAATAAGCGTAGAACGAGCTCGCAAATATTAAAAGTTTTGGCCCACACTTCTCTGCTTTGGTATCGTCGAGCCTGTTGCTGATCGAATGTGGGACGGGCCTTCACGATGTCGTGCTCCTCCTCCATGGCGTCCAAGTTATCCTGCCGATCTAACTCGGCTTCCTTCTCTTCGTACATGCGTACGCATGGCGAATCATGTATTATGTCGCACGGTAGTACTGCTTCCGCGCCGTACAACATAAAAATGGTGTATATCCGATGGTGTGATTCGACATGGTCCGCAGCCCCCAGAGTACGGAGTCGAGCTCCTAGACCCAATGAGTGTCCGACTCTTTCAAGGATCGCACTAGTCTGGGTTTGATGCCGCTCATGATGAGACCGTTTGCCCGTTCAACCTGGCCATTTGTTTGAGGATGGTAGACAGAAGCATAGTCGAGCTTAATGCCCATTTTGCCGCACCAAGCTTTCACTTCATCGGCTGTGAAATTTGAGCCATTATCAGTGATGATGCTGTGGGGGACACCGTATCGGTGTACGACCCCGGATATAAAGTCTATTACTGGTCCGGGTTCACCCATTTTCACTGGTTTGGCTTCTATCTATTTGGTGTACTTGTCTACCATGACCCATAAGTATTTTTTCTTGTGGCTTCCCCCTTTAAGGGTCCAACCATATCCAGCTCCCAGACCGCGAAGGGCCAAGTTATGGGGATTGTTTGGAGAGCGGTAGGGGGCATATGACTCTGATTGGGAAATAGCTGGCAACAGACGCAGTGTTGGACAAGGTCCTGTGCGTCTGCTCGGGCCGTTAGCTAATAGAAACCTGTACGGAAGGCCTTGCTGACTAGTGCGCAAGCGGCGGCATGGTGCCCGCCCAGTCCGGCATGGATTTCAGCCAAGAGCTGCCGCCCTTCCTCTTCGGAGATGCACCTTGGGAGCACTCCGGTCGCACTTTTCTTATAGAGTTCCCCTTCATGGACTTTGTAAGCTTTAGAACGTTGCATGATGCAGCATGCTTCATTTTGATCTTCGGGGAGCTCCTGCCTATTTAGGTAGGCCAAGAAAGGCTCAGTCCACGGGGCAATGACAGCCATTATTTCGTGGGCTGACGATGTTATTTCGGTGGTAGAGCCTCTGATTATGTCTGATAGTTCGGAATCTGGGGATGTATTCGGATCCGTGCTGGTACTGCCGGACTCCCCTTCCCATACCACGGATGGCTTGAACAGCCCTTCTAGGAATATGTTAGGTGGGACAGGGTCGTGTTTAGCACCGATGCAGGCAAGGACATCTGCCCGCTTGATTGTTTTCTCGAGCCACCTGGTGGAATTCGAGCCCCTCGAACCGAGTTGAAATTTTAAGGACGACATTACGGTAGGCTTCCATTTTCGGATCCTTGGCGTCAAAGTCTCCGTTTATTTGTGATATAGCAAGGTTTGAATCCCCACGTACCTCTAGGCGTTGAATTCCCATAGAGACTGCCATCCGAAGACCGTGCAACAGAGCCTCATATTCGGCTGCATTGTTGGAGTCTGTGTATAATATTTGGAGGACGTATTGGACCGTGTGTCTGGTGGGAGATGTCAGGACTACGCCTGCTCCCAATCCGGCCAGCATTTTAGAGCCGTCGAAGTGCATGATCCAGTTAGAGTACGCGCCGTACTCTTTAGGGAGTTCGGCTTCCGTCCATTCGGCGACAAAGTCAGCTAGTACTTGCGACTTGATAGCCTGCCGAGGCTTGTATGTTATGTCGAACGGAAGGAGCTCGATGGCCCATTTAGTGATCTGGCCTGTGGCATCGCGGTTATTTATTATATCGTTTAGTGGTACTTTGGAGGCCACCGTAATCGAACACTCTTGAAAGTAGTGTCGTAGCTTTCGGGATGCCATGAAGACCGCGTATGCTATTTTTTGGTAGTGTGGGTATCGGGATTTGTATGGGGTGAGGACCGTGGATGCGTAATAAACCAGCTTCTGTAGAGGGAATTTGTATCCGTCAAGCTCTCTTCGACGACGAGTATTGCGCTTACAACTTGATGTGTTGCAGCTATGTACAGCAGCATAGGTTCGCCGATATTTGGCGCTGTTAGGACTGGATTATTGGCCAATAAGGTCTTTATTCCATCGAGTACGGCCGCGGCTGCATCTCTCCACACAAAGTGTTCGGTGCGCCGAAGAAGGCGGTAAAGAGGTAATGCCTTTTCTCCTAACTTGGAGATAAAGCGGCTCAAAGCAGCCACGCATCCAGCTAGTTTCTGGATGTGTTTGAGGTCTGTTGGTATAGCCAACTGCGACAAAGCTCGGATTTTTGCCGGATTAGCTTCAATTCCTCTATTAGAAACGATGAAGCCCATCATTTTTCCAGAGGGGACGCCAAAAATGCATTTCTCTGGATTCATCTTGATGTCGTATGTTCGGAGGTTGTCGAACGTAAGCCTCAAGTCATCTATTAGGGTTTCGACGTGTCTTGTTTTTATGACTACGTTATCCTCGTATGCCTCCACTGTTTTGACAATTTGCTTTTCCAGGCATGTTTGAATCATGCGTTGGTAGGTTGCACCGGCATTCTTAAGCCCAAAAGGCATAGTGTTGAAGCAGAAAGGGCCATATGGCATTATGAAAGCTGTTGCAGCTTGGTCGGACTCTGCCATCTTTATTTGATGGTATACAGAGTATGCATCGAGGAAACACATCGACTCGTGTCCTGCTGTGGTGTCGATGATTTGATCGATGCGAGGGAGGGGAAAGGGATCCTTGGGGCAAGCTTTGTTGAGGTCTTTGAAGTCGATGCATAGGTGCCAGGATTTGTCCTTCTTTGGTACCATTACCAAGTTCGCCAGCCAATCCGGATGTTTGATATCTCTGATGAAGCCGGCCTCAAGTAGCTTGGCTAGCTCCTCCCCCATGGCTTGTCGTTTGGGCTCTGAAAATCGCCTTAGGGTCTGTTTAACAGGTTTGTATCCCTTTAGTATGTTAAGGCTATGTTCGGCCAATCCGCGCGGGATGCCCGGCATGTCCGATGTGTGCCAGGCGAAAATGTCCCAATTCTCGCATAAGAAGTCTCGCAGTGCAGTGTCCATAGAGGGGCTCAACTGTGTCCTGATGGAAGCTATCTTCATGGGGTCCGTTGGTTGGATTTGGAATTTGACTATCTCATCTGCGGGTTTGAATGAGGTGAACTTGGGTCGCTTGTCGAGTATCACGTCGTCCCTGTCCACGGTGGCGCGCAGTGTTGTTAATTCTTCTGCTGCTAGGGCTTCATATAACGCTTCCAAGGCTAGTGCTGCGGTTTTGTTTTCGGCGCGGAGTGCGACGTCCGGATCACTAGCTAGAGTGATGACTCCCTTGGGTCCGAGCATTTTAAGCTTCATGTACCCGTAATGGGGTATAGCTTGAAAGCTTGCAAACGTGTCCCGCCCTAGAAGGGTGTGGTATCCGCTGCTGAAAGGAGCCACTTGGAACGTGATTTCTTCGGACCTGTAATTCTCTGGGGTGCCCAATACCACATCGAGTGTGATTTTCCCCGCACATCGTGCTTCCCGACTAGGGATAATTCCCCTGAAGGTTGTGCCACTTTGTTCTATGCGGCTTTTATCAATTTCCATCTTCTTGAGTGTTTCTTCGTAGATCAAGTTTAATCCGCTTCCGCCGTCGATGAGTACTTTAGTGAGCCGAAATCCGTCCACTATTGGGCTAAGGACCAAAGCGGCTGGTGCCTGGATGGTCTGGAATTGGGGTTCGTCTCTAGCATTGAAAGTTATAGCAGTATCGTTCCACGGATTTATTTTTGCCACATGGAAGATTTCCGCGGAGCTTCGTTGATATCGCTTGCGCCTATTGTTTGAGGCGAAAGTCTCAAAGACTGTTAGTACCATATTGTGTTCCTTGGCGGGATGTTGTTCTGCTTTATGGCTTTCGAGGAGATCCTCGCCACTTTTTGCTACCTGCCGGAGTATCCAACATGCCCTAAGGCTATGGGTTGGTGTTGCACCCGGCGTATTGTGAAGCTTACATGGCCCATTGAGCCATTCTTCCAATACAGTTCCACACCCTTGGGCGGGTTTTGGTTTCTTGGGAATTGAATAGGTCGACTTACGAGAGTTCGGCCGTTTAGTTCGGACAAAGGTTCTGGTGAGGGCCGTACTATCCCAAAATTCTGTTTGGGTCTTCCAGGTGCTTTCCATCGCACAATACTTCTGTACTATGGTTTCCAAGTCCGCAAAGTGTACTATGTCACGGCGACTTATAGAATTAAGGAGTCCTTTGTTCGTGCAGTTTTTGCAGAAAAGTGAGACTATGTACTCCTTGTGGCAGTCCTCGACCTTGTTAAGCGCAAGGAGGAATCTAGCCCAGTAACAATGTACCATCTCCTGGGGCTCTTGCCTGATGCGGGAGAGACGGTTTAAGTCCGACTGAGTGTCGTTGGCTGAATCCGGATTTTGATCCGATCTAACACCCGGGTGCACGGGAGGTTCCGAGCCTGACAGTTCGGGATCTGGAGTATTACCCAATCTCTTTGGCTCAATGCCCGATTCTAAATCTTGGACCCGGGTCATGTCTTCCTTTGAGTAGGTGTTCGGCTCACTGAGTTTGGTGATCCAGACATAACTCGTTCTTAAAGTTGAGGGGTAACCCGTGTGTGGTTCCTCCACTACTCTATTTCATGGGTGGCTGGCGGGGATCTAATGTCCCTTTGGTCGGGTTTAAGCCCAATCCATTCATAGTCTGTAGAGACTCCCAAAGTGGCGATGCGATCCAAGAGCTCATTAAGGGAGGAGACCTCAATCGGATTCATCTGTTTGGCAAGCTCCGAATTGATGCGAAGGTTATGCGTGACGACCCAAGAGTCCATCATTGGCGCCACAGCCGATGGGGCGGCCATAATGAAGCCTCCAAGTCGGAGAGTTTGGCCTACAGCCAGCGCTCCCCCAGAGGTGATGTCGTCCTTGACAACGAGACGAGTCATCGAGCATTACGGTGACCACACAGAGGAACTCTCAATGAAAGCACCAATGTCGGTGTCAAAACCGGAGGATCTCGGGTAGGGGGTCCTGATCTGTGCGTCATAGGCTGATGATAACAGGAAACAAGGGACACAATGTTTACCCAGGATCGGGCCCTCTCGATGGAGGTAAAACCCTACTTCCTGCTTGATTAATATTGAAGATATGAGTAGTAAAATAGTAGATCTACCACGAGATCGTAGAGGCTAAACCCTAAGAGCTAGCCTATGATGGTATGATTGTAATTGTGATCGGCCTTCTAAGGACTAACCTCTCCGGTTTATATAGACACCGGAGAGGGCTAGGGTTTACATGGAGTCGGTTACAAGGAAGGAAACATAATATCTGGATCGCCAAGCTTACCTTCCACGCAAAGGAGAGTCCCATCCGGACACGGGCCGGAGTCTTGAGTCATGTATCTCCACACTTCAATAGTCCGGACGATGTATATAGTCCGGCTTTCTGGATAACCCCTAATCCAGGACTCCCTTGCCCCCCCCTCTCCCCCTACTTATAGCCCCAGGCTGCGAAGCCGAGGAGGTGAGTCGTGGGATTAACTGTGCCCCACTCCCCCCATGATCCCATGATTACTATGCCAGTTAAGGACCGTATAAATTGCCACAGAATCTCAACCATCTGCCTCGGACGCAGCGGATCCGCGCGCATGCCGAGGTCTTGTAGTGGTGGGCCCCGTGAGGGAGTCCTGGATTAGGGGGTATCCGGACAGCCGGACTATATACTTTGGTCGGACTGTTGGACCGTGAAGATACAAGACTCAAGACTTCGTCTCGTGTCCAGATGGGACTCTCCTTTGCGTGGAAGACAAGCTTGGCGATCCAGATATTATATTTCCTTCTTTGTAACCGACTCCATGTAAACCCTAGCCCTCTCTGATGTCTATATAAACCGGAGAGTTTAGTCCTTAGAGACAGAATCATAATCATCATAGGCTAGCTTCTAGGGTTTAGCCTCTACGATCTCGTGGTAGATCAACTCTTGTAACACTCATATCATCAATATCAATCAAGCAGGAAGTAGGGTTTTACCTCCATCGAGAGGGCTGGAACCTAGGTAAACATTGTGTCCCTTGCCTCCTGTTACCATTAGCCTTAGACGCACAGATCGGGACCCCCTACCCGAGATCTGCCAGTTTTGGCACCGACATTAGTGCTTTCATTGAGAGTTCCTCTATGTCGTCGCTGCAAGGCTCGATGGCTCCCTCAATCACCAACAACAACATGGTCCAAGGTGAGACTTTCCTCCCCGGACAGATCTTCGTGTTCGGCGGCTTTGCACTGTGGGCGAATTCGCTTGGCCATCTGGAGCAGATCGACAGCTATGCCCCTGGCCACCAGGTCAGGTTCGGAAACCTAAACTACAAGGCCGATATCCGCGGAGACTTGATCTTCAATGGATTCGGGCCTATGCCAGGAGCGCCGGACAGTCACGACGAGCACGGCTTAGACCTGCTGTCGGACAGTGCTCGGGATATCGCCCCTGCAGGAACCCCGAACCTAAATCCGGGGCAGATTGCATCACCCGAGGACGGATGGATGGACCCTGCCCCAGAGGTTGCACCCTTATCAGCGATAGAACCAAACACACACTTCACCCCCAAGGAAGCCTGTGACTCCGGACCCCTGGACTCGTATCCGGCCGTAGGTTCCAGTCCGCGCACCTCCGAGCCCGTTGAATCTAGTTGGGCTCCGGTAATGGAGTTCACTGCTGCTGATATTTTCCAGCACTCGCCCTTTGGCGACATGCTAAACTCGTCAAAGTCTCTCTCTTTGTCAGGAGACTTTCGGCCGAACTATGTCCGGCTCGAGTGGGAAGCTGGCGACGAGCAAATTCGTTGCCCACCCACCACCCACTTCATAGCCACGGTCGATGATTTGACCGATGTGCTCGATTTCGACTCCGAAGACATCGACGGTATGGACAACGATGTAGGAGAAGAACAGGAACCACCACACATGGGGC
>LT934120.1:467241259-467319501 GCA_900231445.1 Triticum turgidum subsp. durum
GGTGGCCACTCCGAAAGAAACCATCGGCAATGAGGCAAAGGAGGATAACCCCTCATGGAAGAAAGCAAAGCATGGGCGGCATCAGTGCTGCTCCAAGCCCCGCCACAGTAATACCGGCACTGGAGACGAAAACAATCCGGACGGTGCCGAATATGAATACAACCCCGACGAACTTGCCTTGGAGCAAGCCGAACAGGAAGATGGGCAGGACAGCCCAGACGAACAGGCGACATACGGATATCCGGAGGAGGACAACTACATTCCCCCCTCCGAAGACGAGATTAGCCTCGGCGACGATGAGTAAGGCGTGCCTGAGGACCCCGTAGAGCAGGAGCGCTTGAAGCGCCGGCTTATCGCCACTACGAGGAGCCTGAAGAAGAAGCAGCAGTAGCTCCAAGCTGATCAAGACCTGCTCACAGACAGATGGACAGAAGTCCTAGCAGCCGAGGAATATGGACTCGAGCGCCACACGGTTGACCGGCCACCTCGTGGCCGGGATAAAACGGCATATCAACCCGAATACCAGCCCACACCCCCACGCCAGTTCACTACGGCCCGGGGCAATACACAGGACCTGCGAGACATATTGGAAAACAACGCAAGTCAACCAAGATCGATCTACGGATCACGGGGGTGCACCACAGCACATGACAATGACCGTCATGCTGGATACACTAACAATAAGTCCGGCCAGGCCGAACACAACCGACTAGAGTTAGTCGGTATGCGTCGCGACGTAGCCCGGCATAGAGGCGCCGCACACCCCCTTTGCTTCACTCACGAAGTGATGGATCATGAATTTCCAGAAGGGTTTAAACCCGTAAACATTGAATCATATATTGGCACAACGGACCCCGCAGTTTGGATCGAAGACTTCCTTCTCCACATTCACATAGCCCGCGGAGACGATCTATGCGCCATCAAGTATCTTCCCCTTAAGCTCAAAAGACCAGCCAGGCACTGGCTAAATAGCTTGCCGGCAATTTCCATCGGTAGTTGGGAAAACCTGGAGGACGCTTTCCTCGACAACTTCCAGGGATCATACGCGCGACCACCGAATGCTGATGACTTGAGCCACATCACCCAATAGCCCGGAGAGTCAGCCAGAAAATTCTGGACTTGGCAGCCTTCAAGCATAATATCCGTGACGAGTGGCTCGCCCGGCATCTCGGCCAGGAAAAAACAAAATCCATGGTGGCCCTCACGACACTCATGACACGCTTTTGCACAGGCGAGGATAGCTGGTTGGCTCGCAGCAGCACCACGCCAATAAACTCCGGCACTTCAGACGTCCGTGACAATAACGGCAAGCCACGCGCAACAGACATAAGCGTCGGAACAATGGCGACAATGCTGAAGACACGACAGTCAACGCCGGATTCAGTGGCTCAAAATCCGGTCAGCGGAAAAAGCCGTTCAAAAGAAACAATCAGGGACCGTCCAGCCTGGACCGCATACTTGACCGCTCATGCGAAATTCATGGCACCCCGGATAAGCCAGCAAATCACACTAATAGAGACTGTTGGGAGTTCAAGCAGGCCAGCAAGATAAATGCCGAGAACAAGGACAAGGGGCTGCACAGGGACGACGATGAAGAACCCCGGTGTCCGAACATGGGGGGACAGAATAAATTTCCTCCTCGGGTAAAAACGGTCAACATGATCTACGCTACCCACATCCCCAAACGGGAACGGAAGCGAGCACTACGGAACGTCTATGCGATGGAGCCAGTTGCCCCAAAATTCAACCCATGGTCAGCCGGTCCGATCAATTTTGATCGTAGGGCGGTTCAGCCGCATTGGTCATAGACCCAATCTTCGACGGATTTCACCTCACAAGAGTCCTTATGGATGGAGGCAGCATCCTGAACCTGCTTTATCAGGACACAGTGCGCAAAATGGGCATTGACCCTTCAAGGATCAAGCCCACCAAAACTACCTTTAAAGGTGTAATTCTAGGGGTAGAGGCCCGTTGCATGGGCTCCATAACACTGGAAGTGGTCTTAAGATCCCGAGATAACTTCCAAAGTGTGGAGTTAATCTTCGACATCGTCCCTTTCTGTAGCGGCTATCATTCACTACTTGGATGAACCGCATTCGCTCAATTCAATGCGGTACCACACTATGCATACCTTAAGTTCAAGATGCCAGGACCTCGCGGGGTCATAACAGTCAACGGAAACATGGACAGCTCTCTCCGTACAGAAGAGCACACTGCAGCCCTCGCGGCAGAAGTGCAAAGCAGCTTCCCTCTGCAAACCACCAATCCGGCGACAACAACTCCGAACACCATCAAACGAGTCCCAAGTACCCCGATACGGGATCGCCTGGCACGCCAAGAGCACGACTAGAAGTCTGGCCTCCGCTCCAGCCCCATTAATGCAACATTTGTGCCGTGCGTACACAATTACGTACTCGAAATACCATGGGCATAGGCAGAGGCACAAAAGTGGCATAGTCAACAGTGCAGTTCAGCCGCAACATACTTTAATAACCCCCTTTATCTTTCAGGACCCTGCTTCGGGGCAGCCTCTTCAGAAGAGCCGGATTATCGGACTTCCACTGGAGAGAAATCCAAGGGGGCAAAAGGCTTTACGCACGAAAGGAATACCCAGGTGGAATCTATTCACGATCATTATACCTGTTTTATTTACCTATATGCGGCCCGCCCTTGGATAGGACATGTCAAATAGTCCTATTTACCTCTGCTTAATGCATTCATAGTAAACATACACTTAGACGTATTATACATCAATGGAAAATTATATACAGCGTCAGCTTATTATTCCTATCTGCACATTTTTCTATAAATGTTTATTGCATCCGTGCACTTTGGTACGTTTAGTTTGCCAGGGGCTTCTTATGGCGCCCCGTAATACGGCAAGGTAAGTCCGAACACTTTCAATAGTGCGGCACCCCAAATTTATAGCATTATATGCATCAGCTCCGAATCATGTCTTGGGTCAATAGTTGGGTTAGCCAGGCTCCCTTGTTTTGGTACCTTACGTTCCGTTATATCGGCTAAGGTAGCACAGGGAGAACTACTGTGATTGTGTCCCGGTTCTTCCGGACAAGCACCTCAGTAGAGAAAGCCGAAAACTGATCGGCATGATGTGGCGAGAGCTGGTCGCTGTTCGAGAGGTTTTAAATCCTTAAAGATTTTTTCCGCTTTAGACGAGGAATCGGCCTCGTCCGATTTAGGCATGTCTAGCGCCCCGATACGGCTTTCCGAATTTTAGGGCTTCGCCGAAATTTAAAATTGTAGACTTCTATGGCTAAGTGAAAGTTATAAAGCCGCATAGTCCGATTGCCTTGTTCGTTGCGCCAAACACCTCCTTCAGGGACCAAAAATTTGGGTAAAGAGTGTCTGTGTTTTTCCAAGAATACCTCGATACTAGTTATATGGGGGCAGAAGCCGACGACTGGCCTACTTTCAGAATTTTATAAATAGCCGCACAGAAGGTAATATTTTAAATCAAAAAGCGTTATGTAGCGCAAGTAACTTCGTCTTTATATTACAAAAATGATAGAAGTACATTCACTCCAAGATCATATCCTTGGTACATTCATCGGCCACGAGATGAGCGCCTTTCATAATGCCATCATAATATTTTTCTGGATAGCGATGCGCCTTGCCCTCCGTTGGTCCATCCTTCACCAGCTTCTCCGCGTCCAGCTTGCCCCAATGCACCTTCGCACAAGCAAAGGCTCGGCGGGCACCCTCAATGCAAACAGAATGCTTGATTACTTCAAGCCGCGCACAGGCATTCACCATCCGCTTTTTCAGGCTAAAGTAGCTGGCAGGCAAGGGCTCACCAGGCCACATCCGGACTATGAAATCTTTCATAGCCACTTCGGCCACCCTGTGGAGTTCAACCAACTGCTTCAGTTGGTCACTCAGAGGCATCGGGTGTCCAGCTCCAGCATAGTGGGACCAGAACAGCTTCTCCGTTGAGCTCCCCTCCTTGGCACGGTAGAATTCCGCAGCATCGATATGCTGCATGGCAGATCTGCGAATGCCCCTGGAGATCTCCTAATTCGGGTAAGTAAAAGAAACGCCTCCTCCACATGCTTGCTTTGCATAAAAAATGTCTTACCCGCCACTATCTTCTTGGCCGCTTGGATTTCCTGCTGGTCCTATTCGTCCTCGGCCTTGGCGTCTTTCATGCTCAAAAGGAACTCGGGTAGGGGTTCCCGAACTGTGCGTCTAGGCGGATGGTAACAGGAGACAAGGGACACGATGTTTTACCCAGGTTCGGGCCCTCTTGATGGAGGTAAAACCCTACGTCCTGCTTGATTAATATTGATGATGTGTGTTACAAGAGTAGATCTACCACGAGATCAAAGAGGCTAAACCCTAGAAGCTAGCCTATGGTATGATTGTTGTTCGTCCTACGGACTAAATCCATCCGGTTTATATAGCCACCGGAGAGGGCTAGGGTTACACAGAGTCGGTTACAATGGTAGGAGATCTACATATCCGTATCGCCAAGCTTGTCTTCCACGCCAAGGAAAGTCCCATCCGGACACGGGACGAAGTTTTCAATCTTGTATCTTCATAGTCTTGGAGTCCGGCCGATGATGATAGTTCGGCTATCCGGACACCCCCTAGTCCAGGACTCCCTCAGTATCCCCTGAACTAGGCTTCAATGACGACGAGTCCGGTGCACATATTGTCTTTGGCATTGCAAGGCGGGTTCCTCCTCCGAATAATTTATAGAAGATTGTGAACACCAGGATAGTGTCCGGCTCTGCAAAATAAATTCCATGTACCACCGTAGAGAAAATAATATTCACACAAGTTCAATCTGTTGACGTATTTGGTGGCGTGATGTCACACCACTACTAAGCATTTACTCGAATTGCTTTGATTGTACCACCTTAGCGCGTTTAGCGAAGCGGTTTCCTTGGCACGTCTTGTCGAAGCGGAGATCATGTTCCCCTTATTCCGGGATTCCCATCAATATGGACGTGGGTAACCCAACTGCGCCATTGATTGCGGCGCTTGGGAGATAAGCGAGTTTTATCAGGCCGGTGGGGACACATCTTTTTGTCCGCCCATATAAGGGGATAAAGATCCAACCCTTTTACCTGCGCCTTCTTCCTCCTTGGCTTATCCGTCTCCGCGAACTCGAGCTCCAGCGCCCAAGTCCGCACATCTCACCTCAACCTTCTCCAACTATGTCTGGAGCGGGAGGCAAGTGGATGGCCTCCTCCATCACGGAGGGGCACATCCAAAAGCTGCGCAGTGCCGGATATTTGTCCAGCAACATCGCGCACCGGCTCCCCAAGGAGGGAGAGCTCATCCCCACCGCCAGGCCCCATGAGAGGATAGTATTTCTTCCCCATTTCCTCCGCGGACTGGGCTTCCCACTCCATCCCTTTGTCCAGGGGCTCATGTTCTACTACGGCCTGGATTTCCATGATCTGGCCCCGAATTTCATCCTCAACATCTCGGCGTTCATCGTCGTGTGTGAGGCCTTCCTCTGCATCCAGCCCCACTTCGGCTTGTGGCTCAAGACCTTCAGTATCAAGCCGAAGGTTGTGAAGGGCAGTCAAGCGGAGTGCACAGGCGCCATGGTGGGCAGGATGTCCAACGTTACATGGCTTGAGGGAACTTTCGTGGAAACCATTAAGGGGTGGCAATCGGGGTGGTTCTACATCACCGAGCCGCGTGACCCTGAATGGGCAGCGGCCCCCGAATTCAGATCTGGCATCCCCACACGGCTCACCTCCTGGAAAGAGAGCGGCCGGACATGGGGTGATTCGGAGGAGCTGACCAGACTCCAAGCCTGCATCCAAAAGCTAGTGGACAAGAAGCTCAAGCTTGTCAACGTAGTCCAGGTCATGCTCATCCGCCGGATTCTCCCGGGCCAACGACGGGGCTTCAATATGTGGGAATTCGATCCGGCGCAGCACCATACTTTGAGCGGGCTCTTCGACACTACATACGAAGATGTCTGGAGGGTGCTGTTTAAGGGTGCCGAGGCCCCCGCATCCGCTACCGAAGATTGCGGATTCAGCTCACAGCGTCCAGCTGACGATGTAAGCGATTTTTCCCTTTACGGGATGCTTGTTTTCCATAGTTTGACTCTATGCGGGATCTAAACTCCCTCTCCTTTGACAGGACTGGCTAGAGAAGGCCGAACAAAGTATCTGTCTGGCCCCATTACCAGAGGACCCAGCAGACGCCCGCTTAACGGGGCTGCTGGCTCTGGCACCCCACATGGTGCCGGAGAAGAAGGCCAAGAAGAAGGCCACGGGCACTCGGAAGAGTTCCCGTTTTCAGGTGTTATCGGATGATGACTCCGAGACAGACTCCTCCCACAAAGGTGAGGAGGAGAAGAAGAAAGCCTCTCCCCCAGCGGGGGGAGGGAAGAAAAGGAAGGCCTCCCCAACGAGGGAGGCCGAAGGGTCCAAGAAGGGAAGGACTCTTCTCCCGGACTGCTCTGCCAATGCCGGCGACGACGACGAGGATTGGCCCCCAAGGGCCAAGCCCCTGGCGAGATCGTAAGTATCCAGACTCCCGAATAACTTCATGATTTTTCTTTTCGCCACATGGTGTCTTTCTAATGCCGCATACAACCCTGCAGTCCGCCCAAGGATGATCTTCCCGCTTCGTCGAGCGGGTCCTTGGGTGCGTCAGATATGGATTCCCTTCCGACCGCCTCCACCCCCATGATGCGGACGATGCCGAGGTGGGATCCCGGGAGGGTACCTACCAGGAGGAGGAGGCCCCGGAGGTGTCGCCGAACAACCTCCCGGACTTTGCACCGGACTTGGCCCCGGAACCCATAGTGGCTCCGGACTCCGGTGGGCGGCCCCTTCGTAAGAAGGGCAAGACCATGACGCCGGCAGCCTCCGTCCAACCGGAGGCGCCGGATAGCTTGCTGGAGGCGCTCAATGGCACCTCCATCAAAGAGGAACACCGCACTGTTATGACTGCGGTGATTCAGAAGGTTCAGCTCGCCAAGAGCGGGCTGACCGAAGCCTGCAGCAGCCTTCTAACAGGCTTTGAGGTAAGAATTTTGATATATGTAAAATAGTACCGCATAGATAGTAGCCCCTGATGCTCGGTTCGGTGTTCGGAAAGAAAAGCCGGACTTAGGATCTAAAAAGATATACGCAGGAGTCATAAAAAATATGTCAATATGGGATTGCAGGTTGTGCTGCTGGCCTCTGCCGCACTGACTGCGGAGGTCAATACTTTGAAGCAAAGCCTCGAGCGGTCCGAGAACGAGCTTGGCCGTGCCAAGAAGCAGCTCGAGGACAATGAAGGTGAGTAACACCTTATTAAAATTGTAACTTACAGAAAAGGATTTTGGTTGCAAGAAGAATGACAAGGATAACATGGGTATTGCAGGGGCCACAAGCGAGGTGGCGACCCTAAAGGAGGCGGTGTCCGCGGCCGAACGTAATGCGGCCGCGGAACGCACCGAGCGAGAGAGGCAGGAGGCGCGGGTGGCGGAGGTACGGCAAGAGCTCCAGGCTCTCGTGGAAAAACACGAGAGTTTGGAGCGTGACTTGAAGACTCGAGAGTCCGAGCGTGCAACGACTCCTGAGAGTGCCAAAGCCGCTAAGGCAGAAGCCTATAAGGCCTTCCAGGAAGTCGAGGCGTTGAAGAAAATAGCGGCGGGTAAGGCATTTTTCATGCAAAGTAAGCATGTGAGTGTGAATTACCTATCACTTACTCGAATTCGGAGCTCTCTAGGAGCGTTCGCAGATCTGCCCCGCAGCATGTCCGATAGTGCCGCTTTCTACAGGGCCGAGGAGGGGAGCTCGACAGAGAAGGTCTTCTGGTCTCAGTATGCTGAGGCCGGACATCCGGTGCCCCTTAGGGACCAGCTGAAGCAGCTGGTCGAGCTCCACAAGGTGGCCGAACAGGCCATGAAGGGCCTCATAGTTTGGCTATGGCCTAAGGAGGCCATGCCTGGGAGCTACTTCAGCCTGGTGCAGCGGCTGGTGGATGCATGTCCATGGGTTGAAGTCATCAAGCACTCTGCCTGTATTGAAGGTGCCCGTCGGGCCCTTGCCCGCGCAAAGGTGCACTGGGGCAAGATGGATGCTCGGAAGCTTGTGACGGACGCGCCACCGCAGGGCAAGGAGCATCGCACGCCCGAGATGTATTATAAGAGTTTCCTGAAGGGTGCCCGCATTATTGCGGGTGAGTGCTCCAAAGATGTAATATTTGAGTAGACTCGCATTTTGTTATCCTGTGCGCTGAAAACTTAGTTCATATGTGCTAAGCAATGCTTGTTAATTTAAAATATTACCTTCTGTGCGGCTGTTTATCAAATCTGAGAGATGGCAAGTCGTCGGCTTCAGCCCCCATGCGACGACTGCTGGGGTGTTCAGGACAAATTTGAGCGCTCTTGTTCCCATTTTTGGGTCCATCTAGGGAGGCGCTCAACACAACGAACCAGGCAACCGGACTTATAATGCTTGAACACTCTCACTTAGCCATAGAGTTCTATAATTTTAAATTTCGGCGAAGCCCCTAGTATTCGGAAGGCCGAATTTGGGGCGCTATCCACGCCTGGGCCGGACAAAGCCGGCTCCTCGCTCTAAGCGGCATAAGTCTTTAGGGACTGGCAAAAAACCTCTCGAACAGCGACCAGCTCTCGCCTTATCATGATGGTCAGTTTTAGCTTTCTCCACTGAGGCGCTCACCCAGCTCAACTGGGGCGTAATCGCAGTGGTTCTCCCCGTGCTACCTTAGCCGATACAACGGAACGTAAGGTACCAAAACATGGGAGCTGGGCAAACCCAACTATTGACCCAAGACATGATTCGGAGCCGATGCATATAATGCTATAAGTTCGGGGTGCCGGACTTGTGAAAGTGTTTGGACTTATCACACCATGATGCGGGAAACATAAGCCCCTGGTGTATTTAGCCGTACCAAAATGTACGGATGCAACATGTCATAAATGAACATATGTATAAGAAATAAATGCAATTGGAAGCAAAAAGGTGCTGCATTACTTATTCAAGAAAAACTGCTGTGAATGCAGAACGATACAAATGGTGCGATAAGCAAGGGATGGGACTATTAAACATGTCCCCCTCCAGGGGTAGGCTGCGGAATGGTGTATAAAACAGATTCAATGCTCGTAATGGAGACCACCTGGATATTCGTTGTAGCCTTTCTCCTTCCCTGGCTGTTGCATCGTGAGTTCGGCAGGTCTGCTGCCGGACAGGGCCTCTGACGAACGGAGTCCTATGGGTAAAAATAAAAGGGAAAAATAAAAAGAAGAACGACACACTTGAGAGCCCCTGGTGTGGTTGAGCCACATTCTGGGCTTATCATGGTCGTGCCCCTCTCCCCATGCCCATGGTATCTCCAAAGCGTAATGGTGTACGCGAATGACCTGTCTTGAAGTTTTGTAGGGGCTGGGGTTGGGGCCGCACTGCTACACGTGCTCGGAACGTGCCAGGTGATCTTGTTGTATGTTACTCCGGGCGCGTTTAGCCGTGTCCGGTCGCTTAACGGCCGGACTCGAGAATTGCCTTAAGAGGCTGCACTGTCCTTCTGCCGCGAGAGCCGCTGTGAGCGTTCAGTGTTTCCGTTGACCGTGATGACTCCTCGAGGGCCTGGCATCTTGAGCTTGAGGTATGCGTAGTGCGGTACCGCGTTGAACTTTGCAAACGCGGTACGCCCGAGCAGAGCATGATAGCCGCTGCGGAACGGAACTATGTCGAAGATTAACTCCTCGCTTCAGAAGTTATCCGGGGATCCGAAGACCACTTCCAGTGTAACTGAGCTTGTACAATTGGCTTCTACACCTGGTATGACGCCTTTAAAGGTCGTCTTGGTAGGTTTAATCCTTGAGGGGTCTATGCCCATATTGCGCACTGTATCCTGATAAAGCAGATTCAGGCTGTTGCTGCCATCCATCAGGACTCTGGTGAGGTGAAATCCATCGATGATTGGGTCTAAAACCAATGCGGCGAATCCGCCGTGGCGGATGCTGGTGGGGTGGTCCCTTCGGTCAAAAGTGATCGAGCAGGAGGACCATGGATTGAACTTCGGGGCAACTGGCTCGATCGCGTATACATCCCTGAGTGCATGCTTCCGCTCCCTTTTGGGTATGTGTGTTGCGTATATCATGTTCACCGTCCGCACCTGTGGGGGGAAACACTTCTGTCCTCTATTGTTCGGCGGTCGGGTCTCTTCCTTGTCATTGCTATGCAGCCCCTTGTCATTGTTTTCGGCAAT
Organism: Triticum turgidum subsp. durum; assembly: GCA_900231445.1. Lineage (NCBI taxonomy): Eukaryota > Viridiplantae > Streptophyta > Magnoliopsida > Poales > Poaceae > Triticum > Triticum turgidum. Next base: position 467,251,478 of record LT934120.1, read on the forward strand.
TAACTTGCTTGCCTGCTTGAATACCCAACAGTCCCTGTTGGTGTGGTTGGCTGGCTTTTCGGGGGTGCCGTGTATCTGGCACGAGCGGTCGAGTATTCGGTCCAAATTGGACGGACCCGGAGTAGTTCTTTTGAATGACTTTTTCCGCTGACCGGGTTTAGAGCCTCTGAATCAAGCATTGACTGCCGTATCTTCACTATTATCACTATTAATGCGGCGTTTGTTTTTGTTGCGACGCGACCTGCCATTACGGTCCTTGATATCCGGACTACCAGAATTTTTGCTGAGGTTGTTGCTGCGTGCTAGCCAGCTGTCCTCACCCGCGCAGAAGCGGGTCATGAGTGATGTGAGGGCTGCCATGGATTTCGGCTTTTCCTGTCCCAGGTGCCGGTCAAGCCACTCATCGCGGATGTTAGGTTTGAAGGCCGCGAGGGCCTCCGCATCCGGACAGTCGACGATTTGGTTTTTCTTGGTTAAGAACCGTGTCCAGAATTGTCTGGCCGATTCGTCTGGCTGCTGAATTATATGGCTTAGGTTGTCAGCGTCTGGTGGTCGCACATACGTGCCTTGGAAGTTATCGAGGAATGCGGCTTCCCGGTCTTCCCAACTCCCAATTGACTCTGCTAGCAAGCTGTTAAGCCAATGCCGGGCTGGTCCTTTAAGCTTGAGTGGGAGATATTTGATGGCGTGAAGATCATCACCGCGGGCCATGTGGATGTGAAGGAGATAGTCTTCGATCTAAACCGCGGGGTCTGTTGTGCCATCGTAAGATTCAATATTCACGGGTTTAAATCCTTCGGGGATTTGATGATCCATTACTTCATCTGTGAAGCATAGTGGGTCTGCGGCGCCTCTGTACTGGGCGATATCACGACGGAGCTCAAAAGAGCTTTGTCTATTTTGTTCGGCCTGGCCGGACTTACTGTGTCCGGCGCGACGGTTGTCGTCACGTATCATGGGGCGCCCACACGATCCATAGATCGATCTTGATTGTCTTGCCTTATCCTCCAATATATCTCGCAAGTCTAGAGCGTTCGCCTGTGGCCTTGTGCTTTTTGAGAGATGCCAGGGTACGGTTCTAGTGAAGGGCCTAGCGCCCTCTCTGTCGCGACCACGGGGTGGTCGGTCAGCCGTATTGTCTGCTGGTGATGCAGGTTCATATGCCTCCTCCTCTAATCGGGGGAGCAGCTTGCGTTTAGGGTAGCTTTTGGAGGGGCGTTCGAGCTCATGCTCTTCGGCCACGAGGACTTCAGTCCATCTGTCGGCTAGCAGATCTTGATCAGCTCTAAGTTGTTGCTGCTTTTTCTTGAGGCTATTTGCCGTGGCCATAAGCCTGCGTTTAAAACGCTCTTGTTCGACGGGATCCTCAGGCACGACAAATTTGTCGTTGTCGAGGCTTGCCTCGTCTCCGGAGGGAGGCATGTAATCCTCTACCTCTTCGTCATCCGCTCTCTCGTGAGGGCTGGCGCCTCCGTCCTCCTGTGCTGAATCTTGCTGGAGGGGGTTGTCTTCGGCACTGTCTGGGGTGTTATTATCTCCGGTGCCGGAATCTCCATTCTTGCTGTGGCGAGATTTAGAGCGGCGCCGCTGACGCCGGCGCTTGGGCTGTTTCTTGGTGGGGTCATCCTCCGCTGTTCCTTCGCCATTCCCATCCTTTGGGATATCCACCATGTATATGTCATATGATGAGGTGGCTTTCCAGTGCCCGGTAGGCGCTGGTTCTTGGTCGTCTCCGACATCGTCGTCCATACCGTCGATCTCTTCGGAGTCGTAGTCTAGCATGTCGGTTAGATCGTCGACAGTGGCTACTAAGTGGGTGGTGGTTGGGCTTTGAATTTCGTCATCGTCCGCATCCCAACCGTCCTGACTATCGGCGACATCTTTCAACACTCACCTTTTGGCGACATCTTAAGTTCGCTAAAGTATCTCTCGTTATCAGGAGAGCCCAGGCCAGACTGCAGTCAGGATGGTTGGGATGCGGACGACGAAGAAATTCAAAGCCCACCCACCACCCACTTAGTAGCCACTGTCGACGATCTGACCGACATGCTAGACTTCGACTCCGAAGACATCGACGGTATGGACGACGATGCCGGAGACGACCAAGAACCAGCGCCTACTGGGCACTAGAAAGCCACTTCATCATATGACATATACATGGTGGATATCCCAAAGGATGGGAATGGCGAAGGAACAGCGGAGGATGACCCCACCAAGAAACAACCCAAGCGCCGGCGTCAGCGGCGCCGCTCTAAATCTCGCCACAGCAAGAATGGAGATTCCGGCACCGGAGATAATAACACCCCAGACAGTGCCGAAGACAACCCCCTCCAGCAAGATTCAGCACAGGAGGACGGAGACGCCAGCCCTCACGAGAGAGCGGATGACGAAGAGGTAGAGGATTACATGCCTCCCTCCGGAGACGAGGCAAGCCTCGACAACGACAAATTTGTCGTGCCTGAGGATCCCGTCGAACAAGAGCGTTTTAAACGCAGGCTTATGGCCACGACAAACAGCCTCAAGAAAAAGCAGCAGCAGCTTAGAGCTGATCAAGATCTGCTAGCCGACAGATGGACTGAAGTCCTTGCGGCCGAAGAGCATGAGCGCGAACGCCCCTCCAAAAGCTACCATAAACGCAAGCTGCTCCCCCGATTAGAGGAGGAGGCATATGAACCTTCATCACCAGCGGACAATATGGCTGACCGACCACCCCGTGGCCGCGATAGAGAGGCCTCTAGGCCCTCCACTAGAACCGTACCCCGACATTACTAGAAAAGCACAAGGCCACAGGGGAATGCTCTGGACTTGCGAGATATATTGGAGGATAAGGCAAAACAATCAAGATCGATCTACGGATCGCGTGGGGGCCCCATGATACGTGAAGACAACCGTCGCGCCGGACACAGCAAGTCCGGCCGGGCCGAACACAGTAGACAAAGCTCTTTTGAGCTTCGTCGTGATATAGCCCAATACAGAGGCGCCACACACCCACTATGCTTCACAAATGAAGTAATGGATCATCAAATCCTTGAAGGGTTCAAACCCGTGAATATTGAATCTTATGATGGCACAACAGACCCCGCGGTTTGGATCGAAGACTATCTCCTTCATATCCACATGGCCCGCGGTGATGATCTTCACGCCATCAAATACCTCCCACTCAAGCTTAAAGGACCAGCTCGGCATTGGCTTAACAGCTTGCCAGCAGAATCAATTGGGAGTTGGGAGGACCTAGAAGCCGCATTCCTGGATAATTCCAGGGCACGTATGTGCGACTAACAGATGCTGACGACCTAAGCCATATAATTCAGCAGCCAGACGAATCGGCTAGACAATTCTGGACACGGTTCTCAACTAAGAAAAATCAAATTGTCGACTGTCCGGATGCGGAGGCCCTCGCGGCCTTCAAACATAACATCCGCGATGAGTGGCTTGCCCGGAACCTGGGACAGGAAAAGCCGAAATCCATGGCAGCCCTCACATCACTCATGACCCGCTTCTGCGCGGGAGAGGACAGCTGGCTAGCCCACAGCAACAACCTCAGCAAAAATTCTGGCAGTCCGGATATCAAGGACCGCAATGGCAGGTCGCGTCGCAACAAGAACAAACGCCGCATTAGCGGTGACAATAGTGAGGATACGGCAGTCAATGCCGGATTCAGAGGCTCTAAACCCGGTCAGTGGAAAAAGCCATTCAAAAGAACTACTCCGGGTCCGTCCAATCTGGACCGAATACTCGATCGCTCGTGCCGGATACACGGCACCCCCGAAAAGCCAGCTAACCACACCAATAGGTAATATTGGGTATTCAAGCAGGCAGGCAAGCTAATTGCCGAAAACAACGACAAGGGGCTGCATAGTGATGACGAGGAAGAGACTCGACTGCCGAACAATAGAGGACAGAAGGCTTTCCCCCCACAAGTGCGGACGGTGAACATGATATACGCAACCCACATACCCAAAAGGTAGCGGAAGCGTGCACTCAGGGATGTATACGCGATGGAGCCAGTCGCCCCGAAGTTCAACCCATGGTCCTCCTACCCGATCACTTTTGATCGAAGGGACCACCCCACCAGCATCCGCCATGGCGAATTCGCCGCATTGGTTTTAGACCCAATCGTCGATGGATTTCACCTCACCAGAGTCCTGATGGACGGCGACAGCAGCCTGAACCTACTTTATCAGGATACAGTGCGCAAAATGGGCATAGACCCCTCAAGGATTAAACCCACAAAGATGACCTTTAAAGGCGTCATACCAGGTGTAGAGGCCAATTGTACAGGCTCAGTTAAAGTGGAAGTGGTCTTCGGATCCCCAGATACCTTCCGAAGCGAGGAGTTAATCTTCAATATAGTTCCGTTCCGCAGCGGCTATCATGCCCTGCTCGGACGTACCGCGTTTGCAAAGTTCAACGCGGTGCCACACTACTCATACCTCAAGCTCAAGATGTCAGGCCCTCGAGGATTCATCATGGTCAAAGGAAACACTGAACGCTCTCTCCGAATGGGGGAACATACAGCAGCTCTCGCGGCAGAAGTACAGTGCAGCCTCTTAAGGCAATTCTCGTGTCCGGCCGTTAAGCGACCGGACACGGCTAAACGCACCCGAAGTAACCTACAACAAGACCACCTGGCACGTTCCGAGCACGCGTAGCAATGTGGCCCCAACCCCAGCCCCTGCAAAATTGCAAGACTGGTCCTTCGCGTACATCATTACGCTCTGGAGATACCATGGGCATAGGAGGAGGGGCACGACCACGATAGGCCCAGAATGCGGCTTAACCACACCACGGGCTCTCAAGTGTGTCGTTCTTTTTTTTCTCTTTTTCTTTTTTTTACCCACAGGACCCCGTTCATCAGAGGCCCTGTTTGGTAGTAGACCTGCCGAACTCACGATGCAACAGCCAGGGAAGGAGAAAGGCTACGACGAATATCCAGGTGGTCTCCATTACGAGCATTAAATCTGTTTTATACACCATTCTGCAGCCTACCCCTGGAGGGGGACATGTTTAATAGTCCCATCCCTTGCTTATCGCACTATTTGTATCGTTCTGCATTCACAGCAGTATTTCTTGAATAAACAATGCAGCACCTTTTTGCTTATAATTGCATTTCTTTCTTATACATATGTTCATTTATGACATGTTGCATCCGTACACTTTGGTACTGTTAGATACACCAGGGGCTTATGTTTCCCGCATCATCGTGTGATAAGTCCGAACAGTTTCACAAGTGCGGCACCCCGAACTTATAGCATTATATGCATCGGCTCCGAATCATGTCTTGGGTCAATAGTTGGGTTTGCCTGGCTCCCATGTTTTGGTACCTTATGTTCCGTTGTATCGGCTAAGGTAGCACTGGGAGAACCACTGCGATTGCGCCCCAGTTGAGATGGGCAAGCGCCTCAGTGGAGAAAGCTAAAACTGACCGTCATGATGAGGCAAGAGCCGGTCGCTGTTCTAGAGGTTTTTTTCGAGTCCCTAAAGACTTATGCTGCTTAGAGCGATGAACCGGCTTTGTCCGGCCCAGGCGTGGATAGCGCCCCAAATTCGGCCTTCCGAACACTAGGGGCTTCGCCAAAATTTAAAATTATAGAATTCTATGGCTAAGTGAGAGTGTTCAAGCATTATAAGTCCGGTTGCCTTGTTCATTGCGTTGAGCGCCTCCCTAGATGGACCCAAAAATGGGAACAAGAGTGCTCAAATTTATCCCGAACACCCCAGCACTCGTGGCATGGGGGCTGAAGCCGACGACTTGCCATCTCTCAGATTTGATAAACGGCCGCACATAAGGTAATATTTTAAATTAACAAGTGTTGCTTAGCGCATATGAACAAAGTTTTCAGCGCACAGGATAACAAAATGCGAGTCTACTCAAATATTACATCTTTGGAGCACTCACCCACAATAATGCGGGCACCCTTCAGGCTTCAGGACACTCTAATAATACATCTCGGGCATGCGATACTCCTTGCCCGGCGGTGGCGCGTCCTTCACAAGCTTCTCAGCATCCATCTTGCCCCATTGCACCTTTGCGCGGGAAAGGGCCCGATGGTCACCTTCAATACAGGCGGAGTGCTTGAGGACTTCAACCCATGGACACGCATCCACCAGATGTCACACCAGGACAACGTAGCTCCAAGGTATGACCTCCTTGGGCCGCAGCCGAACTATGAGGCCCTTCATGGCCTGTTCGGCCACCTTGTGGAGCTCGACCAGCTGCTTCAGCTGGTCGCTCAGGGGCACCGGATGTCCGGCCTCAGCATACTGAGACCAGAAGACCTTCTCCGTCGAGCTCCCCTCCTCAGCCCTATAGAAAGCGGCAGCATCGGACACTCTGCGGGGCAGATCTACGAACGCTCCTGGAGAGCTCTGAATTAGGGTAAGTGATAGGTAATCCACACTCACATGCTTAGTTTGCATGAAAAATGCCTTACCCGCCGCTATTTTCTTCAACGCCTCGATTTCCTAGAGGGCCTTGTAGGCTTTGGCCTTAGCGGCTTTGGCACTCTCAAGAGCCGATGCAAGCTCGGACTCTCGAGTCTTCAAGTCGCGCTCCAAACTCTCATGTTTTTCCACGAGAGCCTGGAGCTCTTGCTGTACTTCCACCACCCGGGCCTCCTGCTTCTCTCGCTCGGTGCGCTCCACGACCGCATTACGTTCGGCCGCGGACACCGCCTCCTTCAGGGTCGCCACCTCATTCGTGGCCCCTGCAATACCCACGTTATCCTTGTCATTCTTCTTGCAACCAAATCCTTTTCTGTAAGGTACAATTTTAATAAGGTGTTACTCACCTTCCTTGTCCTCAAGCTGCTTCTTGGCACGGCCGAGCTCGTTCTCGGACCGCTTGAGGCTTTGCTTCAAAGTATTGACCTCCGGAGTCAGGGCGCCAGAGGTTAGCAGCACATCCTGCAATCCCATATTGACATATTTTTTATGACTCCTGTGTATATCTTTTTAGATCCTCAGTCCGTCTTTTCTTTCCGAACACCGAACCGAGCATCAGGGGCTACTATCTATGCGGTACTATTTTACATATATCAAAATCCTTACCTCAAAGCCTGTTAGAAGGCTGCTGCAGGCTTCGGTCAGTCCGCTCTTGGCAAGCTGAACCTTCTGAATCACCGCACTCATGACGGTGCGGTGTTCCTCTTCGATGGAAGCGCCGTTGAGCGCCTCCAGCAAGCTATCCGGCGCCTCCGGTTGGACGGAGGCCACCGGCGTCACGGTCTTGCCCTTCTTACGAAGGGGCTGCCCGCCGGACTCCGAAGCCACTACAGGTTCCGGTGCGGAGTCCGGTGCAAAGTCCGGGAGGTTGCCCTACGGCACCTCCAGGGCCTCCTCCTCCTGGCGGGTCCCTTCCCGGGATCCCACCTTGGCATCATCCGCATCACGGGGGGTGGAGGCGGTCGGAAGGGAATCCATGTCTGACGCACCCAAGGACCCGCTCGACGAAGCGGGAAGATCATCCTTGGGCGGACTGCAGGGTTGTATGCGGCATTGTAAAGACACCATGTGGCAAAAAGAAAAATCATGAAGTTATTCGGGAGTCCGGATACTTACGATCTCGCCAGGGGCTTGGCCCTTGGAGGCCAATCCTCATCGTCGTCGCCGGCGTTGGCAGAGCAGTCAGGGGGAAGAGTCCTTCCCTTCTTGGACCCTTCGGCCTCCCTTGTTGGGGAGGCCTTCCTTTTCTTCCCTCCCCCCGCTGGGGGAGAGGCCCCTTTCTTCTCCTCCTCACCTTCGTGGGAGGAGTCCGCCTCGGAGCCACCGGACGATAAGTCCGATGACACCTTAAAACGGGAACTTTTTCGAGTGCCCGTGGCCTTCTTCTTGGCCTTCTTCTCCGGCACCACGTGGGGTGCCGGAACCAGCAGCCCCGTTAGGCAGGCGTCCGCTGGGTCTTCTGGCAAAAAGGACGGACAGTTAGTCTGCTCGGCCTTCTTCAGCCAGTCCTCTCAAAGGAGAGGGTGTTTAGATCCCGCATAGAGTCAAACTATGGAAAATAAGTGTCCCGTAAAGGGTAAAATCGCTTACCTCGCTAGCCGGACGCTGTGAGCTGAATCCGTGATCTTCGGTAGCGGATGCGGGAGCCTCGACGCCCTTAAAAAGCACCCTCCAGGCCTCTTCGTACGTAGTGTTGAACAGCCCGCTCAAGGTCTGGTGCTGCGCCGGATCGAACTCCCACATATTGATGTCCCGTTGTTGGCACGGGAGAATCCGGCGGATGAGCATGACCTGGACTATGTTGACAAGCTTGAGCTTCTTGTTCACTAGCTTTTGGATGCAGGCTTGAAGTCCGGTCAGCTCCTCCGAATCACCCCATGTCTGGCCACTCTCTTTCCAGGAGGTGAGCCGTATGGGGATGCCAGATCTAAATTCGGGGGCCGCTGCCCATTCAGTCACACGGCTCGGTGATGTAGAACCACCCCGATTGCCACCCATTGATGGTTTCCATGAAGGTGCCCTCGAGCCAAGTAACGTTGGGCATCTTGCCCACCATGGCGCCTCCACACTCTGCTTGCCTGCCCTTCACAACCTTCGGCTTGACACTGAAGGTCTTGAGCCACAAGCCGAAGTGGGGCTGGATGCAGAGGAAGGGCTCACACATGACGATAAATGCCGAGATGTTGAGGATGAAATTCGGGGCCAGATCATGGAAATCCAGGCCGTAGTAGAACATGAGCCCCCGGACAAAGGGATGGAGTGGGAAGCTCAGTCCGCGGAGGAAATGGGAAAGGAATACTACCCTCTCATGGGGCCTGGGGGTGGGGATGAGCTCCCCCTCGTCAGGGAGCCGGTGCGCAATGTTGCTGGATAGATATCCGGCGCTGCGCAGGTTCTAGATGTGCCCCTCTGTAACGGAGGAGGCCATCCACTTGCCTCCCACTCCGGACATAGTTGGAGAAGGTTGAGGTGAGATGTGCGGACTTGGGCGCTGGAGCTCGAGTTCGCGGAGATGGATAAGCAAAGGAGGAAGATGGCGTAGGTAAAAGGGTAGATCTTTATCCCCTTATATGGGCGGACGAAACCATGCGCCCCACCGGCCTGATAAAACTCGCTTATCTCCCAAGCGCCGCAATCAATGGCGCGGTTGGGTTACCCACGTCCGTATTGATGAGAATCCGGAATAAGGGGAACACGATCTCTGCTTCGACAAGACGTGCCAAGGAAACCACCTCGCTAAACGCGCGGAATAATAAAAACGATTCGAGTAAAGGCTTGGTTGTGGTGTGACGTCATGCTGCGAAATACGTCAGCAGATTGAACTTGTGTAAATATTATTCTCTCTACGGTGGTATGTGGAATTTATTTTGCAGAGCCGGACACTATCCTGGTGTTCACAATCTTCTATAAATTATTCGAAGGTGGAACCCGCCTTGCAATGCCAAAGACAATATGCGCGCCGGACTCGTCGTCATTGACGCCTGGTTCAGGGGCTACTGAGGGAGTCCTGGACTAGGGGGTGTCCGGATAGCCGAACTACCATCATCAGCCGGACTCCAAGACTATGAAGATACAAGATTGAGGACTTCGTCCTGTGTCCGGATGGGACTTTCCTTGGCATGGAAGGCAAGCTTGGCGATACGGATATGTAGATCTCCTACCATTGTAACCGACTCCGTGTAACCCTAGCCCTCTCCGGTGTCTATATAAACTGGTTGGTTTTAGTCCATAGGACGAACAACAATCATACCATAGGCTAGCTTCTAGGGCTTAGCCTCCTTGATCTCGTGGTAGTTCTACTCTTGTAATACCCACATCATCAATATCAATCAAGCAGGACGTAGGGTTTTACCTCCATCAAGAGGGCCCGAACCTGTGTAAAACATCATGTCCCTTGTCTCCTGTTACCATCCTCCTAGACGCACACTTCGGGAACCCCTACCCGAGATCCGCCGGTTTTGACACCGACACCCACCATGGCGCCTCCGCACTCTGCTTGGCTGCCCTTCACAACCTTCGGCTTGACACTGAAAGTCTTGAGCCACAAGCCGAAGTGGGGCTAGATGCAGAGGAAGGCCTCACACACGACGATAAACGCCGAGATGTTGAGGATGAAATTCGGGGCCAGATCATGGAAATCCAGGCCGTAGTAGAACATGAGCCCCCGGACAAAGGGATGGAGTGGGAAACCCAGTCCGCAGAGGAAATGGGAAAGGAATACTACCCTCTCATGGGGCCTGGGGGTGGGGATGAGATCCCCCTCGTCGGGGAGCCGGTGCGCGATGTCACTGGACAGATATCCGGCGCTGCGCAGCTTTTGGATGTGCCCCTCCGTAACGGAGGAGGCCATCCACTTGCCTCCCGCTTCGGACAGATTTGGAGAAGGTTGAGGTGAGATGTGCGGACTTGGGCGCTGGAGCTCGAGTTCACGGAGATGGATAAGCAAAGGAGGAAGAAGGCGTAGGTAAAAGGGTAGATCTTTATCCCCTTATATGGGTGGACGAAACCATGCGTCCCCACCGGCCTGATAAAACTCCCTTATCTCCCAAGCGCCGCAATCAATGGCGTGGAAGGGTTACCCACGTCCGTATTGATGAGAATCCCGGAATAAGGGGAACACGATCTCTGCTTCGACAAGACGTGCCAAGGAAACTGCCTCGCTAAACGCGCGGAATAATAAAAACGATTCGAGAGGCTTGGTTGTGATGTGACGTCACGCCGTGAAATACGTCAGCAGATTGAACTTGTGTAAATATTATTCTCTCTACAGTGGTATGTGGAATTTATTTTGCAGAGCCGGACACTATCCTGGTGTTCACAATCTTCTATAAATTATTCGGAGGAGGAACCCGCCTTGCAATGCCGAAGACAATATGCGCGCCGGACTCGTCATCATTGAAGCCTGGTTCAGGGGCTACTCAGGAGTCCTAGACTAGGGGGTGTCCGGATAGCCAAACTATCATCATTGGTCGGACTCCAACACTATGAAGATACAAGATTGAAGACTTCGTCCCGTGTCTGGATGGGACTTTTCTTGGCGTGGAAGGCAAGCTTGGCAATACGGATATGCAGATCTCCTACCATTGTAACCGACTCTGTGTAACCCTAGCCCTCTCCGGTGTCTATATAAACCGGATGGTTTTAGTTTGTAGGACAAACAACAATCATACCATAGGCTAGCTTCTAGGGTTTAGCCTCCTTGATCTCGTGGTAGATCTACTCTTGTAATACCCACATCATCAATATCAATCAAGCAGGACGTCGGGTTTTACCTCCATCAAGAGGGCCCGAACCTGGGTAAAACATCATGTCCCTTGTCTCCTGTTACCATCCGTCTAGACGCACAGTTCGGGACCCCCTACTCGAGATCCGCCGGTTTTGACACCGACAGAGACCCCGCAGAGCAGGACTAGGGGTGTTATCTCCTAGGAGAGCCCCATACCTGGGTAAGATCCGCCGGCGCAGGCTGTCTTGCCCACTCTCGCTTCTAGAGCCCGACGATGTACTTTTGACCCCCTCCATGTTAAGCCATCCTTTGTCATATGTCGCACCAAACCCCCGACAAAATCCACGAAAAATATATTCTATTAGTTTGGAATATTTAAAAAATTAGGAAAATAAGAAACAACCAGCAAGGCACCCGAGGGAGGCACAAGACACCAGGGCGCGCCCAGGTGGGTTGTGCCCACCTCGGGAACCTTCCCGACTCCATTTTCCTCCCGTTTTCTTGTTTCCCAAGATAAAAAATCTTTATATACCCCCCGAACATATTAACCACCCTATCACGGAGAAATCTTCTATTCTTCTTTCTTGCTTTTGTCTCACAAATCTAGATCGCCATGACCGCTTCGAGCTCCTCTAAGGACAAGTTCTTTGAGAATGTCATCAACCCATATTTGTGGGAGGTGATGCAGCACCCTCAAGCCATTGAGATGTGTGAGGAGGTGCTCCACATCCGGGACGTCCAGGGTCCCAAGGGGACGGGGACCGTGGATGCTAGGATCGAAGCTATGGAGTAGGAGGACTCCAAGTTCAAGGAGATGGTGGAACGTGGACTCAATGTCAATCACCTCATGATCACGGACTACACCCGTGATCTCAAGGTGGATGGCAAATCCATGAAGGACATCGTCTTCACCTTCAACGAGCAAATCCACTTTTTGCAAAGCCAAATCTATGATATCCAAAACCAAGTCTTTGAATATGAGGCGAGGTTTAAAGGTATGAGTTTGGCTGCCAGTTGTAGGACTCGCGAGACTCGCTCCTCCTCTTATGATGGTCAGCCATTGCCATGGAAACTGGAAGATAAGTTCGCTACTACCTCATCACCACCACCGCCTTCTTCATCACCAAAGGAGACTTGATTTCATGGTATGGACACTCCTCTTGGCTTGTGCCAAGCTTGGGGGAGGTGTCCCGGTATTGTATCACCACCACTATCGATCTTTAGTTACCCTATGATTTAGTTGAATAAAAGTTTAGTTCGATCCTTTCTTTTCCAGTGCTTGCTTAGTGATCTATCTATGTAATCATGTTCGAGATATATAACAAAGTCTAGTTTATGTTTTGCTTTATTTACTTTTATGTTTCAATAAAAAGAAAGGGAAATAAATGAAAACGATCATATGCTAATCTTATGGTGAGTGGTGGCATCACATAAGGAAAGGTATAAGTGGTAATATTTATTGGATATTGACAAACATAGCATTGGTCAATGATGCAATTCATGAAAGAATTAATAAGGAAAGAGAAGATTCACATGTAAATACACTATCTTGGACATCTTTTATGATTGTGAGCCCCCATCAATGCCAAAATTGTTGACATTGGACAAGGAAGACAATGTAATGATTTATGCTTGTTCATATTCACATAGAAGTTATATTGTCACAGATCCTTTAACATGAGGTGCTTTCTCAATATCTTTGCTAGCCAAAAATTCCACTCTAAGTAGAGACACTACTTGTGCATGCAAAACCCTTTAACCCAAAATCTTGTTTTGAGAGTTCACCATACCTACCTATGGATTGAGTAAGATCCTTCAAGTAAGTATTCGTCGGTGCAATAGGGCAATAAAAATGGCTTCTAAATATTTTAGATCATTTAGTGTAAGAGAAAATTGAGCGTTTTATGAAATTGTGATGGCAAAATAATAAAAGCGACAGATTGCATAATAAAGGTTGCTATCACAAGGGGCAATATAATGTGATGTTCTTTTGCACTAAGAGATTGAGCAAACAACCAATAAGCACATGACAACCTCTTCTTCCCTCTAAGAAGGGCCTACCATTTATTTTTATGTATTTACTTTTATGCAAGAGTCAAAGTATTTGTACCTATTCCTTCTATTTTTCTCTTTTGCAAGGACCATGTGGTGAGGAAAGATCTAGGCACATATATCCAGTTGGATATGAGTGAGCATGAGTTATTATTGTTGACATCACCCTTGAGGTGAATATGTTGGGAAGCAAAACTATAAGCCCCTATCTTTCTATGTGTCCAGTTGAAACTTTTTGTTCATGGGCATGTTGTGAGTGTTAGCAATCATAGAAGACTAAATGATGATTGAGTATGTGGACTTGCCTAAAGTCTCCGATACATGACCCTTCCTAAACATATGATGAATTGTAGTTGCAAAGTTGACTGAGAACATAGTTTGTTGGTTTCCTCTTCAGTGTTGTGATGAATTGTTACTTGCTCATGACAAGTTATATGATAAAAGTTACGTGATAAAGTTTGTTGCTGCTATAATAATATGCATGATGCTTCTATGTCCGTATTTTATTTTTATCGACACCTTTCTCTCTCTCTCTCTCTCTCTCTCTCTCTCTAAGCATGTGGACATGTTTTTCGATTTCGGTTTTTGCTTGAGGACAAGCAAGGTCTAAACTTGGGGGAGTTGAAACGTCCATTTTGCATCATGTTTTCCTACTGTTATTTATAATACTTTTATGCATAATAATGCTTTTTGGAGTATTTCTAATGCCTTTTCTCTCATAATGCAAGGTTTACACAAAGAGGGAGAATACCAAAAGCTGGAATTCTGGACCTGAAAAAGCTATGTCAGATTTACCTATTTTGCACATCTCCAAATGAGCTGAAAATTAAGGAGAATTATTTTGCATTATATAGAAAATACTGGAGCAAATAACTACCGGAGGAGGCCCACCACGTTGGCACAACCCACTTGGGCGCGCCAGGGCCCCCAGGCGCGCCCTGGTGGGTTGTGCCCTCCTCGTCCCACCTCCAGTGCCCATCTTTTGGTATTTACGTAATTTTTGCCAAAAAATTAGGAGGGGACTTTCGGGACGAAGCGCCACCGTCTCGAGGCGGAACTTGGGAAGGAGCACTTTTGCCCTCCAGCGGAGCGATTATGCCGGGGGAACTTCCCTCCCAAAGGGGGAAATCATCGTCATCGTCATCACCAACAACTCTCCCATCTTTGGGAGGCAATCTTCATCAACATGTTCAACAACACCATATCCTCTCAAACCCTAGTTCATCTCTTGTGTTCAATCTTTGTACCGGAACCTCAGATTGGTACTTGTGGGTGACTAGTAGTGTTGATTACATCTTGTAGTTGATTACTATATGGTTTATTTGGTGGAAGACTATATGTTCATATACATTATGATATTTAATACCCCTCTGATCTTGAGCATGATTATCATTTGTGATTAGTTACTTTTGTTCTTGAGGTCATGGGAGAAATCTTGTTGCAAGTAATCATGTGAACTTGATATGTGTTCGATATTTTGATGATATGTATGTTGTGATTCCCTTAGTGGTGTCATGTGAACATCGACTACATGGCACTTCACCTTATTAGGCCCTAAGGGAATGCATTGTTGAGTAGTTATTACATGATGACAGAAGCTTAAACCCTAGTTTATGCGCTACTTCGTAAGGGACTGATTTGGATCCAAAAGTTTAATGTTATGGTTAGATTTTATCTTAATACTTTTCTAGTAGTTGTGGATACTTGCGCGCGGGTTAATCATAAGTAGGTGGTTTGTTCAAGTAAGAACAACACCTAAGCACCGGTCCACAACATATCAAATTATCAAAGTAACGAACATGAATCAAACCAACAAGATGAGAGTGACTAGATGAAATTCCTGTGTACCCTCAAGAATGCTTTGCTTATCATAAGAGACTGTTTTGGCCTGTCCTTTGCCACAAAAATATTGGGCTACCTTGCTGCACTTTATTTACCATTACTGTTACTTGCTCGTTACCAATTATCTTGCTATCAAACCACCTATTACGGACTATTTCAGTGCTTGCAGAAAATACCTTGCTGAAAACCAACTGTCATTTCCTTCTGCTCTTCGTTGGGTTCGACATACTTACTTATGGAAAGGACTATGATTGATCCCCTATAATTGTGGGTCATCACCAACCCCAACTGCAACTTTCTCATATTTAAGCACACGAGAAAGAACATTAGCGTGATCAAGATCTTTTTGCAATTTAGCACGATCAATGTTGCATGACTCCTCCTGAGACAAACGAAGACACGCTCTTCCTCAAGGGCAATAGAAATATCCGCATTCTCATTAGCATAATCACGACTATGCCCCTCTAACTTGGAGATCATATCGTTTTGAGACTCAATGATATCATTGTCCTCACCAATTTTTTCCAAGAGAGCAACGAAGTGCTTCTTGGTCTCACCCTTGAGCTTACTTAAGAACTTGTCAAACTCATTCTCATCAACCTTTACCACCTCACTATCATCCACACAATCCAGCAAAGAAGGATTCGTAGTGATGGTGCTTTTGATGTTGGGGGTTTCCTTGTTGATATCGTCGGCCATGAGGCACTTAGCGATGAGGTTCTCATTGGGGTGTCGAAGAGAGACAACTTGGTTGGGGAAGATGTGGCAGTAGCCACGGTCGCCGTTGCCATTCCTTCACCATTTGTATCTTCATCATCATCATCGGAGATGTACTCTTCTTCTCCCACCAAGCCCTTTTTTCATGTATCTTATTGGTGAAGTTGTTCTTGTTTGGGAAGGACTTGACTTTGTCTTTGCAAATGAGCTTGCCACCATTGTACTCCCTCTTCTCATACGGACAATCCACCACAAAGTGACCTACATTGCTGCAATTGTAGCAAAGTCCTCGCTCGTTACTTGATCTTTGGGTCACTTGAGTTGTTCTTGGAGAAGTTGGGCCTTGAGTTTCTCTTGTTGCCCCAAAATTGCCTTGAAGAAAGAGCCATGTGCTCCTGGTAAGAATATTTGGTGTCTTCGGGGAAACTCTCTTATTCTTCCTCCTCTTCTTCTAGAATGGAGTTGGCCGGTCTTCACTACTAGGTAAAACCTTATACACAGAATTTTTAGTAGCAGCGCGGCTCAAACAGAGGCGCTACTGCTAATTATGAGCAGCGCGTGCGCGCAAAACTCGCTACTGAAACAGAGTTAGCAGTAGCACGCTCGGAGCAACCCGCGATGCTACAAATATCGACCGACAGTGTCCACCAAACTACATTTAGCAACAACACATTGTCGCGACCGGCGCTACTACTAAAGCGTTAGTAGCAGCGCACTTTTTCTGAGGTCGCTGCTGCTAATTTTCAAATTGGGCACATTGTTTGTCCCAGTTAGCAGTAGCGGTTGTGCGGGAAGCGCGCTGCTGCTAATTTCTTATCAGCAGCACGTTTTACCACCCGCGCTACTGCTAAGCCGGACCAGCCCACCACCTTTCCCCACCCGTCCTCCCCTCCCCCATCTCCTCTCTTCCCTTTCCCCTACCCCCCACATCCTCCCTCTCTCACTTTCTTCTACCTCAATACTTCTCCCCCATTACTTTCCCTCTCCTACCCACCTTTCTCTCTCTTCATTACTCCTAGCTAACTACACCACCTCCATTAATGCATCTCCTTTCTCTTTTTCCTTCCCCCTCCACTAGTTGAAGTTGTCTCCTCCCAAATTAGCTAGCTAGGTAGATGTAGCCTTTAGTTAAGTGACCCATTGCCTCCTAACTAGATCTATCTTTGTCAAGAAGAGCTTTGTGCACTTTTGATCTCCCTACATCATCATCTCCACCGTGTGCTCGATCTCGAGATAGAGGTGATTAAAATTTCATGCTTTTGCAAAATGGAAATATGTTATGTGTGTGTGATATGATAATTGGGAGATATGATGGAAATTGTGTGTGTTGCATGAGTTGACGCCAAATTGTGCTTTTGAGTTGCCTATGTTTTGCCGAAATGTCGATTTATTTCCGTCTCGGTGAATGCCGGGCAAACTCTAGATCTATATATGTCCTATTTTTAGGGAAGGTCATGCTGAATTTTTGTATGACTTTGATGCATGCATGCATTTTTATAATCAATTTGTTTATTATTACTGTACAGAGTTTACGATGGTCAGTGGAACGATGGTGGACAGGTGGTTGCGGTCGAGGGTGTAGGACATTAAAAAAATAACCGGACAGAGCTTTTATTTTCGTGTAGAAAATGCAAAGGAATAGTTTGGCTCGACCCCCGTGACGATGGTCGTGTCGAACCGCACCTGCTCATGACTAGTTTCATGGATGGCTATACTCGGTGGGAAGCAATGATGACACGGGGCAAGACGAAGAGATTATCGATAATGGCGGCGGTGAAGAAGACGAACATGGCGGTGGAGAAGGGGCCGGACATGGCGGAGGAGAAGTGTCCAGACATGGCGGAGGAGAAGGGGCCGGACATGGCGGCGGAGAGAATGACATGGACTGCACGCAACAGAGTTCATCGGTACTAAGTTCAATCGTGTGGGACCCTCATCTTCAAGCATTGCTTCGCAAGGAGACGAGTACTGAGAGAGCTGCTTCTAGAGGGAGGCTAAGCTGGAGCAACTGGTGGTAGACTCGAACACTCCATTGTATGATGGTTGCAATCCTGAGGTGACCCTCTTGAGTTTCACGCTCCAACTCCTGAAGACGAAGGCTAAAAACAAATGGACCGACACTAGCCTCGATGAGCATCTCAAGTACCTAAAGGATGTTCTTCCCGTGGGGAATGTACGTCCTACTAGTGTTGATGAGGCCAAGAAGATCGTGTGCCCTATTGATATGCCACACGTTAGATACCATGCATGCATCAACGATTGCATAATTTATTAGAAGAAGCACGCGGAAAAAATAAGCTGTCTGGTGTGCAATGCTTCTCGATACAAGAAGGCCGGGAAGAAATGTCCCCAGAAAGTCGTATGGTACTTACCGATCACTCCCCGTCTCCAGCGGTATTTTGTAGATCCCAAGGAAGAAAAGCACATGCGCTGGCACGCGGAGAGGAAGAAGCCCGAAGATGAAGATGATCCGAAGCTGAGACACATCAAGGATGGAAGCCAGTGGAGACCGTTGAACAGCTTCTATCGGTTTTTTGAATGTGATGCAAGGTACATTGTGCTCGGCGCGTGTACCGATGTCATGAGTCCGTTTGGCAACCAGAACACCAACCATAGCACATGGCTCGTGTTTGTATGGATGTACAACCTCCCCCCTGGTTGTGCATGAAGTTGAAGTACATTCACATGAGCATGCTTATTCAAGGGCCGAAACAACCAGGAAATAATATTAATTTGTATCTGGGGCTACTTCAAGAGGAGTTAGACACGTTATGGAAAACACCGGCCAAGACATGGGACGCCAGCAAAGGCGAGTATTTCTACATGAGAGCCGCGCTGATCACGACGGTGCAGGACTATCTCGGTTACGGATATGTCGCAGGCCAGGTGTACCATGGATATTGCGGATGCACATGGTGCATGGATGATACGACATCTCAGCAGCTAACGTCAAGGAAAGATGGCGGGTCTTGGAAAATCGTGTACATGGGGCATCGAAGATGGCTCGAACATGACGACCCGTGGAGAAACCATGGAGATCTATTCAATGGTCATGCTAAGCATCGAGCACCTCCACGTAAGCCGAGCGGTGCCGAAATCGATGAGCTATTGAAAAACTAGAAGGAGTGCCCTGCACCAGGAAAGATGATGAGAAAGGCACCGGAGCCGCTGCTGAAGGTATGGAAGACGAGGTCTGTGTTCTGGGACTTGGAGTAATGGCACAAACTCGAGACACCTCATTGCCTTGATCAAATGCATATATGTAAGAATGTCCTTGAGAGCTTGCTTGCAACACCGATGAACATGGCGGATAAGACCAAGGATGGGGCGAAGGCAAGAAAAGACTTGCAACATTTGAAAATCAGGGAAGATCTGCACATGCCGCCCCGTAAAATGTCGGATGAGATAGAGACGGAGACAGAGGCACGGGAGAAGGGCAAGAAAATAAAGAAAGAGGATTATTGCCCCCCTTCTTGCTTCACCTTAAGTCAGGCTGAGATCGATCAATTCTTTAAGTGCCTTACCGGAGTCAAAGTTAGTTCCGGTTACTGTTGCAAGATAAGCAGATATCTCGACACGGACAAGAAAAGGTTCAGCGGGATGAAGTCCCATGACTGTCATGTGATGATGACGCAGATACTACCTGTTGCCCTTAGAGGGATAATGGACAAGCACGTCTGTGACACGCTTATTGGTCTCTGCAACTTTTTTGATGTCATCTCTCGAAAGTCGATCAGTGTGAAGCAGCTCCGAAGGCTACAGGAAGAGATCGTTGTGATACTAAATGAGCTTGAGATGTACTTCCCACCCCCATTCTTTGACATGATGGTGCATCTGTGTGTCCATATTGTGGATGACATAATAGACCTGGGGCCGTCATTCTTGCACAACATGATTCTTTTTGAGAGGATGAATCGGATCATCAAAGGATTCGTTCATAACTTGTCCCGTCCGGATGGAAGCATCGTCCAAGACTATATGACACAAGAGTGCATCGCTTTCTGCGAGAATTTTCTATATGGCCCAGACCAGCCGCCTGGTGTTAGTGTTGGCTTGCCCGTTAACAAGCACGATGGGAGGCTCGAAGGAGAAGGTCACTGCAACGGTCGCAGGGAACTGCACGTGGCAAACTCAGATCGACACAGCGACTTTGACAGAGAAAACTTGGTAGTGCTACAACACCTAGACAAGGTAGATCCTTTCGTGGCACTGCACAAAGAAATTATCGCAAAGTATCATGACTGGGGGGTATGCAGGACAGACGTCGAAGTTACTAGAGAGCACAATTCCACTTTCCTGCATTGGTTCAAAGAGCATATTATTGCTAATCCCCCGGAGGAGGGCTCTAAGGATGGATTGCTCATATACGCTTTAGCACATGGCCCCTTGCCCAACCTCGTAACCTATCAGGCATATGATATCAACGGATACACGTTCTACACAGAGGCCAAAGATATGGACAGTGATGATCAGAACCCAGGGGTGACGATGGAATGCATGACCGGCAGCGACAACAGCACAACTGAACGATTTTATGGAAGGGTCGAGGAGATCTGGGAGCTTGACTACTTTGGACTTCACAACACGATGATGTTCCGTGTTAGATGGGCTAAGAATGTCGAAAGAGAACGCCGGATTTTCACTACCAGGACTATACCTGACGCCAAGAGCGCTACTGTGAACGCTATCGCAAAAAACGAGCCATGGGTACACGCTAAGCATGTGACACAATGCTTCTTCATAACCGACCCGCGCAATCCCAGCCGTGTTGTCGTGAGGAGAGGCAAAAGGAACATCATTGGAATGGATGGAGTCGCCAACGTGGAAGGCTACGATCAGTACGGCAACCCAATGAGGGAAGATGATGATGATGATGAAGTATACGTCAAAAGAAGAATCAATACTACATTACCTAAGAAAAATCATACTCCATGGAAAAGGCAAAGTCACAATGAGGGGCTCAATTATTCTTCGACGAACAAGAAGGGAAAGAAGCTGACTCAAAAACGAAAACGTCAACGCTGAGGAACCGTATGTTATCGGTCAAATGATGTAATATATATATATATATGTTCCTATTTTGTAAACATATTTAACCGTCAAATGATGCAATATATATCGCCTTCCCTTCGTTCACTGTCTCGGAAAAAAAGTGAGAGAAAATAAAGGAAAAGAAAAAGGAAAACTGGTTATAGTAGTAGCGGTTTACTGAAAAAGAGCTACAACTAGTAAAGGTAGCAGTAGCATTTTCCTTAAAAACCGCTATAGCTACCTGTATTTGTAGTAGCTCTTTTAGTTTAAACGCGCTACTGCTACGTCCACTTAACTCAAAATCCTCCCTCTCTCTACTTCATCCCGCTTCTTTTCCCCCAAATCCGCACTCTATCTTCCCCCATCGCACCGCCGCGCCCTGGCGCTCACCCCCGACCCGGCCCTCTCCCCCGACCCTGGCGCTCGCCCCCGACCCCGACGCGCCACGCCTCCCTCCTCTACTTCCTCCCCTCCCAACCTCGGCCATTGTCGGGCCTGCCTCCTCGCCCCTGCACCCTCAGTAAACCTCCCCCCTCTCTCTGCTAGCTATGGTTAATTTGGTTAATTAGGTTATTTATTTAGTTATGAATTTAGCTAGGTAGGATTTATATGCAAAATTAGGTAGGCTGAATTTAGGTAGGCTGAATTTATATGCAAATTTGAACTGGACATGTGATATGTGGACATGTCATGTTTTGGACATGTCATGTTTGGAATTTGGATATGTCATTTGGACATGTGATGTTTTGGTTCAATTTTGGTAAATGATCCGAGTGGCCTATGTTACGCCGGAATGTTGATTCATTTCCGTTCGGGTGAATTTTAGGCGCTCGATATGTCCATTTTTTTAGCAAAGGTCATGCCGAAATTTTCCATGAATTTTGGCATGATTTGTGCTAGATAGTAGGCCTATCGAGTGCTGGCACATAGATTTCTTCTTTATGTCATTTCTCATTTTTTTCATACTTTTAGAAATAAACGAGGAGACTTAATCATAGGAAACATGTCGAACAATGAAGAAACTAGGCCTTCTGACGAAGATGCAGACGAGATGGATTATGAGGGTGAACAAGAGTACCTCGACTATTTGACTGCTAAGCATGGTTTGTAGGTCAGCCTCGATGATGGTACTGACGCCGACATCGACACCGATGGTGCCATCACGGATGGCGGCGCCGAGACCGGCGGGGAATGTACCGGCGGGGAAGATACCGGTGGGGAAGGTACCGGCGCCGATGCCGCTACCGAAAAGAAGAAGCATAAGAAGCATAGGATACGAAAACCTAACAAGCTAAGGATTGGACGACTAGTGATCACAAAGATGGCACTTGGCAAGTTTGAGCCATTAGAGCCAGAAGAACCTCGCAATTGCTATGGGAACCAAGTAGGATGCATCCTACGGGAATGCGCGAGCATCAACGATGATGACTTAAGGAGTAAAGAACATTTGACGCAGTTACTCCTAACGAAGTTGCACAAGAGATTCAAGCTCCCCGACTGGGATGATAACATAGAACAATCGTGGGATGATCCGAAGATGAAAAAGATTAACAATCATGCCATGGGCATGTTCAGCAATGATTTGGCCTCCTGGAAAGGGAGGGTGAAATGAGCTATTGAGGCTGAGGAACCCCTGTCCAAGATTCTGGAGGAAAATCCGACACTTACGGAAGAGGAGTTCAAAAAGTTCAAGGACACTTGCGCTACCGAGGCAGCCAAGGCTAAGGCTGCGAAATTCAAGAGCCTTCAGCAAAGGAACACGGGGAAGCATCGCCTCGGAATTCGTGGCTACCTCGGTAAAAGGCCATACGGGATAAGGAGGACGCGAAATATGAAGCCGCGGGTCTCCCAGACCCCTTCGCGAAGTTCACCAACCCCTTGGAGCATGACTTCATCACGGCCCGCTACAAGTGGGACAAGGAAAACAGGTTTTTACATGGACTAGATCACGAGGAAATTGATTAGACTACTGGTAATTATTCTTTTAGCACCTTACATTTAGCTCCATATCTAGTCGACTACACATTCCTAAACGGTTCACGCTCCTTCTGCAGGAGAAGCAACACCAGCTTGCAGCCGAAAGCCCTACTTTTCCGATGAGGCCCAAGTGGGACACCCCTCTCAACCAGGCCTTGAATGAACTTAAGGAACTCTCTTTGGGCCAGCGGCCGCAATATGGTCGTGTTCACGGCGCTGGAGACGGCGCCACATGGAAGGTGTTTTACAACAAGGGCCCGGAGGCCAAGAAGCAGAAAAATAAGTTTAGTCAGGCGGACATAGATGCAAAGGTGAAGCTTGTGGTCGAGAAAAAAGCAGCTGAGGACACGGAAAAAACAGGCAAGGAGAAAACTGAGTTGCTACAGCAGGCAGTCAATGCAGCTGTAACTGCGTGCAGAAATGATTTTGCTACTAACTTGGTTCCAGCTATCATCAACTGGACGAAGGAAAATCCAGACAAGACGGTACATGATTTCCCGATGCCCAATTTCGTCGGGAGCAACTCCATGAACAATAACAACACCGCACCATCACTTGCTCACGCAACCGGGCCTCCTCTCGTAGTCGCTCCCGCTCATAGCAGCCCGTCCTCTGTCTCTAGCGCGCTAGGTGGGCCTTCGTCTTTGGCTAAGCTCGACGCCGTCGCGGTAATTACATGTCGCACCAATATATATATATATATATATATATATATATATATATATATATATATAATATTCCATTTTCGTTGCCTTTCAGATGTTTTACGCCACAGACATATGTTTTTGCAGGGCGAAGAAATCCTGTGCACCATACTCTACTTGATCAAAGGCCAGAAGGTGGACGTGGGAAAGGGGATGATATTAAAACCCTTGAAACCAACATTCCACAACCAGCCGATCCCCGCTGGGCCCTTCAGGGTTAGCTTGTCCAGTGTTAACTCGAGGCATGAAGCTTTGCCTCCTCCAGTACAGCATGTGGGAGAGGACGACGAGACCCCGCCGCGGATTGGAAGCTGCAAGGGTTGGGTGCTGCTATGGCCGTGAATCTTATTCGTCTGGAGCCGGCCGAGAGCACACCAATAACCACACATCAACAAGCATGTGCGGAAACCACCACCCCGCCTACGCAATTACCAGCTCCTGTAGTGCCGGGTGAGATCGGCGGACGATGTGATGAAGGGGGTGCAATAGTACTGGCTGATGTAATCGCTCTTGTAGAACAGAGAATGGATGATGAGACGGAGGTCGACCCTATGGGTTTCCTCAATACAAACGCATATGAATATGACATAGATATGATGAGTCAACCATATGATGAATCGGGCTATCAGCATGCTAATGAGGATATGGATGATATGCCCAGGCAAGAAGGTCATTGGAAGGATTGCAAAAAGTCTCTCTTCATGAATTCCTCACAGGACACGCCTGAAGATGCCGCCTCAACACAGGCTCAACTAGCCGGGGGTCGTACAGTGCTTAGCCTGGGAACCCTGGGGCAGGGGTTAAGGAAGGGTCTAGACGGTGTGCCCAAGAAAAAGGAGAGGAAGAGATCGGGGAAGATAACTGCCTCCAAACAAGCCAGAGCACATAATAGCCAGACAATGGATTCTGAAGAGCGTGTACCCGTGAAAGGTGCGGCCATGTTCCATCTCACGGGCGAGCCGATTCTACGTCCAAAACCGCTGGAGGCACTATCAGGGGATCTCAGGAGACTGCACGACCATGTGCTGTTGACTGAGAAAAGCCTACTAGCCTCAAAGGATCCAGGATATCCGACATACGCGGCTCGTGTGCCTGAGGGGAAGTGCTAAGTCGACACACGGCCCACGGAGGTGTTCTTCCTACGGTTTGACCATATCTTTGAGATGTTTCTGACAAGGCGGCTCGATTTTACAATCGTCCGCCTTTTTGTGCTACATATGAGCTCCGTCATGAAGAGTGAAGAAGTATCGCAAATCTGTGTGGCAGATCCGTACTACATGCACGAGTCTTTTTTGAGTCTCGGCGACTTTGAGCATGAAACTGCTAGGGACTACCTCCAAAACTTCATGGTACAGAATAAGGACCACAAAATTGTCCTCGTCCCTTATCATCCAAAGTAAGTCAGTTCCGGACAACCCTTTCATACATTTCAATCATTCCTTCTCGCTCATATGGAGAATAATTTGAGGTGTCTTTTCCCCGCAGCAACGGGTGCGCCGTCCTTATCGTTCTTTACCCGCAAGTCTCCCACGCCGTGTATTTTGACCCTTCCAGAGACTACAAGAAAAAGGCTTACACCCACATAATGAATATTCTAGATGATGCTCTCCAAGGCTTAAGCATTAGAGGTGGCCACATGCAGATCAGGAACCAAAGGAACAAGAAGATGGGTTTCGCGCATAAAACTAACTTCTCTTGCATCCATGTCCCAAAACCAAGCAAGAAGGATGGATTATACATCGTCCATCTCATGATTCAGTTCAACATGGATCACCACAAGCTTCGCATGACAAGCAGAAATGATGATCATATCCACAAGTGGCTAGAATCTCATGGAGAAGCGGATTATAAACTTAGAAATGACTTCTTTCGCATCCAAAGGGACATTGTGACGATCATCATGAAAGAAGTCGTCGATGAGAAGGGGATGTTCCACCATGGCCCTGTATCGTGAACTGACGTCCGAACTCGCATAGGCATGCAACGTCTAGACCTCACGCCGTTCAAGAAGCTAGGGTCCATCCTCGATGATATGGAAGGATGGAACTTCTAGTGATTTATGATGCCGCTGATGATTATATGTGTCGGTTCAACTTGTATACTTTTTGTAGCGATGAAACTTTGTGATGTCCACGGTCCCTGCCAAACTTGCGTAACGCTACTTTGTTAGTTTACGTACGATGACCTGCGTACCTATAGTTAATTAGTTTGCGTAATGTATGTTGCATCTAGTTGCTAACCCTTTCATTTTCATGTTGCTCTTGTATATTTTGTTGCATATGATTGTACATCCTCTTCATGAAGATGCATCTCTAACAGGTACCTAGTTTCTTTATGTGAGATGGCAGTGCTATGTCGTGTACAAAGGGAAGGTTCTGGGGGTGTAAAACGAGTGGCATGAGTGTCAGATGCAAGTGAATGGGTTCTCGGGCGCCAGCCATAAAGGCTTCAAAAGCAGACAAGAAGGAGAAGCTAGTTACTTGAGGTTCACGCTAGCGCGAGAGAGGACTCGTAGCCACCACTTAATGTACTGCATAGTTCCGCTCTCACTCATAGTGATAGCTCTTCTCGCGTATACCTTTGGTTAGGTGGATGGCCTTGTAGTTGCAGGTATTAGAGACTTGCATGTATCTCTATTTTCGAGATGATGACAAGATACCACTTTGTGTTGGATGATGATTATGATGAGACTATTTGTATGTATATGCTATGATTACATTTGTGGTCTCGCAGGCATTTGTAAGTGTATCATGATGACATTTGTATGTGCTAAAGATTCTTCTATAAAGTCTGTTCAAATACAAAACAAATATGTAGAAAAAAAAACAAAAAACTACTAAAATTAGCAGTAGGGAGTGGAGAAAAGTTAGCAGCAGCGCGGTAGTATCAGTAGCGCGCACAGGATAAGCGCGCTATAGCAATTACCAGTAGCGAGCTCCCTGTAAGAATGCTGCTGCTACACTTGTATATCAGTAGCGCGGGACCGCATGCGCTGCTACTATGAGTTAGCTGTAGCGCCTTATTAGTAGCGCCAGTCCCCGCGCTACTGATATACCATGAACTCAATGTCAATCACCTCATGATCACAGACTACATCCGTGATCTCAAGGGGGATGGCAAATCCATGAAGGACATCATCTTCACCTTCAACGAGCAAATCAACTTTTTGCAAAGCCAAATCTATGATCTCCAAAACCAAGTCTTTGAATATGAGGCAAGGTTTAAAGGTATGTGTCGGTGTCAAAACCGGCGGATCTCGGGTAGGGGGTCCCGAACTGTGCGTCTAGGCGGATGGTAATAGGAGACAAGGGACACGATGTTTTTACCCAGGTTCGGGCCCTCTCGATGGAGGTAAAACCCTACTCCTGCTTGATTAATATTGATGATATGGGTAGTACAAGAGTAGATCTACCACGAGATTAGAGAGGCTAAACCCTAGAAGCTAGCCTATGGTATGATTGTTGTTCGTCCTACGGACTAAACCTTTCCGGTTTATATATACACCGGAGAGGGCTAGGGTTACACAGAGTCGGTTACAATGGGAGGAGATCTACATGTCGTATCGCCAAGCTTGCCTTCCACGCCAAGGAAAGTCCCATCAGGACACGGGACAAAGTCTTCAATCTTGTATCTTCATAGTCCGGGAGTCCGGCCAAAGGTCATAGTCCGGTCATCCGGACACCCCCTAACCCGGGACTCCCTCAGTAGCCCCCGAACCAGGCTTTAATGACGATGAGTCCAGCGCGTAGATTTGTCTTCGGCATTGCAAGGCGGGTTCTTCTCCAAATCCCATATACCTGTCGAATAGTGTCCGTCTTCTGATGAATGTTGCGCTCCTTGGCTTCCGCGCCCAATAATGGCCATCTTCCACGTGTCAAAAGAATGCGAAAAGACAGGGCTTTTTTATTTACCCCCCTAGCTGCACAAATGGGCCACCTATAAAAGAGACGGGGATTTAGATCCGAACCACACCATCTTCCCTCCGCGAGCATTCATCAGAGCGCATTCGACAGAGATCCATTCTATCATGGCCGGTCAACGCAGCTCCTCCTCTCGTCCCTCCAGCCCTCAGCCTGGAGATTGGGAGAGGTGTTCCGTCCCGCACAGCGAGCTAGTAGCGCTCCAAACCAAGGGGCTCCTCCCCCCAGCATACATGGTCCCAGTTCGAGCCAGGATTGCCACCTATAATGGCGGAGAGCAGGCGGAGAGCGTCCCCAATCCCTCCAAAGGAGAGCGGGTATGCCTTGTCCCTTATTTAATAAGATGGCTCTGATTTCCAATTCAGCCGTTTCTCCGGGGGCTCCTGGAGTTCTATGGCCTCCATCTACACAACCTCACGCCTGCCTCCATATTGCATATTGCGGGCTTCGTGGCCCTTTGAGAGCTATTTTTGGGCATCGAGGCTCATTTCGTGCTGTGGAAGAAGTTGTTCTGCCTCGTGCCCCGTTCTCAGGAGGGGTCGATATATCAAGTGGGCGGAGCCGAACTATGGCGCATCGCCGGGACCGGATATCTATCCGGAACCCCAAAGAAGGAGTCCAAGGAATGGCCTTCAGAATGGTTTTATATAGAAGAGGTCCCCCTGCCGGACCCTGTACGGATCGGCCTCCCTGAGTTCGATAATGCTCCCTTGAAGAAACGCCTGAGTTGGCATCCACGGAGCCCTCAGAAGGAACATGACAGGTTCGTCCTTTACCTGATGAGCCGGATAAGGTTGTTAGCTCATTCCGGACTGACCATGATCGAGGTCATGGCCACATGCATTACGCGGTGGGTGCAGCCGCTTCAGTACAGAGGCCACCCCATGTGGGATTTCAACGGGGAGGACGACGCCACCCGGTGTGGTCGCAAGGGGCCGGATTCGGCTACCACCCTAACGAAGATCTTATCCGCTTTGTACAAGGGAGAAGAGGAGCAATTCCTCCATGTCAACCCACGGGGCGGATTTTCTATGTACAATCCTCCAAGCTGGGTAAGCGTACACTTTCACTTGCCTATCCGTTTTCATATTCCCATAGTTAAGTACTTAGTCTAGCAATTTTAACGCAGGAGCTATGCCAGACTGTAAAGGAGATAAATAGCCCTCCTCCACAACCCGAGGACCCAGAACGGTCCCTCGACCCAGACTCCCAAGAGGACTCGGACTTATGTGTGGAGCTGATTGATGGGGTGTTTCATCAATTGAGTAAGGATAACACCTTAGTGGCCATTACAGTTGATTATCCCGGACTGCTTCCAGCCTCAAAGGTAACCGAGACCGAAGTCCCCATACTTTCAAGAGGATCCATCCGTGCTTATTTTTGATCGCCGTATACCAATGGCGTTTTTTGCAGGGGAAGTCCTTGAGGTGGAGGGCCGAGCCCGTGGTGTCTAGCCAACAAGGGCCATCGAGGCCCAGCGGGCTAAAAAGAAGTGCAGACCGGATCGAGACACCGGCGAAACGGTACGGCATGCAACTTTAATGCCCAGGGTTTATGCCTTCAAGGCATACCAACGCTCATGCTCTCTTCAGGAAGAAGAGCGCCTGCCGGACTATATCCATTGGCCATGCTTCAAGGTCGGTTCCGGAAGTGGAGGCGAACACGGGGCGCGCACCGGATGCTCCTCCGACAGAGGACGTGGATGGGCTATCTGCCACCAATTCAGAGGTGGAGAGTGCCATGAACCACAGGCGTCGCCGGACTGTTCTTCGTGACGCATGTTTTTTCCAAGAGGCGTTGGACGCCTTTAATACGGGAGATGCGTACCTCTGTGCCGCTCAAAATGGTCTAGCCAGAGCCACAAAGGAGTATGTAAAAGACATACGGGTGAGAAAATCTGATGGTTATATATGCCAGTAGCCCCCGAGACATGAAACAGTTGAAATAGCTGATTTAAGGATCATTTGTTATGCAGGATCTTACAAAAAAAGAATACGCAACTGTCCCAGGAGCTGGAAGAGTGCAAGGCCCAACTTGGGGCCGCACTAGCCACAACAGGGAATGCCAAGGAGACCCCCTCTGGTAATATATGCTTCGAAAGATGAGTATGTTGTGAAGTGCGGCGTGTGTGCAATTCTGACAATAACAGTGCAGATGGCGCCGGAGTGGATCCGGACAAGCAGCAACTCTTGCGCCAGTTAAAGGCCGGCGATAGGGTGCTTACCAGCGTGAGGCAAGAGA
This sequence comes from Triticum turgidum subsp. durum, assembly GCA_900231445.1. Lineage (NCBI taxonomy): Eukaryota > Viridiplantae > Streptophyta > Magnoliopsida > Poales > Poaceae > Triticum > Triticum turgidum. Next base: position 467,281,132 of record LT934120.1, read on the forward strand.
AGGAGAAGCTTCAAGATGCCAACACCCAGCTGGGTGAGGAACTAAAGAATGTTCGTGCTTAGCTGTCGGATTTCGTAAAGGACAATCGGCGGCTTCGACATGGCATTTTTAGTAAGTGCTTAAACGAACCTTCGAAAAAGAGTTCGGCGAGGAAGTCGATTGACAGAGTTATGTCTGTAGGTATGCTGACCGGTCGGCCTGCGGAGGAAATGCCCGGTTCTATGGGTGACCTTCTTCCCGAGCTATCGCAACTGCACAAACGAGTTCGGCAGGCGATGCAAGGCGTCGTACAGGTTTTGTGGCCATCCATCTTCATGCCCTAAGGCCTTGGAGAGCTTGCAGAGAAGCTAAAGGGAGTGCGGCGGCGCTTCCGATTATGGTAGATATCGGCTTGCCGTCAAGGCGCCGGGGAGGCCTGGGCCATGGAGAAGACGCGGTACACGAAGGCTGACCCAAACCACATGGCCGAAGTCGGACCTGTGGGGCCCGATGGGAAGGAGATCCCTCCCAGTTTAGTGTACGGCCAGGTAGAGCTGGCCGCCGAGTATTCCCAACAGGACTGTAAATTGGACAGCCTATTGGATGGTATTGAAGAAGAATATACCTAGTCAAATTGACTATGTAATTTAAAATGACATGTAAAATGCCTTCTAGCCGGATTGTAGATCATTTGTCATTGCGGACCTTTTCGCTTCAACCTCTGGACCAATATTCCGGAGTGTGTCCGAATACCCTCTCGGTTATGTAAGAACCGGGGTATGCATGGAGACCAGGCGTAGGGGTCATTAGTGCTTTAGCAGACAAGTGCCCAACTAGTTATGTTATATTACATGGTTAGTAAGAAACATCTTCCAGGGAGAATAGTTCCATTAGGGGTTCCTTTCCTTGCGGGGCATGCCCTAAAGTGCATGTCCGGACTGCGAAAAAAGCAGAAAAGCATCTGGGGGCAGATAAATAAACAATTGAAAAATCATCTTTTAGTTCACCGACCGAATATTCGCTTAAGAACGCTAGCTTTCGGCTTCACCCAGTCTAAGGTACACATCTGGCTGACCCGGCAGTAACAATCACAGAGGTGCTCCCTTTACCACCTAGCCGAACAATCGGGAACGTAGGGGTAAGCACAGGATCCAAGCAACCCAGCTTGGCTAAAACTTAAGTCATATCGATGCATATAATGGTGAATAAAAGGTACATGCGGAAGTGTGACACATGTGTTGGGCATAAGGCCCGTATATACAAGCTTCTAATAAAGAAGCCCCCAGGTATAATGAGCGCGGGTAGCGCGTCAATTATGTGTGAACAATGCGCAAGCGAGCCCTTAAAGGCTTATAAGAAAAAAGGAGGGAGAAGGAGGGAAATATGAGGCAGCTAATGTGTAAAAAAATAGACAGAGGAAGGAGACGAACACAGAGTCCGGCGCTAGGCGTAGAATATTCGTAGGTGTGCTGCGTTCCATGGGTTCGGCTCGAGTCGATTATCCAATGCATTTTGCAGATGGTATGCTCCACCAGTCAGGACTTGGTCGATTATGAAGGGACCTTCCCATTTGGGCTTGAGTTTGTCCTTTTTCTTGTCCGGCAGGCGTAGAACTAGTTCGCCAACATTGTAAGTTTTGGCCCATACTTCTCTGCTTTCATATCTTCGAGCCTGCTGTTGATAGAATGCGGAACGGGCTTTTGCCACGTCGCGCTCCTCCTCCAATGTGTCCAAACTGTCCTGCCAATCGAGCTCGGCTTCTCTTTCTTCGTACATGCGCACGCGAGGTGAGTCATGAATTATGTCGCAAGGCAGGACTGCCTCTGTGCCGTATACCATAAAAATGGTGTGAATTTGGTAGTACGATTTGGCGTGCTCCGCAACCCCCAGAGTACAGAGTCGAGCTCCTCTACCCAGTGCGTGTTAGATTCCTTGAGGTATCGCACTAATTTGGGTTTTATGCCGCTCATGATTAGACCATTTGCTCGCTCGACTTGACCGTTAGTTTGTGGGTAATAGGCTGAAGCGTAGTCGAGCTTGATGCCCATGTTTTTGCCCCAGAGTTTAACCTCGTCGGTCGTAAAGTTTGTGCCGTTATTAGTGATGATGCTGTGGGGGACACCGTAACGGTGTACGACCCCTGATATGAAGTCTATCACTGGTCCGGATTCGGCCGTCTTAACAGGCTTGGCCTCTATCCATTTGGTGAATTTGTCCACCATGACCAGTAGATATTTTTGCTTGTGGGTTCCTCCTTTAAGGGGTCCAGCCATGTCAAGCCCCCAGACCGCAAAGGGCCAGGTAATGGGTATAGTTTACAGGGCCGTAGGTGGCATGTGGCTTTGATTAGCAAATAATTGGCAACCAACGCATCGTTGGACTATGTCCTGAGCATCTGCCCGGGCCGTCGGCCAATAAAATCCAGTACGGCAGGCCTTGCTTACAAGGGCCCGGGCTGCGGCGTGGTGCCCGCCGAGTCCGGCATGAATTTCAGCCAGAAGGTTCCGCCCTTCCTCTTCGGAGATACACCTTTGAAGGACTCCAGTCGTGCTTTTCTTATAAAGCTCTCCTTCGTGGACTTTATAGGCTTTAGATCGCCGCACTATGCAGCGTGCCTCGTTTTGGTCCTCGGGAAGTTCCTGCCTAGTTAAGTAGGCTAAGAGTGGTTCTGTCCACGGGGCAATTACTGCCATTATTACGTGGGCTGAGGATGTTACCTCGTTGGCAGAGCCTCCCATTGTGTCAGAATGTTCGATGTCAGGTGGTGCGGTTAGGTCCGTATTGCTATTTCCGGATTCCCCTTCCCATTGTACGAATGGCTTGAATAGCCTCTCCAAGAAAATGTTGGGGGGGACTGCATCGCGCTTTGTGCCGATGCGTGCCAGGACATCTGCTGCCTGATTGTTTTCCGGAGCTATATGGTGAAATTCGATCCCTTCGAACCGAGCTGACATTTTTAGGACGGCATTGCAATAAGCTGCCATTTTTGGATCTTTTGCATCAAAGTCTCCATTTATTTGGGATATCGCGAGGCTCGAATCCCCATGCACCTCTAGGCGTTGAATGCCCATGGAGGCTGCCATCCGGAGACCATGTAGAAGGGCCTCATATTCGGCTGCATTGTTGGAGCCTGTATACATTATCTGTAGTACATATTGAAATCTCCTGTTGGGGACGTCAGAACGACGCCAGCCCCCAGACCCGCTAGCATTTTGGAGCCGTCAAAGTGCATGATCCAGTTGGAATATGTGCCGTACTCTTTAGGGAGTTCGGCTTCAGTCCATTCAGCGACAAAGTCGGCAAAAACTTGCGACTTGATAGCTCGCCGTGGCTTATAGGTATGTCGAACGGAAGGAGCTCAATGGCCCATTTGGCAATCCGGCCCGTCGCATCGCGGTTGTTTATAATATTGTTAAGAGGTACTTCGGAGGCTATTGTTATTGAACACTCTTGAAAGTAGTGTCATAGCTTCCGGGACGCCATGAACACTGCGTATGCTATCTTTTGGTAATGCGGGTACCGGGACTTGCATGGAGTGAGGACAGTGGACATGTAGTAGACTGGTTTCTGGAGAGGGAATTTGTGTCCGTCCGTTTCTCGTTCGACGACGAGCACTGCGCTTACAACTTGATAGTTGCCGCAATGTATAACAACATTGGTTCGCCGATGTTAGGGGTGGCCAGGACCGGGTTTGTTGCCAATATGGCTTTTATTTCTTCTAGTCCGGCCGTGGCAGCATCCATCCACTCGAAGTGTTCGGTGCACCGGAGGAGGCGATAAAGGGGTAAGGCTCTATCTCCCAAGCGGGAGATGAAGCGGCTTAGAGCCGCCACGCATCCAATCAATTTTTGTATTTGCTTGAGGTCCTTTGGAATATCCAATCGTGACAGAGCACGGATCTTGGCTGGGTTTGCTTCAATTTCTCTACCAGATACAATGAAGCCCAAGAGCTTTCCGGCTGGTACGCCGAAAACGCATTTTTCCGGGTTAAGCTTGATGTCATATGTTCGGAGCTTATCGAACGTGAGCCTCAAGTCGTCTACTAGAGTTTCAGCATGCATGGTTTTGACGACCACGTCATCCACGTATGCTTTAACTATTTTGCCGATCTGGTTGGCCAGACATGTCTGAATCATGCGCTGATATGTTGCGCCGGCGTTTTTGAGCCCGAAGGGCATTGTGTTGAAGCAGAATGGGCCGTATGGGGTGATAAATGCCGTTGCGGCTTGGTCTGGCTCTGCCATCTTAATTTGATGGTAGCCAGAGTATGCGTCGAGGAAACACAATGCATTGTGTCCTGCAGTAGCGTCGATAATTTGATCAATGTGGGGGAGGGGGAAGGGATCCTTTGGGCAAGCCTTGTTGAGGTCTTTGAAATCGACGCATAGGCGCCAGGATTTGTCCTTCTTTGGTACCATCACCAGGTTCGCTAGCCAGTCCGGATGTTTTATATCTCTGATGAATCCGGCTTCTAGTAGTTTGGCTAGCTCCTCTCCCATGGCTTGTCTCTTGGGTTCAGAGAAACGCCGAAGGGCCTGCTTAACAGGCTTGTATCCTTTTAGGATGTTCAGGATGTGCTCGGCCAGCCTGCATGGGATTCCTAGCATGTCTGAAGGGTGCCAGGGAAAGATGTCCCAATTTTCACGTAGGAATTCTTGTAGTGCAGCGTCTACATCAGGGTTTAATTGTGCCCCGATGGAGGCCGTTTTTGTAGGGTCCGTTGGTTGGACGTGGAATTTGACTATTTCGTTTGCCGGTTTAAAGGAGGTGGGCTTGGATCTTTTGTCGAGTATCACGTCATCCCTGTCCACCGTGGAGCGCAGCGTGGTTAGTTCCTCGGCCGCTAGGGCTTCGGATAATGCCTCAAGGGCCAGTGTGGCTGTCTTGTTTTCGGTGCGGAGTGTTATGTCCGGATCACTAGCAAGAGTGATGATTCCGTTGGTTCCGGGCATTTTGAGCTTCATGTACCCGTAACGGGGTATAGCTTGAAAAATTGTGAATGCCTCTCTCCCTAACAGAGCGTGGTATCCGCTGTTGAACGGGGCCACTTGAAATGTGACCTCCTCGGACCTATAATTATCATGCGTGCCGAACACCACATCCAGCGTGACTTTTCCTCTATAGCACGCTTCCCGACTGGGGATTATTCCTCTAAAGGTTGTGTTGCTTCGCTCAATGCGGCTCCAGTCTATTTCCATTTTTCGAAGGGTTTCCTCATAAATGAGGTTCAATCCGCTGCCAGCGTTCATGAGTACCTTGGTAAGTCGAAAGCCGTCCACTATCGGACAAAGAACCAATGCGGCTGGTGCTCTGGCTGTTCGGCATTTAGGTTCATCACTGGCATTGAAGGTAATAGCCGTGTCACTCCATGGATTTATTGTTGCTACCTGGTAGACTTCGGTAAGGCTGCGGAGTGTTCGTTTCCGCATATTGTTTGATGCGAAAGTCTCGAAGGCTGTTGATACCGTACTAGTATTCCTGGACTGGTGCTCTGCGGATTTTGGAGTTAGAAGCTCCTCGCCACTTCTGGCCACCTGCCAGAGTATCCAACATGCTCTAAGGCTATGAGTTGGTGTGACGCCCTCTGTACTATGAATTTTACAGGGTCCATTGAGCCATCCCTCCAGTACTATTCCATACCCTATAGAGGGTTTTTGTTTTTTGTTGTTTGGCCCAAGTGCCTGGCGATAATGCGCCATTTTATTTCGGACTGGGATTGTATTCAGGGCCGGATTGTCCCAGAATTTTATTTCGGTTTTCCGAACGCTTTCCGTCGCACAGTATTTCCGTACTATGGATGCCAAGTCAACGAAGCGTGTAATTTCACGACGACTTATGGCATTGAGGATCCCGATGTCCGTGCAATTGTTGCAGAAGAATGAAATTGCATCCTCCTCGCGGCAGTCCTTTATCCTGTTCATAACCAGGAGGAATCTGGACCAGTAATGGTGCACTGTTTCTGTGGGCTCTTGCCGAATTTGGGATAGATCCCTTATAGTTGGGTGGGCAGGTAGAGTTAAATTCGGAACCTCGCCCAATCTGAGACTCAGGGTCCAAGAAATTTCCGAACTTGGAAGCTTGGGTTCTTGGATGTTGTCCAATGAATCAGGCCCACTGCCTGACTTTAGGTTCAGGCCTTGAGTGACGTCCTCCCCTCCGCGGGTATCCGGCTTGGAGGGATCAGGAATCCGGACATATATGGTCCTTAGGATGGTTGAAGATTCACAGCATTGTTCCTCCACCACTTCGACATGGTGGGTGACCTGGGGAGAGTCAATCTCTCTCGGATCGAGTTTAAGCCCAATCTGATCATAATCTATAGCGACTCCCAGGGCGGCGAGGCGATCCAAGAGCTCATTTAAGGAAGAGAGCTCTGTCGGATCTAACTGCTCGGCGAGTTCCGAGTTGACATGGAGATTTCTTTCGATGACCCGAGAAGTCATCATCGGCGCGGCGGCCGAACATGCGGTCATTAGAAAACTGCCTAGCTGGAGAGTTTGGCCGATAGCCAAAGCTCCTTTAGCGACAGCGCCGTCTTTAAATACGGGGTGCGGCATCCTTCCTGATGGCGACAGCACAACAGAACTCTCAATGAAAGCACCAATGTCGGTGTCAAAACCGGCGGATCTCGGGTAGGGGGTCCCGAACTGTGCGTCTAGGCGGATGGTAACAGGAGACAAGGGACATGATGTTTTTACCCAGGTTCGGGCCCTCTCGATGGAGGTAAAACCCTACTCCTGCTTGATTAATACTGATGATATGGGTAGTACAAGAGTAGATCTACCACGAGATCAGAGAGGCTAAACCCTGGAAGCTAGCCTATGGTATGATTGTTGTTCGTCCTACGGACTAAACCTTTCCGGTTTATATAGACACCGGAGAGGGCTAGGGTTACACAGAGTCGGTTACAATGGTAGGAGATCTACATGTCGTATCGCCAAGCTTGCCTTCCACGCCAAGGAAAGTCCCATCCAGACACGGGACGAAGTCTTCAATCTTGTATCTTCATAGTCCTGGAGTCCGGCCAAAGGTCATAGTCCGGTCATCTGGACACCCCCTAACCCGGGCCTCCCTCAGTATGAGTTTGGCTGCCAGTTGCAGGACTCGTGAGACTCGCTCCTCCTCTTATGATGGTGATCCATTGCCATGGAAACCGGAAGATTAGATCTCTACTACCTCATCACCACCACCGCCTTCTTCATCACCAAAGGAGACTTGATTTCATGGTATGGACACTCCCCTTGGCTTGTGCCAAGCTTGGGGGAGGTGTCCCGGTAACGTATCACAACCACTATCTTTGCCTTTATCTATTTTAGTTCGATTTTAGTTACCCTATGATTTAGTTGAATAAAAGTTTAGTTTGATCCTTTCTTTTCCAGTGCTTGCTTAGTGATCTATCTACGTAAACATGTTTGAGATATATAGCAAAGTCTAGTTTATGTTTTGCTTTATTTACTTTTATGTTTCAATAAAAAGAAAGGGAAATAAATGAGAATGATCATATGCTAATCTTATGGTGAGTGGTGACATCACACAAGGAAAGGTATAAGTGGTAAAATTTATTGCATATTGACAAACATAGCATTGGTCAATGATGCAATTCATGAAAAAATTAATAAGGGAAGAGAAGATTCACATGTAAATACACTATCTTGGACATCTTTTATGATTACGAGCTCCCATCAAAATATTATATGCCAGAATTGTTGACGTTGGATAGGGAAGACAATGTAATGATTTATGCTTGTTCATATTCACATAGAAGTTATATTGTCACAGATCCTTTAACATGTGGTGCTTGCTCAATATCTTTGCTAGCCAAAATTTCCACACTAAGTAGAGACACTACTTGTGCATGCAAAACCCTTTAACCCAAAATCTTGTTTTGAGAGTTCACCATACCTACCTATGGATTGAGTAAGATCCTTCAAGTAAGTATTCGTCGGTGCAATAGGGCAATAAAAATGGCTTCTAAATGTGTTAGATCATTTAGTGTAAGAGAAAATTGAGCGTTTTACGAACTTGTGATGGCAAAATAATAAAAGCAACAGACTGCATAATAAAGGTTGCTATCACAAGGGGAAATATAATGTGATGTTCTTTTGCACTAAGAGATTGAGCATACATGCAATAAGCGCATGACAACCTCTGCTTCCCTCTACGAAGGGCCTACCTTTTATTTTTATGTATTTACTTTTATGCAAGAGTCAAAGTATTCGTACCAATTCCTTTTATTTTTCTCTTTTGCAAGGACCATGTGGTGAGGAAAGATCTAGGCACATATATCCAGTTGGATATGAGTGAGCATGAGTTATTATTGTTGACATCACCCTTGAGGTGAATACATTGGGAAGCAAAACTATAAGCCCCTATCTTTCTATGTGTCCAGTTGAAACTTTTTGTTCATGGGCATGCTGTGAGTGTTAGCAATCATAGAAGATTAAATGATGGTTGAGTATGTGGACTTGCCTAAAGTCTCCGATACGTGACCCTTCCTAAAAAGATGATGAATTGTAGTTGCAAAGTTGACTAAGAACATAGTTTGTTGGTTTTCTATAAGGTTTATGCTTTATACTTCAATGTTGTGATGAATTGTTACTTGCTCATGACAAGTTATACGATAAAATTTATGTGATAAAGTTTGTTGCTTCTATAATAATATGCATGATGCTTCTATGTCCCTATTTTGTTTTTATCGACACCCCTCTCTCTCTCTCTCTCTCTCTCTCTCTCTCTAAGCATGTGGACATGTTTTTCGATTTCGGTTTTTGCTTGAGGACAAGCGAGGTCTAAGCTTGGGGGAGTTCAAACGTCCATTTTGCATCATGTTGTTATTTATAATGCTTTTATGCATAATAATGCTTTTTGGAGTATTTCTAATGCATTTTCTCTCATAATGCAAGGTTTACACAAAGAGGGAGAACACCAAAAGCTGGAATTCTGGACCTGAAAAAGCTATGTCAGAGTTACCTATTCTGCACATCTCCAAATGAGCTGAAAATTACGGAGAATTATTTTGCAATATATAGAAAATACTCGAGCAAATAAATACCGGAGGAGGCCTACCAGGTGGGCACAACCCACCTGGGCGCGCTAGGCCCCCCAGGCGCGCCCTGGTGGGTTATACCCTCCTCGTCCCACCTCCGGTGCCCATATTCTGGTATATAAGTACTTTTTGCCTAGAAAAAATTAGGAGGGGACTTTCAGGATGAAGCGCTGCTGTCTCGAGGCGGAACTTGGGAAGGACCACTTTTGCCCTCCGGCGGAGCGATTACGCCGGGGGAACTTCCCTCGCGAAGGGGGAAATCATCGTCATCGTCATCACCAACAACTCTCCCATCTTTGGGAGGGCAATCTTCGTCAACATCTTCAACAGCACCATCTCCTCTCAAACCCTAGTTCATCTCTTGTGTTCAATCTTTGTACCGGAACCTCAGATTGGTACTTGTGGGTGACTTGTAGTGTTGATTACATCTTGTAGTTGATTACTATATGGTTTATTTGGTGGATGATTATATGTTCATATCCATTATGATATTTAATACCCCTCTGATCTTGAGCATGATTATGATTAGTGATTAGTTACTTTTGTTCTTGAGGTCACAGGAGAAATCTTGTTGCAAGTAATCATGTGAACTTGATATGTGTTCGACATTTTGATGATATGTATGTTGTGATTACCTTAGTGGTGTCATGTGAACGTCAACTACATGGCACTTCACCTTATTAGGGCCTAAGGGAATGCATTGTTGAGTATTTATTACATGATGACAGAAGCTTAAACCCTAGTTTATGCGCTACTTCGTAAGGGACTGATTTGGATCCAAAAGTTTAATGCTATGGTTAGATTTTATCTTAATACTTTTCTAGTAGTTGTGGATACTTGCGAGGGGGTTAATCATAAGTAGGAGGTTTGTTCAAGTAAGAACAACACCTAAGCACCGGTCCACCCACATATCAAATTATCGAAGTAACGAACATGAATCAAACCAACAAGATGAAAGTGACTAGATGAAATTCATGTGTACCCTCAAGAATGCTTTGCTAATCATAAGCGACCGTTTTTGCCTGTCCTTTGCTGCACTTTATTTACCATTATTGTTACTTGCTCGTTACCAATTGTATTGCCATCAAACCACCTATTACCGACTATTTCAGTGCTTGCAGAAAATACCTTGCTGAAAACCACTTGTCATTTCCTTCCGCTCCTTGTTGGGTTCGACACTCTTACTTATCGAAAGGACAATGATTGATCCCCTATACTTGTGGATCATCACCAACCCCAACTGCGATTTTCTCAGATTTAAGCACACGAGAAAGAACATTTGCATGATCAAGATCTTTTTGCAATTTAGCAAGACCAATGTTGCATGACTCCTCCTGAGACAAACGAAGACCACGCTCTTCCTCAAGGGCAATAGAAATATCCTCAATCTCATTAGCATAATCACGACTATGCCCCTCTAACTTGGAGATCACATACTCATGAGACTCAATGATGTCATTGGCCTTACCAAGTTTTTCCAAGAGAGCAACAAAGTGCTTCTTGGTCTCACCCTTGAGCTTACTTAAGAACTTGTCACACTCATTCTAATCAACCTTTACCACCTCACTATCATCCACACAATCCAACAAAGAAGGATTAGTAGTGATGGTGCTTTTGATGTTGGGGGTTTCCTTGTTGATACCGTCGGCCATGAGGCACTTGGCGATGAGGTTCTCATTGGGGCGCCGAAGAGAGACAACTTGGTTGGGGAAGATGTGGCAATAGCCACGGTCGCCGTTGCCATTCCTTCACCATTCATATCTTCATCATCATCATCAGAGATGTACTCTTCTTCTGCCAACAAGCCCTTTGAAGGTATCTTATTGGTGAAGTTGTTCTTGTTTGGGAAGGACTTGACTTTGTCTTTGCAAATGAGCTTGCCACCATTGTCCTCCCTCTTCTCATACGGACAATCCACCACAAAGTGACCTACAATGCTGCAATTATAGCAAATTCCTCACTCGTTACTTGCTCTTTGGGTCACTTGAGTTGTTCTTGGAGAAGTTGGGCCTTGAGTTTCTCTTGTTGCCCGAAAATTGCCTTGAAGCAAGAGCCATGTGCTCGTGGTAAGAATATTTGGTGTCTTCGGGGCAACTCTCTTATTCTTCCTCTTCTTCTTCCAGAATGGAGTTGGCCTTCAAGGCAAGGTTGGGAGATGCTTTCTTTGACCGGACATGAGCTACCGCATTATCGGCGGTCTTGTTCATGATGTTCATGGCAATAAACTCATCCAACACTTCACTTGAAGACAAGGTGTGGAAATCCGTTCTTTGACGAATCACGGAGGACATGGCCTTTTTGAATGGCATGATGGCCTTGAGAAACTTGTGCGTGATCCAATTGTCATCTGTATCCTTGCTCCCATGATTTTTAAGAGCGACCACAGGAGTTGTCAATCTCCGGTACAGCTCACGAGGATCCTCATCTTCATTCATCACAAAGTCATCGGCGTCATCAAGAACCACTTCAAAGTTGGACCATTGAATGCTTGGGCTCCCCTTGTACAAAGTATGATGTGTTACCAACAATCCTTTGGACGGGAGAAAGCGCGCAAGTGAGATAGATCTTTAGGAGGCACCGCATATTGAAGGATGAACAATGCAGAGTGATTTTATTGATTGTCCACCTCTTCTCTTGGAGTGAGATTGTTTGGATCATGTGGGTAGAAACCTTGCTTGATGATTCTCCATAGATATGTTGAGATGTGATTCAAATGGGACTTGATGCGAAAACCCAATTAGAAAAATCACCCTTTACAACCTTAGGAGGAGGACCAAGGTTGTTAATATGCGATGTAGGCACCGGTCCTCCATAGATCGGGGGAGGGGGGACCGAGGCAAAGGTTCCCGTCCCATTCTTGTTTTGAGGGGAGGAGGTTGGAGTACCTTTAGCCCCTTCCTTACCGGAATTGGCCTCGGACTTCGAAGAGGTGGGATTAGCCACTTGCAATGGACCAGTAGAAATTTCAACCCCTCAAGGAGATCTTTAAACAAAGACTTGACCTCGGCCATCATAGATGTCCTAAGTGAAGCCATAGCTTCATTTAACTCGTCTCGGGTAATCGAAGTCAACTCCACGGCCTCGGGAACTTCCTCATCCCCATCCCCGTTGCTAGCCATACTCTTCGTGTCACATCCCTAGTTCTGGTATGACCTAGACTAGCTAGTCATTTGTGCATCATGTTTAAATTCCATTTAATTCTGAAATGGGGATTTGTGAAACCCTTAGAATCATTTCTAGAAATGACCTAGATAAAATTTGTTCCAAAAAGGTCCAAGAAAATGCTCATGTTGCTCTTTGAAAATATTGGACAGAGATAAAAATCAAACCAATATTTTTAGGAGCTCATAAGTATTTATTTTTGGCATTTGGAATTAATGCATAATTATTTGCATTGGATATATAATTGTTATATACATAATATATGTCCAAAAATTATGCCATTTATAAAGGAGCTCTGGAATAATATAACTAGCTTCCATAAAAATTGGCATAAGAAAATAAAACGGTTTAGTGTTTTTTTTAAACCAAACAAATGTCAGAAAATAGAAAAGGAAAAACAAAACAGAAAGGAGAAGAGAAGCCCACTTGACTTACCTGCGGCCTGCTACTGTAGCAAAGGCCCAGCCCACCAGGGCGAGGCGGTCGTCCTCAACCTCTGCCAGTAGGCAGAGGCGTGTCGACGCGCGAGCAATCGCCGTGGCCACCTCCCTGCTTGCTTCCTCTCCTTCCCCGACCCTTCTCGAGACGCCAGGAGACACGCACGAGCCCCCCTCTTGCTCTCCCCCCTCTCTCTGGTTGTTCTCCCTCCTCCCCCTCGCGTTCCCACAGCCACCAGAGAGCCACCCATCGCCGCCGACGAGCACCACCGCGGCCATCGCCGTCCCCTCGCCCCTCCGTCGTGCCCAGAAGCTCCGCTGCGTCTCCCTCGTCCTCTCTGACGAGCCAAACAAGCTGTAGCGCCCTGCAACACCGTCCTCAACGCCTTTTTCAACCGCCGGCCGCCGTGCATCTCCGTCGCCGCTCGCCGCCGTCAGCGCCTCCCCCGAGCTCGCTGTCGTCTCTTCCGGTCCCCTGTGAGCCTCCCGCGTCGGCTCCCCTCCTCTCCTGCCTCCCCGTGCGCCATAGCCGCGCGCCCTCTTGAGCCGAGCTCCGGTCGCCCCCGCGAGCCCCGCTCCGGCGAGCTCCGGCGCCCCCGCGGCTTCCCGTCTGCTCCCCTGGATGCGGACGAGCCCGGGCTACGCCCCAGTGCCCTTAGCCGCCGCCCCCGTGGCCTGTAACGCGGACGCCGCCGCGTCCTGAGGTCGCCGCCGCCGACCTCGCCGGCCTGACGGGTGGGCCCTATCGGCCAGGTGATTAGCTTAGTGCTAATCACCGCCTAATAAACCCCTGACGCTGACATGTGGGCCCCAGTGCCCCCTAATCTTTAGTTAAGATAAACTAACCCCCCCTGTTTAACCTGTGTCACTGACGTGTGGACCCCACACGTCAGGTTTTACTAGTCAGCGTTGTTGACTTGCTGACGCAAGCATGACGCAGTGCTGACGCAATTATTTATTTTCTGGGTTTAAATTAATTAGGAAATTCCAGAAAATTAGCCAAACTTCAAAAATTCATAGAAATTCAACCGTAACTCAGATTGAAATAATTTATATATGAAAAATTATCAGAAAAATGCAATCTATCCATCTGTACTAGTTTCATGCATGACAAACCAACTTATACATGCTGTATAAGTGAAAACATGTAAATGGCTTATATAAAGAGCTTATTTTGGAGATGCGTTTGAATCTTTGGTTCAAATGGATTTCACCCAAATGATTGCTAGCTGCATTAGCTCAAACCACATCACATCTTCATGCCATGTTCATGCATCATATTGTTGCATATGCTTGTGTTTTGATTGTCGACACCGTTCCTTCTCGATAGGTCCTGCTCCGGAGACCGTTCCAGAGTACCTGTCTGAGGAGCAGTGCCTTCCTTGTTTATCTACCAGGCAAGAAAACCCCCTTGTTCATTCCGATACAATCCTACTCTCTCGCTCCTGCTCTCAGTTATTGCATTAGGACAACAACGATTCATCTACTACTTTGTGCTGCGGTAGTTGAACCCATTCCTCTGCATGACCTGTCATTGCCACAGTAAATAGTTGAAACCCACTAGCATGTGTAGGAGTTGATTGAGCCATGTTTTGTTCCTACCATGCTATGCCTGCTATTGCTTAGAGTTGTGTCAGGTCTGATTCATTGGGAATGAATTGGAGTGTTACGATATGTTCTGATGCTGAGAGTGAAGTGTGTGAACACGATTTGGTAAAGGTAGCGGTGAGAGGCCATGTAGGAGTACATGGTGGGTTGTCTCACTGGAACCGTCCTTAAGCACTGAGTTCTATGTATGTTGTCCAATGACTCGATACTACCACACATTGGGTTCCGGTAACTCGACCCCTCTCGACTTATTAACAAACTCGATCTCTGTCCAGGAGTCGCAACTAGTTTCTGGTGTTTGTAGGTAGTGCTATTTTTCTACCAAGTGGCACCCGGCAGGGTGGGCTTGGGACAGACTAGGCACACGTGGCCTGGTGTACCGAGTGGCACCCGGATGGTGGGCTCGGGAACCCTGCACAAATCGTTTGGGGCCGTGAGCGACACCCCGGCCGGATCTCCTTGCGGATGGAACCCGAATAGGTGATAAACCTGAACTAGAGTCTTGTGTTGTTAGTCAGGTCGTGGCCGACACCCTCACCAGGCTTCTGCTTGAAGGCTGCCGAGATACATGACGTGTACATGGCGGTAAGTGGCGAGAGCGTGTGTGAAGAAGTACACCCCTGCAGGGTTAACTTGATCTATTCGAATAGCTGGGTCTGCGGTTATGGACTTCTTGGATGCTTACATGGTACATAGACAACTTGAAGTGGATACCCTAAAATGCTCAAGACGAGTGTGAGTGCTATGGATGGCCTTCTCGTAGGAACACGGGGATGAATCCATAGTAGTGTATTGTGTGGTGATTAGTGGACTCATGTACGCCATATCACCTCAAAGAAGTTCTGGTAGTCGTAGAACAGGATAGCCACAGAGTCAAAGCTGGCTTGCTGCAACTAAACCCCACATTACCCTCTTGATACAAATGCATGTATGATATGATCTGATGTAAGTCTTGCTGAGTACCTTTGTACTCATGTTGCTTTATTTATGTTTTTGCAGCGGAGACTCCGGTCTTACTAGTGTTCTCGTGGACTTCGACGAGTAGCTTGTACCTCAGCTACAATCTTGATCGGATGTTGTAGATAGTCAGGCTCTTCAGCCTTTTTCATTTGTAGATGTCTATACTCAGACATGTAATGCTTCCGCTTGTTGCTTATATGCTCTGTATGATGGGTCCTTTGACCCCTGTTTCCAATAAATGCTATGTTGGCTCTTCTGAGCCTTATCTATATGAGTTGTTGAGTTATGCTGTGACGCCATGTTGTACAGCACATACTTGCATGTTATGCGTACGTGTAATGTGTATTGCTATGTGTGGGATCTGACTATCTAGTTGTTTATCCTTAGTAGCCTCTCTTACCGGGAAATGTCTCCTAGTGCTTCCACTGAGCCCTGGTAGCTTGCTACTGCTCCGGAACACTTAGGCTGGCCGGCATGTGTCCTTCTTCGTTCCTGTGTCTGTCCCTTCGGGGAAATGTCACGCGGTGTTTACCAGAGTCCTGCTAGCCTAGTTGCTACAGCCCGGATTCACTCGCTGATGACCGACACATTCGTTGCTGGGTCATGTATGCATGTCCCTGTAAGATAGTGCCACTTTGGGTTTACGACTAGCCATGTCAGCCCGGGTCCTTTGTCATATGGATGCTAGCGACACTATCATATACGTGTGCCAAAAGGCGCAAACGGTCCCGGGCATGGTAAGGCGACACCCGTGGAAATACCGTGCGTGAGGCCGCAAAGTGATATGAGGTGTTACATGCTAGGTCGGTGTGGCATAGAATCGGGGTCCTGACAGCTTTGGTATCAGAGCCTGACTGCCTGTAGGATTACCAAGCCAAACTGGTCGAAGTTGAGTCTAGAAATTCTTTAGTTATATAAGGGAATTGATTGTGGGTTGGAACGTAAGGCTCTTTTTACTCCTTTACCTCATGGCCTTCTGATCTGAGTCATCCTATCTTTCCTAATGGGGTTAAGAAACTAGGCTTTCTCTTCCGTCTATCAGGATCACGTGTTACTACTCCGTAGTTCCATAGGATTGGTTGATCAGAGTCATACCCCAGTTTCAAGTACTTCCGGTGTAGTCTGCTTAGTACTATCTCAGAACCTTGAGTGATGATGATGAGTATGTTACTACCCCATTTTAGCAGGATGTCTCATTCTGAGCATTTTACTGCCATTATGCTGCCGGAATTGCCCTAGGAGTTTGAGAGTTACTAATTTCCTTGTCCTACATTCTACAACCTATAATTGATGTTGATTCCGTCCCTGGTTTCGTTTCTCAGGATGTCATCAAGTTCTATTGTTCGTAGCCAGAACCACGGAGATGGTAGGGACGAGGATCCTCCTGACCCGCCTTCATTGACAGAGTTCATGTTAGAAATGGAGAGGAACAAGCGTGAGTCCAACCGCTTGTTGGCACGTATCGAGGAGAACACCGCACATCAGTTTAAAGGGTCTGTAACCATTCATGACTTCATTCGCTTGCACCCACCTACCTTTCATCATTCCATCGAGCCACTCGATGCAGATGACTGGCTCCGTAGCATCACTCATAAGTTGCGTTCCGCGAACGTAGCTGAAGATGATAAGATCACCTATGCCACGTACCACCTGGAAGGTCCTGCTAGTCTTTGGTGGCAGAAGTATGAGGCTATGCTTCCAGCTGGCCAGATTCCTACCTGGAGGGATTTCATTGAGGCTTTTCGCGAGCATCACATTCCTGAGGCCCTCATTGATCGCAAGAGAGAAGAGTTCTGTAGTCTCATCCAGAGTAAGATGGCTGTTGATGCTTACAGTAGAGAGTTTGTGAACCTCGCTCGCTATGCCACAGAAGAAGTGTCCAGGGACGCCAAGAAGAAGGCTAGGTTTCGGAAGGGCCTCAACCCCAAGTTGCGTCGTGATCTCCACCTACATCATTGTGATACATTCCAAGCTCTGGTGAACAAGGCCATCAATGCAGAGACAACTCAGCTCACTTACGAGGAGTCCCGTAAGCACACCCATGATTTGGGATCTTCCTCCAGTTCTGGTTCTCAGAAGCGTCGGATTTGGATTCCAAACTCCGCTCTTCCTTCCGGATATGCACCGAGGCCATCTTATGTGGTGCCTCCCCCAGCTCAGTCGTATGTTCCAACCAGGCCTACTAGTAGACCGCTTGTCAGTGCGGGTCCACGTCCAACTTCAGGGACTTGCTTGACATGCGGGAAGCCAGGACACTATGCACATGACTGCCCTCAGGCCAGTTATGCTCCACCCCAGCCCGAGAAGACCATTGGTTGTGTTAAGCTACCATGCAAGATGATCAGTGTCAAGTCAGCCCCCACTGTACGTGGACGTGTGCATCATGTCTCAGCTAAAGACGCTCATGATGATCCGGATGTTGTTCTTGGTACACTCCTTGTCAACTGTCACCCAGCATCGGTTCTATTCGATACTGGAGCATCCCATTCTTTCATCTCTGTAGGCTATGCTCGTTTGCACGACATGTCATTTTGTGACATGCCAACTCCGCTTGAAATCCAAACCCCAGGGTCTAGATGGCAGACCACCAGAATCAGCCATGGTAATGAAATCCTTGTTGATAGACTTGTATTCCTTGCATCACTTGTAGCCCTCAAGTCCTCAGATATTAACATCATCTTGGGTATGGACTGGATGACAGCTCATCATGCGAAGATTGATTGTTACACAAGATCTGTTCAGCTTACACACCCATCTGGCAAGATAGTCACTGTCTCCACCAGATTTGCAAAGCGCCAACTCTATTCTCTTAATGCCAGCCCTCTCCCAGACCTTGAAGATATCCCGGTAGTCCGTGACTTTCCGGATGTCTTTCCAGAGGAACTGCCAGGTGTTCCACCTGACAGAGATGTAGAGTTCGTCATAGATCTTATCCCAGGAACTGCTCCAATCTCCAGGAGACCTTACAAGATGGCACCCTTAGAACTAGCCGAGCTTAAGAAACAACTTGATGAGTCCTTGCAAAAGGGTTTCATCCGTCCTAGTTCTTCTCCTTGGGCTTGCCCCGTCCTCTTCGTTAAGAAGAAGGATCGTACGGACCGGATGGTTGTAGATTATCGTCCCGTTAATTTGGTCACGATAAAGAACAAGTATCCGCTCCCCAGGATCAACGACCTGTATGATCAGCTCGCTGGATCCTCAGTCTTCTCCAAGATGGATTTGAGGTTAGGCTACCACCAAATCAAGATCAGAAACGGGGACATCCCTAAAACGGCTTTTGTCACTCGTTATGGACAATACGAGTACACCGTCATGTCTTTCGGTCTAACAAACGCTCCAACTACATTCTCCCTCTTGATGAACTCGATCTTCATGGAGTACTTAGATAAGTTCGTCGTGGTTTACCTCGATGATATTCTTATTTACTCGAAGAACGAGGAAGAGCATGCCGAACATCTTAGACTTGTGTTAGAAAAACTCAGAGAGCACCGCCTTTATGCCAAGTTCTCCAAGTGCGAATTTTGGTTGCCAGAAGTGACCTACCTAGGCCACGTAATCTCTTGTAAGGGCATTGCTGTCAATCCCGAGAGAGTTAAGGCCGTTCTCGATTGGACTCCACCTGAGACCGTTAAACAAGTTAGGAGTTTCCTTGGTCTAGCCAGCTATTGTCGCTGCTTTGTTGAAAACTTCTCCAAAGTAGCCAAACCCCTCACGGAACTTCTCAAGAAAGATAAAAAGTTTGAGTGGTCCCCATAGTGTGAGTACAGTTTTCAGGAACTGAAAAGACGCCTGACTTCTGCTCCCATACTTGTGCCACCGGATTTCATGAAGGACTTTGTTATCTACTGTGATGCCTCACGACAGGGACTAGGTTGCATTCTTATGCAGGATCGTCATGTGATTGCCTATGCATCTCGACAGTTGCATCCACATGAGGAGAATTATCCTACACATGATCTAGAGCTTGCAGCCGTAGTCTATGCACTCAAGACCTGGCGACATTACCTTCTTGGTAAACATTGCGAGATCTACACCGATCACCAGAGTCTCAAGTATATCTTCACCCAACCGGATCTGAACCTTAGGCAAAGACGTTGGTTGGAGGTGATCTCAGATTATGATTTAGGGATTACTTACACTCCAGGAAAAGCCAATGTCATGGCCGATGCGCTAAGTCGTAAATCCTATTGCAACAATCTCATATTGCAGCAAGGCCAACCACTTCTCCATGAGGAATTCTGTAAGCTTAACCTTCACATTGCTCCTCACGGATTCCTTTCTACCTTGGTGGCGAAACCTACTCTTGTGGATCATATCATAGAAGCCCAGAAGCATGATACGGGGATTACCCGGATCAAGAGAAACATTGCCAAAGGTGTTGCTAGAAGTTTCTCTATAGATAATCGAGGTGTTGTTTTCTTTGGGAACCGCCTGGTGGTCCCCAAGAAGCAACATCTTCGACAATTGATTCTTAAGGAGGCGCATGAATTTCCTCTCACGATTCATCCCGGTAGTACTAACATGTGTCAGGACCTACGCCAAAGGTTCTGGTGGACTAGGATGAAGAGAGAAATCGCTCAGTTTATTGCTATCTGTGACGTTTGCCGTCGCGTTAAGGCAGATCATCAAAGACCTGCTGGCACCCTTCAGCCTTTAGCTATTCCTGAGTGGAAATGGGATAAAGTTGGTATGGACTTCATCACCGGCTTTCCCAGGACCAAGAAAGGGAATAATGCTATCTTCGTAGTCATTGATCGTCTTTCCAAAGTGGCTCACTTCCTTCCTGTTCGAGAGAGTATCACTGCTAGTCAGCTCGCTGACTTATACATTTCTTGAATAGTGTCACTTCATGGTGTTCCACTAGAGATCAATTCAGACCGTGGTAGTCTTTTCACTTCTCATTTCCGGGAGAGTTTTCAAACTGCCATGGGAACCATCTTTCCTTCAGTACCGCTTTCCACCCTCAATCGAGTGGTCAGGTGGAACGGGTCAATCAAATTCTCGAAGACATGCTCAGAGCTTGCGTTATCTCATTTGGTATGGACTGGGAGAAATGTCTTCCTTTCGCCGAGTTTGCTTATAACAATAGCGATCAATCCAGCCTCAAGAAAGCTCCTTTTGAGGTTCTCTATGGACGAAGATGTTGGACACCTTTGAACTGGTCAGAAACCGGTGAAAGACAATTCTTTGGACCGGACATGATCCAGGAGGCGGAAGAGCAAGTTCGCATCATTCGTGAGAATTTGAAAACAGCCCAGTCTCGTCAAAAGAGCCAGTATGATCGTCATCATAAGGATATGACTTATGAAGTTGGCGACAAAGCTTACCTTCGGGTCACTCCTTTGAAGGGTACCCATCGTTTCGGTATCAAAGGCAAGTTGGCTCCTTGTTACATTGGTCCTTTTTGCATTCTCGCTAAACGAGGAGAGGTTGCCTACCAGTTGGAACTACCCCCACATCTTTCCAGAGTGCATGATGTCTTCCACGTCTCTCAACTCAGGCGTTGCTTCTTGGATCCCATCCGCGGAGTGGACCACGAAATGCTTGATCTCCAAGATAACCTCACATACCGAGAGTACCCGGTTCGCATTCTTGATCAAGCAGAGCGTGTTACTCGACGTCAGAACATCAAGTTTCTCAAGGTTCAGTGGTCTCATCATTCCGAGAGAGAAGCTACCTGGGAGCGAGAAGATCGTCTTCGACTGGAGTACCCCACTTTCTTTCCGTCGACCCCTGAATCTCGGGACGAGATTCTTTCAAGTGGGGGCGAGTTGTCACATCCCTAGTTCTGGTATGACCTAGACTAGCTAGTCATTTGTGCATCATGTTTAAATTCCATTTAATTCGGAAATGGGGATTTGTGAAACCCTCAGAATCATTTCTAGAAATGACCTAGATAAAAATTGTTCCAAAAAGGTCCAAGAAAATGCTCATGTTGCTCTCTGAAAACATTGGACAGAGATAAAAATCAAACCAATATTTTTAGGAGCTCATAAGTATTTATTTTCGGCATTTGGAATTAATGCATAATTATTTGCATTGGATATATAATTGTTATATACATAATATATGTCCAAAAATTATGCCATTTATAAAGGAGCTCTGGAATAATATAACTAGCTTCCATAAAAATTGGCATAAGAAAATAAAATGGTTTAGTATTTTCTTTAAACCAAACAAATGTCAAAAAATAGAAAAGGAAAAACAAAACAGAAAAGAGAAGGGAAGCCCACCTGACTTACATGTGGCCTGCTACTGTAGCAAAGGCCCAGCCCACCAGGGCGAGGCGGTCGTCCTCAACCTCTGCCAGTAGGCAGAGGCGTGTCGACGCGCGAGCAATCACCGTGGCCACCTCCCTGCTTGCTTCCTCTCCTTCCCCGACCCTTCTCGAGACGCCAGCAGACACGCACTAGCCCCCCTCTTGCTCTCCCCCCTCTCTCTGGTTGTTCTCCCTCCTCCCCCTCGCGTTCCCACAGCCACCCGAGAGCCACCCATCGCTGCCGACGAGCACCACCGCGGCCATCGCCGTCCCCTCGCCCCTCCATCGTGCCCAGAAGCTCCGCTGCGTCTCCCTCGTCCTCTCCGACGAGACAAACAAGCTGTAGCGCCCTGCAACCCGTCCTCAACGCCTTTTTCAACCGCCGGCCACCATGGATCTCCGTCACTGCTCGCCGCCGTCAGCGCCTCCCCCGAGCTCGCTGTCGTCTCTTCCAGTCCCCTCTGAGCCTCCCGCGTCGGTTCCCCTCCTCTCCTACCTCCCCGTGCGCCGTAGCCGCGTGCCCGCTTGAGCCGAGCTCCGGTCGCCGCCGCGAGCCCCGCTCCGGCGAGCTCCGGCGCCCCCGCGGCTTCCCGTCTGCTCCCCTGGATGCGGACAAGCCCAGGCTACGCCCCGGTGCACTTAGCCGCCGCCCCCGTGGCCTGTAACGCGGACGCTGCCGCGTCCTGAGGTCGCCGCCGCCGACCTCGCCAGCCTGACGGGTGGGCCCTATCGGCCAGGTGATTAGCTTAGTGCTAATCACCGCCTAATTAACCCCTGACGCTGACATGTGGGCCCAGTGCCCCCTAATCTTTAGTTAAGATAAACTAAACCCCCCTTTTTAACCCGTGTCACTGACGTGTGGACCCCACACGTCAGGTTTTACCAGTCAGTGCTGTTGACTTGCTGACGCAAGCATGACGCAGTGCTGACGCAATTATTTATTTTCTGGGTTTAAATTAATTAGGAAATTCCAGAAAATTAGCCAAACTTCAAAAATTCATAGAAATTCAACCGTAACTCAGATTGAAATAATTTATATATGAAAAATTATCAAAAAAATGCAATATATCCATCTGTACTAGTTTCATGCATGACAAACCAACTTATACATGCTGTATAAGTGAAAACATGTAAATGGCTTATATAAAGAGCTTATTTTGGAGATGCGTTTGAATCTTTGGTTCAAATGGATTTCACCCAAATGATTGCTAGCTGCATTAGCTCAAACCACATCACATCTTCATGCCATGTTCATGCATCATATTGTTGCATATGCTTGTGTTTTGATTGTCGACACCATTCCTTCTCGATAGGTCCTGCTCCGGAGACCGTTCCAGAGTACCTGTCTGAGGAGTAGTGCCTTCCTTGTTGATCTACCAGGCAAGCAAACCCCCTTGTTCATTCCGATACAATCCTACTCTCTCACTCCTGCTCTCAGTTATTGCATTAGGACAACAACGATTCATCTGCTACTTTGTGCTGCGGTAGTTGAACCCATTCCTCTGCATGACCTGTCATTGCCACAGTAAATAGTTGAAACCCACTAGCATGTGTAGGAGTTGATTGAGCCATGTTGTGTTCCTACCATGCTATGCCTGCTATTGCTTAGAGTTGTGTCAGGTCTGATTCATTGGGAATGAATTGGAGTGTTACGATATGTTCTGATGCTGAGAGTGAAGTGTGTGAACACGATTTGGTAAGGGTAGCGGTGAGAGGCCATGTAGGAGTACATGGTGGGTTGTCTCACTGGAACCGTCCTTAAGCACTGAGTTCTATGTATGTTGTCCAATGACTCGATACTACCACACATTGGGTTCCGGTAACTCGACCCCTCTCGACTTATTAACCAACTCGATCTCTGTCCAGGAGTCGCAACTAGTTTCTGGTGTTTGTAGGTAGTGCTATTTTTCTATCAAGTGGCACTCGGCAGGGTGGGCTTGGGACAGACTAGGCACATGTGGCCTGGTGTACCGACTGGCACCCGGATGGTGGGCTCGGGAACCCCGCACACATCATTTGGGTCCGTGAGCGACACCCCGGCCGGATCTCCTTGCGGATGGAACCCGAATAGGCGATAAACCTGAACTAGAGTCTTGTGTGGTTAGTCAAGTCGTGGCCGACACCCTCGCCAGGCTTCCTCTTGAAGGTTGCCGAGATACATGACGTGTACATGGCGGTAAGTGGCGAGAGCGTGTGTGAAGAAGTACACCCCTGCAGGGTTAACATGATCTATTCGAATAGCCGGGTCCGCGGTTATGGACTTCCTGGATGCTTACATGGTACATAGACAACTTGAAGTGGATACTCTAAAATGCTCAAGACGAGTGTGAGTGCTATGGATGGCCTTCTCGTAGGAAGACGGGGATGAATCCATAGTAGTGTATTGTGTGGTGATTAGTGGACTCGTGTACGCCATATCACCTCAAAGAAGTTCTGGTAGTCGTAGAACAGGATAGCCACAGAGTCAAAGCTGGCTTGCTGCAACTAAACCCCACATTACCCTCTTGATACAAATGCATGTATGATAGGATCTGATGTAAGTCTTGCTGAGTACCTTTGTACTCATGTTGCTTTATTTATGTTTTTGCAGCGGAGACTCCGGTCTTACTAGTGTTCTCGTGGACTTCGACGAGTAGCTTGTACCTCAGCTACGATCTTGATCGGATGTTGTAGATAGTCAGGCTCTTCAGCCTTTTTCATTTGTAGATGTCTGTACTCAGACATGTAATGCTTCCGCTTGTTGCTTGTATGCTCTGTATGATGGGTCCTTTGACCCCTGTTTGCAATAAATGCTATGTTGGCTTTTCTGAGCCTTATCTATATGAGTTGTTGAGTTATGCTGTGACGCCATGTTGTACAGCACATACTTGCATGTTATGCGTACGTGTAATGTGTATTGCTATGTGTGGGATCTGACTATCTAGTTGTTTATCCTTAGTAGCCTCTCTTACCGGGAAATGTCTCCTAGTGCTTCCACTGAGCCCTGGTAGCTTGCTACTGCTCCGGAACACTTAGGCTGGCCGACATGTATCCTTCTTCTTCCTGTGTCTGTCCCTTCGGGGAAATGTCACGCGGTGTTTACCGGAGTCCTGCTAGCCCAGTTGCTACAGCCCGGATTCACTCGCTGATGACCGACACGTTCGTTGCTGGGTCATGCATGTATGCCTGTCCCTGTAAGATAGTGCCACTTTGGATTTACGACTAGCCATGTCAGCCCGGGTTCTTTGTCATATGGATGCTAGCGACACTATCATATACGTGTGCCAAAAGGCGCAAACGGTCCCGGGCATGGTAAGGCGACACGCGTGGGAATACCGTGCGTGAGGCCGCAAAGTGATATGAGGTGTTACATGCTAGGTCGGTGTGGCATAGAATCGGGGTCCTGACACTTCGGGTGGGGAAATCCTTAATAAAGAGACAAGGCTTTTGATACCAATTGAAAGGATCGATATGGTTGACTAGAGGGGGTGAATAGGCAACTACCAATTTTTAGCCTTTCTTAACAAAATAGGGTTAGCAACAAATTGGTTGTCTATATGTGCAACTAGATGAGCAACCTGTATGATGCTAACAACAACAACACAAGAAAGCAAGCAAGCAAAGGATACAACACAAGTGAAGCTTGCACAAACTAAAGGTAAGAAATAACCACAAGTGGAGCCGGACAAGGATGTGTTACTGGAGTCCCTTCCATTTGAGAGGAAGTACGTCTCCATTGGAGCGGTGTGGAGGCACAATGATCCCCAAGAACCCACTAGGGCCACCATATTCTCCTCACGCCCTCACACAATGCAAGATGTCGTGATTCCACAAGTGGTGCCCTTGAAGACAGCGACCAAACCTTTATGAACAAGGTTGGGGCAATCTCCACAATTTAATTGGAGGCTCCCAACACAACCACGAAGCTTCACCATAATGGAATGTGGCTCCGAGGTGACCTCAACAATCTAGGGTGATCAAATACCCAATAGTAATAAGATCTTCAAGGGATTAGTGGGGGAAATCAAATTTCTCTTGGTGGAAGTGTAGAACGGGGCCTTCTCAACCAATCCCTAGAAGATCAACAAGTTTGACTGGCTAGGGAGAGAGATCGAGTGAAAATGAGAGCAACAATGGAGTTTTGGGGAGCAAGAGATTGTCTTCTTGTGTAAGAAGATCCCCTTTATATAGTGTGGGAACAAAACGAACTGTTACCCAGTTTTCAGCCCGTACCGAGCGGTAATACCGCTCAAGGGAGCGGTACTATCATTCAGGCAGTAGTGCACAAGATGCAGTGCAAAGGAGCGAGCCTTCGAGCCGGTAGTGCCGCCTGAGCGTTACTACCGCTTGCCCGAGCGGTACTACCATTGGGCTTGTAACAACACTTGGCGCTTCAGGAGCTGAGAGGACAGGGGAAGGAGTGCTAGTCTTGCACCAGCGGTACTACCACTTCGGGTAGTGGTACTACCTCATACACGCGGTACTGTCGCTCACCCACTGCCGCTCCGCTACTACTGAAAACAAGGGAGAGCAAGGAGAATGTGCCGTGCACGGAAGTGGAAGCGGTGGTAGGCCCGATACTACCGCTTACAAGCGGTACTACCGCTCCTACTGCTGCTTGCCCAACCGGAATAGAAATGGGTCAGCGGTAGTATGCAGGTGGGACCACCACTGTACTACCGCTAAACCCGACACGAAAAATTGTGTCATGAATCGAGGTAGTAGTATGAGCGGTACTACCGCTTATAAGCGGCACAAACGCTGCCAGCCACGGTACTACCACTCGAAGCTCTCTGGAGCACTCCAGAGTGATGGTAGGCTAAACTCCAAAGAAACATAAAGGAATGGAGGGAGCAAAATAAGGCATGTACATGTTGATTCCACCCAAACCTTTTCGAAGCGGAATCCCTCTTGATAGTAAGGTATTTCCTACAACTCAAGTCCACTGAAAAGAAACGAAGGAAAATAAACCGTCTTCACTCTACACCTTTGAGGGGAAAGAATCGTCTTGTGCCAAATGATGATATATCTGAAATGCTCAATGCACATGATTAGTCCACAAACATATTGTCATAAATCACCAAAACCACTAAGAGAGAAATATGACCTAACACTTAGACTGCCTTAGGATCCGACGTGTGTCGGTTTGGTCTTCGGTGAGCTCCTTGCGGAGTAGGTATGCTAGGAGTGGCTCGGTCCAGGGTGCAATGACTACCATGACCTCGTGTGAGAAGGTCGTTTCCTGAATGGCCAACCCGCCCATTATGTCTTGGTCCGTGTCGTCCTCGGGTGGGGCAGATTGCCCTACATCGGTTGACTCTGATGTTTGCTTGTCCTCCTCCCATATTATGGATGGCTTAAAGATCCATTCGACGAAGGTGTTTTTTGGGACCTTATCCCGTTTGGCGCCCATTCGAGCGAGCATATTGGTGGCCTGGTTGTTATCGCGAGGGATATGATGAAATTCAAGCCCCTCGAACCTGGACGAAATTATTAGGATGACATTCCTGTAAGTTGTCATCTTTGGGTCCTTTGCGTCATACTCGCCATTCACCTAGGAGATGGCAAGGTCGGAATCTCCTCACACCTCGAGGCATTTGACACCCATTGAGACTGCAATTCAGAGTCCGTGTAAGAGGGCTTCATATTCGGCCGCATTGTTGGAGCCGGTGTACATGATTTGTAATATGTATCGAATGATATCGCCGGGTTGGTGATGTGAGCAAGACTCCGACCCCTAGCCCAGCAAGAATTTTTTGAACCATCGAAATACATGGTCCAGTGTGAGTATGTGTTGTATTCTCTAGGGAGTTCGGGCTTTGTCCATTTGGCTGTGAAGTCTGCCAGCACCTGAGATTTAATAGCTCGGCGCAGCCGGTATGTTATTTCGAAAGGTAGGAGCTCTATGGCCCACTTGTCTATACGCCCCATCGCATCCCGATTATTGATTATGTCTCTTAAGGGGACATTGGATGCTACGGTTACAGAGCACTCTTCAAAGTAGTGCTGAATTTTTTGTGACGCCATGAATACGGCGTAGGCTATATTTTGATTGTGAGGGTAGTGTGTCTTGCACGGGGTTAAGACCTCGGAGACATAATAGACATGCTTTTGGAGTTGGAACTTGTGGCCCTCCATATCTCGTTCGACCATAAGTATTGCGCTGACCACCTGGTTTGTGGCCGAGATGTACAATATCATCGGCTCACATGTGCTTGGTGCTGCCAAGATGGGGTTTTTGGCGAGGAGGGCTTTAATGTCTTCTAGGGCCTCCGGTACCACCTCAGTCCATTTGAAGGTTTTTGTTTGTTTAAGTAGCCTATACAGAGTTAAGGCTTTTTTTCCTGAGTCTTGAGATGAAGCGACTTAATGCCGCTATGCAACCTACTAATTTTTTGAGCATGCTTTAGCTTGGTTGGCACCTCTAATCAGTACAAGGATCGTAATTTGCCAGACTGGCCTCGATTCCTCGGCTAGATACGATGAAGCCAAGGAGCTTGCCCGCTGGTACTCCAAAGACACATTTCTCCGTGTTGAGTTTAATTTGATACTCCCGCAGGCTGTCAAATGTATCACGGAGGTTGTCGACCAATTGTCCACGTGTTTGGTTTTAACAACCAGATCATTGACGCAGGCCTCAATGGTTCTTCCGATGTGATTTTCTAAGCATGATTGAATCATGTGTTGGTATGTGATGCCAACGTTTTTCAGCCCAAAAGGCAGTGTATTGAAGCAGAACGGCTCATAGGGTGTGATAAATGTTGTTGCAGCCTGATCGGAGTCCTTCATCTTTATTTGATGATATCCTGAGTAGGCATCTAGAACGCTCAGTGAATCGCTTCTAGCTGTGGCATCCACGATCTGATCAATGTGTGGTAATGGGAAGGGGTCCTTGGGGCAAGCCATATTGAGGTCTTTGAAATCGACGCAAAGGCACTAGCCCTACTGGAATCTAGCATTTTGTCGTCTGAAACCTCTTTGCCGTCTGCCAGCCTCTTTGCCGTCCGCTTCCACAAAGAAAACGGCAAAGAAAGTGCATATGGAAAAAATGATATATGACGTCAGCTTCTTCTTTGTCGTCGGCCAGCTGACGACAAAGAGCTAGAAGGCTGATGGCAAAGAGCCAGGTGGGCCCCACGGGGCAAGGCGTGGCTAGATCAGATTCTTTGCCGTCGCTAGCGGACGGCAAAAGAGGTGACTACTTTGCCATCTGCTGGCAGACGGCAATGTTAGTCCTTAGCCGTCTGCTTGCGGACGACAAAGAGGAGACGTGGGCCAGCCCTAACGGTGGCTATCTTTGCCATCTGCCATCAGATGGCAAAGAAGGCCCACTTAACGGGTCGAGCCGTCTCCCCCTCTCTCTCTTTCTCTATCTCCCTCCCGCGTGCCCGCCTCTCTCCTCTGTCACTGTTGTCGCCGCCACCGGCCATCCTATCCCCGCCCCGTCGCCCCGTTGCCCCATCGCCCCACCACGCCCCATCAGCTCGTCGCCCCGCCGCCCCACCGTGCCCCATCGCCCGAGTGGCCTACGCCGGGCCGCCCCGGTACCGGATCCCTCCCTGAGGTCCCTGTGCCGCCCCGCCCCGCTGCCGTCCTCCTCCCTGTGGCCCTGCGCCGCCCCGCCCCACCAGCCGACCTCGCCGGAGCAAGAGGTATTCTTTTCTATTTTTTTCCTTTTTTTTGTTCTCTATTTTCTTGATTTGTTTTAGGTTAGTGCTAGGTTTAATTAGGTGTAGTTTTGAGTTTCTAGGTTTAGGTTAGTGCTACGTTTAAGTGTAGTTTTGAGTCTTTAGGTTTAGGTTAGTGCTAGGTTTAGAAGAAGAAGAAAAGGAAAAAAGAGAAAGAAGCAAAAGAGGGTTCCTCGGTGTCGATTGTACCCTAAATAGCAAGTATCACCAGTGCGAGGTACATGTGGTCGTCGGTGTCGAATACTACATCCACGTCCCAGAAGTGACATATGGGTCCTGCGTCCAGCAGCAACAGTTCTCGGTGTCCATGGCGGTCAAACACCATTACAGATTTTTCTAGCAGCCTCAGAGATGACGATTGAATGCTAAGTGTTGAAACTTGAAACACCAAAACTAACTCAAGTCGGTTTGGTTGGTTGAAATTTCAAAACTTGGCTTTAATCCTCATCGCAGAGGCTGCCAGACAAATTTGCCAAGGTGTTCGACCGTCATCGACCACCAGAACTATTGTTGAGGGATGCCGGGCGCCGGCTTCACTTGTGGGTTGTGGAACTAGTGTTCCATGCCGACCGCCTCATGTACCTTGCACCGATGGTAGTTGCTATTTAGTTTACCCGGGGACGAGCGGGTTAGGGGGTTCCTCGGTGTCAATGGTACCGTAAATAGCAAGTATCGTCAGTGCGAGGTACATGTGGTCGTTGGTGTCGAATACTTGCTATGTTAATCATCTTTCGATTTAAATGTGCAGTTATTTCGTCGCTGCGAGGGTCTAGTGTTCGACGAGGTCCGCCCCTGCGTTCGTTGGTGAGCACAAATGACATCTCCTCTACCCCCCTTCATTTGCTCTGTTTCGGTCTTCGTGCCGATGAAACTTGCTAGCTATAGGTGTCAATCATTAATATGTGTAACCACTATGCGTCTCCCATTCGAAAGGGTTACATCTATAAATACGGATGCATTTGCATATTTATAATCGTGATTCTTTCGAATTGTCCAACGTTATCCATGGACAGCCCAAGTATGTGTAGATTGGGTTCATTTGCCCATATGCTCTGCTCGGGATCCAATGCAGAATTTCATCAGTGCCTCCCTATTGTTCTCCGGGTACACATCCTCTCTACTTATCGCTGAGACGTGTATCAGGAGAACAAAGGGGAGGTGTTACCGAAATTTTGCGTCGGATCCGGAGCAGAGCATGGGAAAATGAACCCAATCTAAACATACTCGGGTGGGATTAGGACCTATCTTTACCTATTAGCGTGTAGGTTGCATGGACGTAATAAACTGACAAACTCCATTAACTGATGGGTATGGTTTGCTTAATTATGTATATATTTCTTGTGTGTCCAGTAGGAAGTCAATATGAGTGATCATGCATGGATGTACACCGGTTACACTAGTCAGAAAGTTTGGACCGAGGAATGGTTAACAAAAACCAAGGGGTTTGTTAGAGCCGCATTTGCAAATGGCCAGGAATTAAGCTGGTGCCCCTGTGCCCGGTGCGACAACTATAAAAAGATTGATGATCTTGAAATGAGTAAAGACCTGCAGAAGTTTGGTTTTACGCCTGATTACACTGTCTGGACATTACATGGTAAGTCTGCCTAATGTGCCAGAGCCGAGGTAGTTCGTCGTCGCACTGACGAGCATGGTACCGGGCCCACAGACATGGTGCAAGACTTTGAAGATGCTCGGGACTCGGACAAGGAGATTGTCGGTGTTCTGGGAACGAGGGTCCCCAGACTTGCCTGCCTGCGGCCTGTGGCGTGGCTCAAGTGGTGGCCCAGTACGGCCCATCTTCATCAACTCAAGCTCTTGACCATCGCGAGGGGCCAAGCCTCGCGGGGCGGACAACACAAGGCTTCCTCAGGAGCGGCCTCACCAGGCAGGCTCGCGAGGAGGCTGAGAGATCAAGGCAGGGGTACCTTGCGAGGTGCTCGTGATGCAAGCCATGACGATTGAGACCAGGCGGGGTGCCAGGCGGGCACTGGCCTGCGCACTGTCATTGTTTCCTCTTTGGTGCAAAGGGGGCAAGCGCAGGCACGGAGTACCGAGGCATCAAGCAAAGGTTACCATTCTGGTGCAACGAGATTAAGACCAGCAGAGCGGCAGGACAGAGGTCACCGTGGAGCCCAAGACGGCGTCATCGCTAGTGCTTTTGGCAGATGAAGACCAACTTTAGTCAGGATAACTTGTACAAGATGTTCCCCTTCAAAATGGCCGTTGTTGGCTCCCTTCCAACTCAATATTTGGGAAGAGGACCAGGGCCTCTATATATAGAGATAGCCACCAGCAAACGGAGAGAGGTCACTTCATCTAGATCCTAGAGAGATCCACCCAAGAGGAACACCGCACTAGCCCAAGAACAGCCCTCACGAGGCTGTTCTTCCTCTGTACTGTTCATCATCAGCTCTTGAGGCAATCGACCACACCACACACTGGATTAGGGTATTACACCACAACGGTGGCCCGAACTAGTATAAACCTTGTGTCCCTTGTGTTGTTCATCATGTAGCTTAGATTCTCAGCGAGGCGTGGGACGTGGATCGGTAGGGGGAAGATCTTCGCGCGCACCCCAGAGTTTGAACCTTAAGGGTTTTGCCGGAAACCGATATCCGACATTTGGCGCGCCAGGTAGGGGTGTGCCGGAATCTTTCTTCTGCCGTCGTGCGTTCCATCGCTTCGTCGCCTCCATGTCCGGCGACCCGACGGCCAACACCGACCGCTGGGCAGCATGGCCTTCCCATGCCGCACCGCCTGCCCAAGGTGACCTCAACCCCGCACCACAGTTAGCCCGCGTTCCCCAGAACGCCGCGGGGCACGGGCGACGCGGTCAAGAGCCACCTGCCCTCACCCCGCGGCAGGTGCGATCAGCAGAAAGGGCCTCAAACCACGCCGCGGCCACAGCACCACACACCCGACGGGAGTAGGCGAACATGAAGGACACACTCATGGTGGTTCGAGAACTGCTGCGGTGCAGGCTCCAAGAAAGCGGCTGTGACGTGCTGCTGGAGCGCGTCACTGAGCTCCTAGATGCCGCTGCTTCAGGGTCGCCCCCTTTCTGCATCCAGTTTCCACCCCAGGACCCGGTCGGATCACATGGCGGGCCCATCCGCACACGTGCTCCCTCAGGCGTACCTCAAGGCTTCATCAACACTAGCTTGGCCATCAACGCCGGACGACAAGCTGCACCAGCACCTCCACTGATAAGAGAGGGCATGCGCGTCGCTGCCTACGGCCTGGGCGGGCTGCCGCCCTACCACCCCCAAGATGGTGCTTCAAGCCAAACCGCATGGAGCGTGGGGCACTACGGCGAGGCCTTTGGGGTGGCAACCCCGGAGGCTTATGTGCCCCACATGGTGGATCGAGAATACGCGTTGGAAGAAGATCACGACTCGTTCCTTGGGCCAGGCTTGGAGGAAGAGACGCCAAAAGCCGAGCCCTTCCAAGATTCTCAAGGAAGTCTCCCCAACCGCGCCGGCGGCAGCGGCTATCAGGTACCGCTAATTCCTCAGGAGCAAGCTTATGCTAACCATGGGTCGGAGGAAGTTGAGGTAACCACAACGGAATGCTGCCCCAGTGCGGCAGCCTCCCTCCCCTCAGGAGGAGGGCATTTGGGGCTACAGGAGAGGGGTCGGGAGCCAGTCCTCTCCCCACGGCACGCGGAGCAAGGTGTTCCTCGGAGGTAGGCCCTCTACCGGGGAGGTGCCGCAAGGCCTGCCCCTGGCAGAGGACCCGTGGTCGTCGAGGGAACCGCTGGCGTCCCCTTTTCCCCATTGGCGTCATCCTTGGTTTCCCGTCACCGTCAATGGTGGTCAAGGGTGGCGCAAGGCAAGGCCCTCATCTGGCGATATGAAGCAAGGCCGGTACTTGTGAAGAAGTCCCAGTGCCTGTGAAGCTCGCCGCCCGTGACACTCTCACGTAATAGTGAGTTGGGGTTGTACACGCCCTGGAGTCTCCAGAGAGCCGCCCTCGAGCCTCGGGGGCTCCTTCCAACACCAAATAGCAGCACTTAGCTCCGAGCTGGTGAGAAGACGTCGAAGACTAGACTAGGTATCGGACGTGGCCTTTTGCTTTTGCTTCCTTTTATGTGGTCAAGCCTTCTCGTTTCAGATCTAAGATGAAGTTGAATTTGTGTTTGCGTATGCGAGGAGGGGTGTTTTGTCTTGTTCGCGTGCTTTCTCGTGTTCCAGTTTCTGTTCAAGTTGGAATTTGCACTAGCTGCCTCCCCCTCGCGAGCCCATCGCGGGTAGGGCTGGGCCCAGCACACACGCGCCTGCCGCCCCGCGGCCAGCTCGCTCTCGCAAGGCTCTTGCCGCAAGGTCAACAGGTCTCCCGAGGGATCCTCGGAGAGTCTCCACAAGCCTACTCGAAGCTCGCCCAAGGTAAAGGTAAAATCACAACAACTAATTCATCGCAGAGCCCATAATATCATATGGGCGCCCATTCGGTGCCGTCGCTAATAACGCGTGGACAACAATCCTTTTTACATGAGGGGATTCCCCTCCCAAAATGCTCTTACAACCTTAAGGGCCACGCCCGAGCTTTTCCTGTGCAGGATAAACAGCAGGGGGTGTAGGATCAATCAGACATGTTGCTCACCGCATCCTCTTGGTCATCTCCAGAGGCGTCGCTGGCGCCACTGTCGCTGTCGCTGGCCTCACCCCCGCCGTCGTTGGCACCGTCTTCGCCGCTGTTCACCACGTCGCCTCAGCAGCGACAACCACCCCGTCATCATTAGAGGTGAAGTCCCGGACAAGAGCATCCACATTGTCCTCCACCCATCGCGCCAGGTCGCCTCGGATGGCCTCGGGCACCGGGGCGAGGGCGGCGTCGAAGTCGAAGTGGGGGTCGATGTTCTGAAGATGGCTGAAGACACGGGAGAACGCCCGAGCAAATAGGCCACGGCTCCTCTCCTCGACAAGCTGACGAGCCCTCTCAGAACGATTCTCCAGATGCGTAACAACGTCAGTGAAGAACCGGAGATTACCGGCGTAGTTTGTCACATGAGGCTCCTCAGCGGCCGCATCACAGATATTTCCCAAGGTCGCGTTGGTCCTTTCCCTGAGCATTTGGAGCATGGGGCCATGCATGTGCTCCAGCGTCTGCCGCTGGCGAATTTCATCTTTGTTCCGCCGAGCAACGGACTCAGCGTCATCAATCCTCCGTTGGAGGAGAAGCAGCTCGGTGCGGGAGGAACCAGCCAAGCCTGCGCCATGCCTAAGGCGGCTGCTGTGGCCTCAGCGCGCTGCGTTGCTTCGGTCAGCTTGGTCCTAAGAGCGGGAGTCCTGCCCGTAGCTTCGGCCTTGATCGGGTCCAACCTCTCCCCATACTCGCGCTCAAGATCCGTGCGAGCTTCCGCCACGCCGCGGTCGATCTCTTCTTCGATTCGGACCTCCCGCGCGCCAACATTGTCCTCCACCTGGGTAACCTGGCGCTCCCTTGTCTCCAACCGTTCAAGATCGAGGTTGCGCTCGGCAGCCTCCAGCGTCAGCGCTCCTTCACGCTTCTGGAGCTCCTCCTCTTCAACGGGCGCCCCCTTCAGCGACGCAAGGGTAGCTTAGCGCAGCTCCACTTGCTGCTCCAGGGAATTGCATCGGGCTTGAAGCTCCCACATGCGCTCCTCCACAATCTTGCGTTGTCGGTCTACCTCCTGAGCCTCCTCGACAGCTCGGGAGCAGGCCTTCTACAAGGCCACCAGGGATGCTTCATCCTTTGCATTGTCAAGATCGCACTGATGACGCGCGAGGCTGACGGCCACATTCAACCTCCACTGTTCCTCAGCTAGCCGCAGGCCTTCGGCTTCAAGACGCGCATCCTCTGTCAGGACCCCGACTCAATGCCACATCGATCTAGCATGTAACACCTCATATCACTTTGTGGCCTCACGAACGGTATTCCCACGGGTGTCGCCTTACCTTTGCCCGGGACCGTTTGCGCCTTTTGGCACACGTATATGATAGTGTCGCTAGCATCCATATGATAAGGAGCCCGGGCTGACATGGCTAGTCGTAAACCCAAAGTGGCACAAACTTACAGGGACAGCCATCCATGACCCAGCATCGAACGTGTCGGTCATCAGCGAGTGAATCCAGGCTGTAGCACTGGGCTAACAGGACTCCGGTGAACCGGGCTGTAGCAGGCTAACAGGACTCCGGTATTCATCGCGTGACATTTCCCCGAAGGGACAGACACAAGATCGAAGAAGGACACATGTCGGCCAGCCTAAGTGTTCCGGAGTAGTAGCAAGCTACCAGGGCTCAGTGGAAGCACTAGGAGACATTTCCCGGTAAGAGAGACTACTAAGGATAAACAACTAGATAGTCAGATCCCACACATAGCAATACACATTACACGTACGCATAACATGCAAGTATGTGTTGTACAACATGGCATCACAGCATAACTCAACAACTCATATAGATAAAGGCTCAGAAGAGCCATCATAGCATTTATTACAAACAGGGGTCACATGACCCAACATTCAGAGCAATCAAGCAACAAACGGAAGCATTACATGTCTGAGTACAAACATCTATAAATGAAAAAAAGGCTGAAAGCCTGACTATCTACAGCGTCCGATCAAGATCGTAGCTGAGGTACAAGCTACTCGTCGAAGTCCACGAGAACACTATTAAGACCGAAGTCTCCGCTGCAAAAACATAAATAAAGCAACATGAGTACAAAAGTACTCAGCAAGACTTACATCAGATCCTATCATACATGCATTTGTATCAAGAGGGTAATGTGGGGTTTAGTTGTAGCAAGCCAGCTTTGACTCTATGGCTATTCTGTTCTACGACTACCAGAAACTCTTGAGGTGATATGGCGCACACGAGTCCACTAATCACCACACAATACACCACCATGGATTCATTCCTGTCTCCCTACGAGAAGGCCATCCATAGCACTCACACTTGTCTTGAGCATTTTAGAGTATCCACTTCAAGTTGTCTATGTACCATGTAAGCATCCAAGAAGTCCATAACCGCGGACCCGGCTATTCGAATAGATCATGTTAACCCTGCAGGGGTGTACTTCTTCACGCACGCTCTCGCCACTTACCGCCATGTACACGTCATGTATCTCGGCAACCTTCAAGCGGAAGCCTGGCGAGGGTGTCGGCCACGACCTGACTAACCACACAAGACTCTAGCCCAGGCTTATCGCCTATTCGGGTTCCATTCGCAAGGAGATCCGGCCGGGGTGTCGCTCACGGCCCCAAACGATGTGTGCAGGGTTCCCGAGCCCACCATCCGGGTGCCACTCGGTACACCAGGCCACGTGTGCCTAGTCTGTCCCAAGCCCACCCTGCCGGGTGCCACTTGGTAGAAAAATAGCACTACCTACAAACACCAGAAACTAGTTGCGACTCCTGGACAGAGACCAAGTTGGTTAATAAGTCGAGAGAGTTAATTAAGGATCCCAATGTGTGGTAGTATCGAGTCATTGGACAACATACATAGAACTCAGTGCTTAAGGACGATTCCAGTGAGACAACCCACCATGTACTCCTACATGGCCTCTCACCGCTACCTTTACCAAATCGTGTTCACACACTTCACTCTCAGCATCAGAACATATCATAACACTCCAATTCATTCCCAATGAACCAGACCTGACACAAGTCTAAGCAATAGCAGGCATAGCATGGTAGGAACACAACATGGCTCAATCAACTCCTACACATGCTAGTCGGTTTCAACTATTTACTTTGGCAATGACAGGTCATGCAGAGGAATGGGTTCAACTACCGCAGCACAAAGTAGCAGGTGAATCATTGTTGTCCTAATGCAATAACTGAGAGCAGGAGCAAGAGAGTAGGATTGTATCGGAATGAACAAGGGGGCTTGCTTGCCTGGTAAATCAACAAGGGAGGCACTGCTTCACAGACAGGTACTCTGGAGCGTCTCCGGAGCAAGACCTATCGAGAAGGAACAGTGTCGGCAATCAATAAACAAACATATGCAACAATATGATGCATGAACATGGCATGAAGATGTGATGTTGTTTGAGCTAATGCAACTAGTACTCATTTGGTTTGAAGTTCATTAGAACCATAAGCTCAAATGCAATTCTAAATTAAGTCTCTTAATATGTCATAATGTTTTTTCTCATATTCAGCATGTATAAGTTGGTTTGTCATGCATGAAACTAGTACAGATGGAAATATTTCATTTTTCTGATAATTTTTCATATATAAATTATTTCAATCTGAGCTACGGTTGAATTGATATGAATTTTTGAAGTTTAAATCAATTTTTGGAATTTCCTGAATTATTTTAATTCCAGAAAATATATATTGCGTCAGCATTGAGTAAGCATGACGTCAGCTATCAACTGCGGCTGACTGGGGTCAAACCTGACGTGTGGGGTCCACACGTCAGTGACAGGGGGTTAAACAGGGTTAGTTTAATCCTAATTTAAAAGGTTAGTGGCGCTGGGGCCCACTGTCAGTGTCAGGGGGGGTTAGTTAACGGTGATTAGCACTAAGCTAATCACCTGGCCAACGGGGCCCACCCGTCAGTGACCCTGGGGGGGTCAAACCCCAGGTCAAACAAGTCAAACCCGCCGGCGGTTAGTCGCCGGCGAGGTCCGCGGCGTACTTGTGCCCCGGGTTTCCTCTGTGGTGCTCCAAATGGCGCGCGGCTAGGCGAGTTGGAGAGCTAGCTCGATGGCGCGTCGGGCGGTGGCCGTGGCTGGGCCTGGGGTGGCCGGAGTCGACGACGGCGAGCTCGGCTGCGGCCGCCGAAGTTCGGTCGTGCACGAAAACGCGGTTGGAGCTCGAAGGCGAGCGAAGCAAAGTGCTAGGGATGCTCTACGGGGCCTTACGAGCTTGTTGGACTCGCCGGGGTGACCAAATGGTCACCGGAGCTGTGTCGACGGCGAGCTCGGCGGCGGCGGAGGTTCGGCCGTGGTGGGGAAAGGGCTACGGCATGCGGGCGACTAAGCGGAGAGGGGGAAACGGTGGCGGAGCTCACCGCGGTTGCAGCGGGCGTCGAAGCGGGCTCGGGGACGCACTGGAGACGGCGAATCGACGGCGATGGCGATCTGCTGCGGCCGGAGGTGATGAAGGCGACGGCGACGTTCCAGGGCGTCCGGCGCCTTGTGGCTTGACGGAGGAGACGAGGAAATCGTGGCGGAGCTTCTGCGCGTGTCGGAGAGGCGAGGGGGAGGCTGTGGCGGCGGCTATGGCGAACGGCGGCGACCGGCGCGTTCGGACACAAGAGAGAGAGAGCGAGGGAGAGGAGA
>LT934120.1:467329045-467355521 GCA_900231445.1 Triticum turgidum subsp. durum
GCGACGTCCGGGCGTTCCAGGGCGACGAGGAGGGCGCCAGGCACGCAGGGAGGCTGGTGGCGTGGCGCGGTGGTGCGCGCGCGCGCCGGGCACGCTCCCTTCCCTCTGTCGAGGACGAAGACGACAGAGGAGGGCCAGTGGGCTGGGCCGGCGCTGGCTGCTGGGCCGGCCATGCCGCACAGGAGCTGGGCCGCAGGTAAGTTTCTCCTCTTTATTTCTGTTTTCTATTTTTCTGACATTTGTTTTGATTTAATAAAATACTAAATCATTTTATTACCTTATGCCAATTTTCGCAGGAGCTAACTATATTATTCCAGAGCTCCTTAATAAATGGCATAGTTTTTGGACCATATTTAATATATATAACTAATATATTTCCAAAGCAAATAATTATCGGATTAATCCAAATGGCCAAAATAAATATCCATGAGCTCCTAAAATATTTGTTAGAATTTTACCTCTGACCAATATTTTCAGAGAGCAACATGAACATTTTCTTGGACCTTTTTGGAGCAATTTTTATTTAGGTCATTTCAAAAATGATTCTGAGGGTTCCACCAATCCTCATTTCAAAATTAAATGGAATTTTAAACATGATGCACAAATGACTAGCTAGTCTAAGTCATACCAGACTAGGGATGTGACATCCTCGCCTACGAGCTCTACACCGAGTTGGCCCACCGCATCCGCCGCCTTCTAAAGAAACTCTCGGCGGATGGAGCTGCGCTCCCGCGTGCGCCTGAGCACGTCGTCCACGTTGCCCTCCGCCATCGGCGTCGCGGGAGGGCCCTGAAGTGGTTCACCCCCTCTCGGCAGGGGGCTGGGGGCTGGCGCCCCCATGATCACCGGATGGGCCCCGCAAGGGACCCAGCCCGGCGTTGATCTATCCCTAGAAGAGGAGCCGAAGATCGACCTCAACCACTCGCCATCCATGATCAGGGGAGGAGCCTGGGGAAAGCTAGTTGTGCCCCGAGAAAGCTCGCGAAGGAAGAGCGGCAAGCGCGCAGGCTCAAGGCACACCGCGGGTCGGCCTGCCTCTCCAGCCGGACTCGCGTCGGGGGTGGCGCACAAGCTCGAGACGCTCAAAGTCAGCAGTGATGATGAAGCCTGAGGAGGTGGCTCCTTGGCTGGCTCCTCAGGCTCAGCAGGAGGGATCCTGAAGGGCCACAGTCAGTGAAGGGAACAGCAAACAAGGAGTTACAAGAAGGAGGAACTTACTCGTCCATGTCGAAGTACTTCCTGTGCCTCAATGGGCGGCAGGGGCGATCATTGCCGCCCGAAGCCTCTTTCCTCTTGCGGAGGGCGTCGAAGTCTATGCGGAACCGGCCCATGTTCTCGATGTGAGGGCCGGTGCGAGGCATGGACGGAGAAGCACCAAGGCAGCTTGCATCAAGGGCGCCAGACAGGGAGGAGTGATCGGGTACCACCCCTTAGCGGCCTGTCGAGGCCTCGGAAGTTTCGGTCTCGAGAGCTGCAGGTTGCGTCCCCTCATCAGCTACCACCTCGGGGCAGGTTTCGCAAGCTCTGGAGGATGATGCCTCGGGAGCCCCGCGTGACATCGATGACTCGACACCAGACCCCCAGGCTCCTGGCGATGCTTGCCTCCCTGCACCACCTCCTGAGGCAGGATCGACGTGGGTGACGGGGGGAGGAGCCACGACAACTAGATTCTAGCGGGGCCCCATGAGGTCAGCTGGGCGCAAACCCCATTCGTCGAAGCAGGGCATCTGCCTCGCGAACTCGGCCCTGCCTGAGCAAAGATACAAGAGGGTGCCCCCATGCCGGATACTGCCTTGAGAGGGGTCGCCAGTCAAGACTCTCAGCACCTTCCTTAGCATTTCAGGCGCAAGATCCCCCTCCTGGAGCCTCATGCGGTCTTGATGCCCAGTGAAGGTCCACATCAAACGGGAGTGGCGCTGGAGAGGAGCGATGCGACACTGGAGGAACTCCTTCACCACCTGGGGTGCCGTCATGCCAAGCGTCCTCAACCTCTCGAATCGGCACTAGATAAAAGTGAGTCGGGGGCTCGTGAGCTTCTCGTGACCCCATCCTAGATTGGGGATAGCAGGCAATGTCGGGTGCGTGAGCAGGGGTCTCGGCACCCCGACATCCACGTACAGCCACCGTTCTCGGAAGCCGCTCATGGAAGGTGGGAGGCCGAAGTCAATCCACGAGGTGGCCGTCTCTGGCACGGCTTGGAAGCTCACGCACCCCCATCATTGGGATGGGTTAGTTAGGCGTAGGGAGAAAAAGTGGCGCAAAAGGGCAACAGAAGGGGGGATGCCCACCATGGCCTCGCAGACAAAGGCGAAGATAGCAAGAAGAGTAATGGATTTCGGACCGAGATGCATCATATGGATCTGATAGTGGGAAAGCACCACATTGAAGAAGGCACAGAAAGGAGGAACCAGGCCTGCCCACAGTGCGTCGGTGAAGAATCGGACCTCCATGACGATCCTATTGAAGGAGGCATGGGACGCGGGCCAAGCCGTCGTCCTTCCGTGCTCTTCGAAGCTGGAGGCGAGGGCGGAGCGGACCTTGTCCAAGGCTTCCTGATTGAGTATGAGCGACTGGTCGACAGAGGGCGCAACTGTTGGAGGTGAGCTGACTGGAGGCGCGGGTTTCTTCCCTTTCTCCCTTTTTGTTGGCAGCATGGCAATGGGAGGGGGGCAGAACTCAAGTCGAATTGGAGACAGAAACAGAGGCTCAAGGAAGGAAGGGGAATAGGAAGCTCGCGGGCAGCAAGGAGGGAATAACCATGTACAGTTTCGTGGCCGCCTAGCCAGACGGATATTGGGGGAGCATGGGGAAGCGGAGATGCCCATGTCCAATC
Source organism: Triticum turgidum subsp. durum (assembly GCA_900231445.1). NCBI lineage: Eukaryota > Viridiplantae > Streptophyta > Magnoliopsida > Poales > Poaceae > Triticum > Triticum turgidum. Next base: position 467,331,879 of record LT934120.1, read on the forward strand.
AACTGCCACGCGACGACCAAGGCCGCAGGTTGTTGGAACCCGCGGCGCTTCAAACTTGCCCTTTCGCTTCGCTGCTAAGCCAAGTCCGAGCGCGCCTTGGGCCTGGGGGCTACTGTCGGTGTTCTGGGAATGGGGGTCCCCAGACTTGCCTGCCTGCGGTGTGGCTCAAGTTGTGGCCCCGTACGGCCTATCTTCATCAACTCAATCTCAAGACCATCGTGAGGGGCCAAGCCTCACGGGGTGGACGACAGAAGGCTTCCTCAAGAGCGGCCTCACCAGGCAGGCTCGCGAGGAGGTGGAGATATCAAGGCAGGGGTACCTCGCAAGGTGCTCGTGATGCAAGCCATGACGACCAAGACCAGGCGGGTGCTAGGCGGGCGCCGGCCTGCGCAGTGTCCTTGTTTCCTCTTTGGTGCAAAGGGGGCAAGCGCAGGCACGGAGTACCGAGGTATCAAGCAAAGGTTACCATTCCAGTGCAACGAGACCAAGACCAGCAGGGCGGCAGGACAGAAGTCATCATGGAGCCCAAGACAGCGTCATCGCCAGTGATTTTGGCAGCCGAAGACCAACTTTAGTCAGGATAACTTGTACTAGATGTTCCCATTCAAAATGGCCGTTGTTGGCTCCCTTCCCTCTCAATATTTGGGAAGAGGACTAGGGCATCTATATACAGAGATAGCCACCACCAAAGGGAGAGAGGTCACTTCATCTAGGGCCTAGAGAGATCCACCCAAGCGGAACACCGCACCAGCCCAAGAACACCCCTCGCGAGGCTGTTCTTCATATGTACTGTTCATCATCAGCCCCTGAGGCAATCCACCACACCACACACTGGATTAGGGTATTATTCCACAACAGTGGCTCGAACCAGTATAAACCGTGTTTCCCTTGTGTTGTTCATCGTGTAGCTTAGATTCTCAGCGAGGCGTTGTGACGTGGATCAGTAGGGGGAAGATCTTCACGCGCACCCGAGAGTTCGAACCTTAACGGTTTTGCCGGAACCCGATATTCGGCAGAGATGGAGGATTCTGCAAGGGCATCACTGAATTGTTGGAGTCCTCAAAACGTCCTCTCCACGCGCACACTGAGCTTTGTCAGTTGGATGCCATCTCACAAATAATGGCTTTGAAGGCTCAATTCAACTTGGGCAGAGAATGCTACGACGCGATGATGACAGTATTCGAACAATTTCTACCCAAAGGCCATGTGCTACCTCCAAACCTGTACCAGTCAGACAAAATCCTCCATGATCTTAAGTTGCCCTATGAGAAGATACAAGGCTGTGAGAAATAATGTGTCTTATTTAGGCTTCAGTATGAGGACTTGAACTATTGTCCCATTTGTAATTCTTCCAGGTATGTTGTGGTAGACAACGGTGTGGGTGAGAAGACATAGACCAAAATACCCATTAACGTTCTTCGGTATATGCCAATCGTACCAAGACTTCAACGTCTTTTCATGGTCGAAGAGATGGCCAGACAGATGACATGGCACAAAATGGGCAAAAGAACCGAACTAGGTGCAGATGGGAATGTGATGATGGTGCACACATCGGATGGTGAAGCATGGAAGTTCTTCGATGCATTACATAAGGAAAAAACGGCAGATCCAAGGCATCCTCAAGTTGCCGACAGCACAGATGGGTTCAGTGTGTTTGGTCATATGGCAGCCCCATACAACTGTTGGCCCGTGTTTGTCATTCCACTCAATCTCCCCCCCCCATGGGCAGATTATGCAAAGAAAGAACATTTTCCTGACGTTGATAATTCCAGGGCCCAACTATCCGGGGAAGAATATGAATGTGTACATGCAGCCGCTTAAGGACGAATTGCAAGAAGCTTGGGATAATGGGTTCAAGACATACAACGCCTTTAGCAAAGAGAACTTCATAATGCATGCCTTACATGTACTCGACGCATGACTTGCCGGCGTATACGCTATTCGTTGGCTGGTGTGTGCATGGAAGGTTCCCGTACCCCACATGCAAGGGAGCTCTTGAGTTTCTTTGGCTGACAGCAGGGCACAAGTATAGTTGCTTCGACTTGCATAGACCGTTTCTAGATCCTCGCCATAAGTTCAGGAAATACAAGAAGAACTTCATCAAAGGTAGAGTTGTCAAACACTCTGCACGACCTGTATTGACCGGCCAACAGACCCTAGATCAGTTAAATGCTCTCGAGCCAGATCCAGAGCATCCAGGGTATTTCAAGGGGTATAATTAGGAACACGCCTGGACTCACAAGACATGCTTCTGGGATCTTCCTTACTTCAAAGAACTTCTTTGCCCACACAACATCGACGTGATGCACACTGAAAAGAATATTGCCGAAGCCATTTTTGGTACATTGTTCGGGATAGAGGGGAAATCAAAGGATAATAGTAAGGCTAGAGACGATCAAGAGGAGCTCTGTGATAGATAGTTACAAAACATGCAATAACCGAAAGGAAAGCAGAATTGGACGAAGCCAAAGGCATGGTTCAATCTTGAGAGGTAGCTATGAAGGAAATTATTTTGTGGGTGAAAATGCAGTTGATGTTCCCCGATGGGTATGTAGAAAATCTAAAGAGCGGAGCTAGTCTTGATAAATTTAAAATATTTGGTCTAAAAAGTCATGATTGACACATATGGATTGAGTGGATAATTCCTGTGATGTTGCGTGGCTTCATCCCTGAGGATGAATGGCTAGTACTGGCAGAGCTGAGCTATTTCTTCTATGTTCTTTATGCAAAAGAACTATCGCCTGGCCTCCTAGAAGAAATAGAACAGTTGGCGCCGGAGTTGATATGCAAGTTAGAGATGATCTTTCCACCAAGCTTATTTAATCCAATGCAACACTTGATTTTGCATCTCCCAACCGAGGCACGATCAGGGGTCCTGTGAAAAATCGTTGGTGCTACTCAACTAAGAGGATGCAGAAGACGCTTCGAGTAGAATGTAAAAAATAAACGTAGAATAGAGGCATCGATGGCCGAGGCATTCATCACCGAGGAGGTGGCAAACTTTGTGACAGCACACACTACAAAAAAAATACACTTCCGTGATGATACATGTTTGTCACAGTAGGTCGCATTTTTGTCATGCATGTACATCCATGACAAATTTACGATAGAATCAAGATAGTCATACCTGTGCTATCGTAGAAGTGTTCCATGACATTACCAAAATTATCATCACGGAAGTGTCCACTTCCACGACGATAAATCGCGCGTCACAGAAGTGCTTTCGTTAAGGGTGACCGACACGTAGCATCCACCGTAATGGAACGCCGTTAAGCTATCGGGTTGGATTTTGGATCCGATAACCCGTTAACAGCCCCGACCAATGGGAAATTTCCACGTGTAAAATTCTGATTGGCCGAAGTAAACACCTGTCAGCTCGTAAGTGGGCCAGATGTCGCCCGTCCATTGGAGGACACATGCCTATGATACGTCGACACGTGGTTGGGCCCAACAGAGGCCCATATAGGTTAAAAAGGCCGGCCTAGTCAAAGGCTTGTAGAACTTAATCAGGTACTAGTGGGCCAGCCCAATAACGGCCTGCTTAATAAAGTCCCATTTACGGCCCGAAGCCAGATCTGGCTCGTTAATTGTTCGCCCAATATTTGGGCCCATTTACGGCTCGAAGCCAAATCTGGCCCGTTAATTGTTCACCCAATATTTGGGCCCATTCGCGGCCCGAAGCCAGATCTGGCCCGTTAATTGTTCGCCAAATATTTGGGCCCAACTACAGCCCAGTGACTTTCGGCCTGTTAGAGGCCTGATGTAGACATGGGCCCATTTCAGCCTGGTGTGACTTTTGGCCTGGGAATGGCCCATGCTGCCCATGGGCCATTTATAGTCCGACATGACATCGGGCGCACTAATGGCCCGTGCTAAAGCTGGCAACAGTTAATCCCAACATGACTTTGGGCCTGTTAAAGGCCTATCGCATAATCCGGCCTGTTGATGCCTTTACTAAGCTTTCGGCCTCTTAAAGGGCCATGATATCAGTGGGCCAACTAAGGCCTGAGATATGTTTTGGCCTGGTAACGGCCCGTGAGCTAACTGGGCCCAAAACAGCCCGGTCTACATTTCGGCCTGCTGAAGGCCCGTCGATGACTAGAGAAATTTGAGGCCCAACATGCATTTTGGCCTGCTAAAGCCCGTGGTTTCATCTCGGACGTAACAGGCCAGTACAATATTCAACCTGTTAATGGTCCAATGCTACCTGGGCCAAACTAAGCGCTGGGTCGACAAAAGGCCCAACTAATATAGGCCGGTGTAAGTTTGGGCCTGGTGCAATGTGTGAAGGCCCCTATCATTCGGGCCCAAGAAAGACGCAGGCCGGCCCAATTGTGGCCCGCTAAAAACCTTGCCCGTTAGTGTAAAATCTTTCGGCCCGGTCGACTTCATTTGATTTTTTTTCAGATAGCGAATGATGGCAGTAACTAGTAGGAATTAAGAACAAACCTACTCTATACAATAAAGAAATTACGGCATAGTAACTAAGAATAAACCTACACTATACAATAAAGGATTTAAGGTATATTACATCCACTGGGCATCGAAGTTCGCCACCAGTGATCATAAAGCGCAATGAAGAAGCAGATTACAAAAACTGGGCACCATTGCAGCGTAACAAAACAAGACTGAACCGAGACCACTTCCAAGATAGTTCAAGAAAGGTTAGCCTTCCAGGGGAACTGCTGCGCAAGATGCTGAGCAAGGCTGTGAGACCGGCCTAGCATGTCGGTCATAGCTTCCAGGTGTAGCTGTTTAGCGATGAGGTTCTCATTGGTGTTCTTCGCAATCTTTCTTAGAGATAGGACTTCAAGTCGAAGTTGAGTTGCAGAATGCCTTTCTGCTAGAACTTGGGACTGAAGAAGTCGAACTAATTCAGACAACGAATTCTGTGAGCTTGTCTGACTGTTAGTCTCAAGTAACTTGAACACTGCATCAAGACAAGACTTTGGGGTTGTCTCGCTATCTTCAAGATGTTTTGCCTTCTTTGCTGCAGTATATGTTGGGTTTGTCTCACAACCTTCAAAAGACTTGTGCATGCCATCAGGCATATCACCCTGAAACAAAGTAGAGAGATGACAGGTTTTTCACATGTATAAACAAAGATGATAACTATTCTGTCAATTCTATCCAGTTTCAAATTAGAAAATAAAGAGTAAGTTCAAAATATCAATAGCATAATTAGGCATTGTTCATAATGCGGGGAGCTTCACCACACTACTGGATTACCATGTCAACATAACAAGCATAGATGAAGGGAAAATAAAATCATTGTATCTATTTTGGATAATGTGCATGACATGGTGTTCATATCATCAGCCACATCAGTAAGATAAAACAAGAGATGACAAGGTGCAAACGTGGGCTGCTTCACCACACACTGGATTATAGATCCACAAAACCAAGCATACATATAGGGAGTATTAAGTAATGTGCATGGTATGAATAAGGAATTTGGTTTTACAAGTAAAACTTAGAATTTACGGTTCTTATGAACATGCATTTTGGTAGAAACAGCAAACTAAACAGGACTAGATGATAGGGAGTATGAGCAAATTAAACAGCAGTTGAGGATAAAGGCTTTAGAAGGACTGACTTACATTAATAGTTAACACCGGCTTTATAATGCCCTTCTCCATGTCAAGGGAAGGATAACTCAAGAATTTCAGCACAGAATCTTCTTCATAAGCATTGCATGTACTCTACATTTTGTACAGAGTAATTATAGATATGATAATACTTGAAGGGATAGAGGATAATGAAGATAAGATGCAGATTGATGCTACATAATCAACTACCAATCCCTAGAAGTACAAGCGTTACAGGACAAAATGTACTGACAAGAGCAATGGACTACAGTTCTGCACTGGCATTGTCTGTGTATTCTACTTGTTGGTAAGATTAAATATAGATCTCATCTTTTTTAGTAAATGGTGGGCGAGGGAGATAAGATGCAGAATGCTACAAAATGAACCAATCCCTCTTCCAATAATACAAGAGTGTTTTGAACACTGGTGTACTATACAAAACATTCTTATATTATGGGACGGAGGGAGTATCTGTTAATGTAAGTACAGTGATAGACCATGTTCAGTCCTTACAAGAGGACTGCAGAGCTAAACCTCTTCAAAAGCATTGGGTTGATTCATACAGATCTTATAATGTCCACCAAATGGACGATTACGAGGCTAACGTGTGCAGTCATGCTACATAATCAAACAGCTATGAAAATAAGTATGGTCATACAGGGCAAGAGGTACTCACAAGAGCAATGCAGTGTGCAGTATAGTTGCGAGATTCTGTGCTCCCTTGAGAACGAATGTTCTTCTACTAACAGTTTTCGTACAAGTGAGACATTAAGGCAAATGCAGAAATGTAGTTCAAATTGTGATGTGATATCATGACAGTACCTTACGCTACAGCCAAGACCAATGTGTAACAAGATTATTCTAGTCACCGACGGATAAATGTAGCACCGGAGACTTTACAGAAATTTCGTTCAGAGCTTGCCATCGAAGTGCGCTTGCCTCAGGTAGGAACGATACTTCATCAACAAGTTCTTGAAAAGCGCAACCAACCCTTGCTCGTCATCACAATCCAGTTTGCTCCTCGCCTATTTAAAAGAATGAAACCCTGTGTCTTTTGTCAGCAGAAACATATGCAGTAATGACCATGAATAACATTAGTACATTACTTACGCGTAAGTTGTGGAAGAAGACTGGAAATTGTTCTGTGCCTGCGGTATAATATTTCCATGAAGGAAAGATGCGCACAAAGTTCTTGACAACAACATAAGCTTTGTCTTCTAAACCGGGAAGAAATGGAATACGGGTCCTATTTGCTGCAACTGGGGCTCTCTCTGGTTCGAAAAGGGATTTGGCAACTAGATTTGGTGCACTCTTTGCTGGAATGGGGGTTTTGCGTCGTACAGCTGGTGTTATGTCAATGAAGGAAATATGCCCTAGAGGCAATAATAAAGTTATTATTTATTTCCTTATATCATGATAAATGGTTATTATTCATGCTAGAGTTGTATTAACCGGAAACATAATACATGTGTGAATACATAGACAAACATAGTGTCACTAGTATGCCTCTACTTGACTAGCTCGTTTATCAAAGATGGTTATGTTTGCTAGCCATGGACAAAAGAGTTGTCATTTGATTAACGGGATCACATCATTAGGAGAATGATGTGATTGACTTGACCCATTACGTTAGCTTAGCACTTGATCGTTTAGTATGTTGCTATTGCTTTCTTCATGACTTATGCATGTTCCTGTAACTATGAGATTGTGCAACTCCCGTTTACCGGAAGAACACTTTGTGTGCTACCAAACGTCACAACTTAACTGGGTGATTATAAAGGTGCTCTACAAGTGTTTCCGAAGGTACATGTTGGGTTGGCATAATTCGAGATTAGGTTTTGTCACTCCGATTGTCGGAGAGGTATCTCTGGGCCCTCTCGGTAATACTCATCACCTAAGCCTTGCAAGCATTGTAACTAATGAGTTAGTTATAAGATGATGTGTTACAGAACAATTAAAGAGACTTGCCGGTAACGAGATTGAACTAGGTATTGGATACCGACGATCAAATCTCGGGCAAGTAACATACCGATGACAAAGGGAACAGCGTATGCTGTTGTGCGGTTTGACCGATAAAGATCTTCGTAGAATATGTAGGAACCAATATGGGCATCCTGGTTCCGCTATTGGTTATTGACCGAGAATAGTTCTAGGTCATGTCTACATAGTTCTCGAACCCGTAGGGTCCGCACGCTTAACGTTACGATGACAATTTTATTATGAGTTTACAAGTTTTTCGGAGTACCGGAGAATTACGGGAATTCGCCGGGGAGTATATGGGCCTTATTGGGCTTTAGGGGAAAGAGAGAGGAGAGGTTGGGCGCCCCCCCAAGGCCTAGTCCGAATTGGACTAGGGGGAGGGGCTGCGCCCCCTCCTTCCTTCTCTTCTCTTCCCCCTTTCCTTGACTCCTACTCCTACTACTTGGAAGGGGGGGAATCCTACTCTCGGTGGGAGTAGGACTCCTCCTTGGTGCGCCTCCTCCTAGGCCGGCCACCCCCTCCCTTGCTCCTTTATACACAGGGGCAAGGGGGCACCCCATGACACACAAGTTGATCTACGGATCGTTCCTTAGCCGTGTGCGCTGCCCCCCTCCACCATATTCCACCTCGGTCATATCGTCGCGGAGTTTAGGCGAAGCCCTGCGCCGGTAGAACATCATCATCGTCACCACGCCGTCGTGCTGACGGAACTCATCCCCGAAGCTTTGCTAGATTGGAGCCCGGGGATCATCATCGAGCTGAATGTGTGCTGAACTCGGAGGTGTCGTACGTTCGGTGCTTGGATCGGTCGGATCGTGAAGACGTACGACTACATCAACCGCGTTGTCATAATGCTTCCGCTTACGGTCTACGAGGGTACATGGACGAACACTCCCCCCTCTCGTTGCTATGCATCACCATGATCTTGCGTGTGCGTAGGAATTTTTTTGAAATTACTACTATCCCCAACAGTGGTATCAGAGCCTAGGTTTTATGCGTAGATGTCATATGCACGAGTAGAACACAAGTGAGTTGTGGGCGATATAAGTCATACTGCTTACCAGCATGTCATACTTTGGTTTAGCGGCATTGTGAGATGAAGCGGCCCGGACCGACATTACGCATACGCTTACGCGAGACTGGTTTCACCGTTATGAGCACTTGTGCTTAAAGGTGGTTGGCGGGTGTCTCTCTCTCTCACTTTAGCTGAATCGAGTGTGGCTACGCCTGGTCCTTGCGAAGGTTAAAACAACACCAACTTGACGAACTATCGTTGTGGTTTTTATGCGTAGGTAAGAACGGTTCTTGCTAAAGCCCGTAGCAGCCACGTAAAATTTGCAACAACAAAGTAGAGGACGTCTAACTTGTTTTTGCAGGGCATGTTGTGATGTGATATGGCAAGACGTGATGAGATATAAGTTGTTGTATGAGATGATCATGTTTTGTTGAAGTTATCGGCAACTGGCAGAAGCCCTATGGTTGTCTCTTTGTTGCATAAGATGCAAGTGCCAAATAATTGCTTTACTTTATCGCTATGCGATAGCAATAGTTGCAAAAGCAATAGTTGGCGAGATGACCATGTGACGACACATTGATATAGATCAAGATGATGAAGATCATGGTGTTGTGCCGGTAACGATAGAGATCATGATAGTACTTTGGAGATGGAGATCAAAGGCGCAAGATGATCATGGCCATATCATGTCACATATTTTGATTGCATATGATGTTTATCTGTTATACATCTTATTCTGTTTTGTTTGACGGTAGCATTTTAAGATGATCTCTCACTAATTATCAAGAAGTGTTCTCCCTAAGTATGCACCGTTGCGAAAGTTCTTCGTGCTGAGACACCACATGATGATCGGGTGTGATAGGCTCTACGTTCAAATACAACGGGTGCAAAACAGTTGCACATGCGGAATACTCAGGTTAAACTTGACGAGCCTAGCATATACAGATATGGCCTTGGAACACGGAGACCGAAAGGTCGAGCGTGAATCATATAGTAGATATGATCAACATAGTGATGTTCACCATTGAAAACTACTCCATCTCACGTGATGATCGGACATGGTTTAGTTGATTTGGATCACGTGATCACTTAGAGGATTAGAGGGATGTCTATCTAAGTAGGAGTTCTTAAGTAATATGATTAATTGAACTTAAATTTATCATGAACTTAGTCCTGGTAGTATTTTGCAAATTATGTTGTAGATCAATAGCTTGCGTTGTTGCTTTCATATGTTTATTTTGATATGTTCCTAGAGAAAATTGTGTTGAAAGATGTTAGTAGCAATGATGCGGATTGGATCCGTGATCTGAGGTTTATCCTCATTGCTGCACAAAAGAATAATGTCCTTAATGCACCGCTAGATGACAGACCTATTACAGGAGCAGACGCAGACGTTATGAACATTTGGCTAGCTCAATATGATGACTACTTGATAGTTTAGTGCACCATGCTTAACGGCTTAGAATCGGGACTTCAAAGATGTTTTGAACGTCATGGACCATATGAGATGTTCCAGGAATTGAAGTTAATATTTCAAGCAAATACCCGAGTTGAGAGATATGAAGTCTCCAACAAGTTCTATAGCTAAAAGTTGGAGGAGAATCTCTTAACTAGTGAGCATGTGCTCAGATTGTCTGGGTACTACAATCGCTTGAATCAAGTGGGACTTAATCTTCCAGATAAGATAGTGATTGACAGAATTCTCTAGTCACCACCACCAAGTTAGTAGAACTTCGTGATGAACTATAATGCAAGGGATAACAAAAATGATTCCCAAGCTCTTCATGATGCTGAAATCGACGAAGGTAGAAATCAAGAAAGAGCATCAAGTGTTGATGATTGATAAGACCACTAGTTTCAAGAAAAAGGGCAAAGGGAAAGAGAGGGAACTTCAAGCAGAATGGCAAGCAAGTTGCCACTCCCATGAAGAAGACCAAAGCTGGACCTAAAGCCTGAAACTCAGTGCTTCTACTGCAAAGGAAATGGTCACTGGAAGTGGAACTACTCTAAATATTTGGTGGATAAGAAGGATGGCAAAGTGAACAAGGGTATATTTGATATACAGGTTATTGATGTGTGCTTTACTAGTGTTTATAGTAGCCCCTGAGTATTTGATACTTGTTCGGTTGCTAAGATTAGTAACTCGAAACAGGAGTTACAGAATAAACAAAGACTAGTTGAAGGGGAAGTGACGATGAGTGTTGGAAGTAGTTCCAAGATTGATATGATCATCATCGCACACTCCCTATACTTTCGGGATTAGTGTTAAACCTAAATAAATGTTATTTGGCGTTTGCGTTGAGCATGAATATGATTTGATCATGTTTATTGCAATACAGTTATTCATTTAAAGTCAGAGAATAATTGTTGTTCTGTTTACATGAATAAAACCTTCAATGGTCATACACCCAATGAAAATAGTTTATTGGATCTCGATCGTAGTGATACACATATTCATAATATTGATGCCAAAAGATGCAAAGTTAATAATGATAGTGCAACTTATTTGTGGCACTGCCGTTTGGGTTATATCGGTGTAAAGCGCATGAAGAAACTCCATAAGGATGGATTTTTGGAATCACTTGGTTATGAATCATTTGATGCTTGCGAACCGTGCCTTTTGGGCAAGATGACTAAAACTCCGTTCTCCGGAACAATGGAACGAGCTACTGACTTGATGGAAATAATACATACCGATGTATACGGTCCAATGAGTGTTGATGCTCGTGGCGGGTATCATTATTTTCTGACCTTCACAAGATGAATTGAGCGGATATGAGTATATCTACTTAATGAAGCACAAGTCTAAAACATTTGAAAAGTTTAAAGAATTTCAGAGTGAAGTGGAGAATTATCATAACAAGAAAATAAAGTTTCTGCAATTTGATCGCGGAGACAAATATTTGAGTTACGAGTTTGGTCTTCAATTAAAACAATGTGGAATAGTTTCACAAATTCATGCCACCTGGATCACCATAGCTTAATGGTGTGTCCGAACATCATAACAGTACTTTATTGGATATAGTGCAATCTATGATGTCTCTTACCGGTTTACCACTATCGTTTTGGGGTTATGCATTAGAGACAGCTGCATTCACGTTAAAAGGGCACCATCTAAATCCGTTGAGACGACACCATATGAACTATGGTTTAGCAGTAAACCTAAGCTATCATTTCTTAAAGTTTGGAGTTGTGATGCTTATATGAAAAAGGTTTTCAACCTGATAAGCTCGAACCCAAATCGGAGAAGTGCGTCTTCATAGAACACCCAAAGGAAACTGTTGGGTACTCCTTCTATCACAAATCCAAAGGCAAAACATTTGTTGCTAAGAATGGATCCTTTCTAGAGAAGGAGTTTCTCTCGAAAGAAGTGAGTGGGAGGAAAGTAGAGCTTGATAAGGTAATTTGTACCTTCTCCCGAATTGGAAAGTAGTGCATCACAGAAATCAGTTCCAGTGATTCCTACACCAATTAGTGAGGAAGTTAATGATGATGATCATGAAACTTCAGATCAAGTTGCTACCAAACCGCGTAGGTCTTCCAGAGTAAGATCCGCACCAGAGTGGTACGGTAATCATGTTCTGGAAGTCATGTTACTAGACTATGATGAACCTACGAACTATGAGGAAGCAATGATGAGCCTAGATTCCACGAAATGGCTTGAGGCCATAAAAACTGAGATATGATCCATGTATGAGAACAAAGTATGGACTTTGATTGACTTGCTCGATGATCAGCAAGCCATGTTAAATAAATGGATCTTCAAGAGGAAGACGGACACTGATAAGAGTGTTACTATCTACTAAGCTTGACTTGTTGCGAAAGGTTCTCAACAAGTTCAAGGTGTTGAATACGATGAGATTTTCTCACTCGTATCGAAGCTTAAGTCTGTCTGAATCATGTTAGCAATTGCCACATTTTATGAAATCTGGCAAATGGATGTCAAAACTACATTCCTTAATAGATTTATTAAAGAAGAGTTGTATATGATGCAACCAGAAAGTTTTTGTCAATCCTAAAGATGCTAACAAAGTGTGCAAGCTCCAGCGATCCATCTATGGACTGGTGCAAGCATCTCGGAGTTGGAATATATGCTTTGATGAGTTGATCAAAGCATATGGTTTTATACAGACTTTTGAAGAAGCCTGTATTTACAAGAAAGTGAGTGGGAGCTCTGTAGCATTTCTAATATTATATGTGCATGACATATTGTATATTGGAAATGATGTCGAAATTCTGGATAGCATGAAAGGATACTTGAATAAGAGTTTTTCAAAGCAAGAACTCGGTGAAGCTGCTTGCACATTGAGCATCAAGATCTATATAGATAGATCAAGACGCTTGATAAAATTTTTCAATAAGTACATACCTTGATAAATTTTTGAAATAGTTCAAAATGGAACAGTCAAAGAAGGAGTTCTTGCCTGTGTTACAAGGTGTGAAGTTGAGTAAGACTCAAGACCCGACCATTGCAGAAAATAGAAAGAGAATGAAAAGTCATTCCCTATGCCTCAGTCATAGGTTCTATAAAAGTATGCCATGCTATGGACCAGAACTATTGTATACTCTGCCCTTGTTTGGCAAGGGAGTACAATAGTGATCTAAGAGTAGATCACTAGACATTGGTCAAAATTATCCTTAGTGGAATAAGGAGATGTTTCTCGATTATGGAGGTGATAAAAGAGTTCGTCGTAAAAGTTACATCGATGCAAACTTTTACATTGATCCAGATGACTCTAAGTCTCAATCTGGATACATATTGAAAGTGGAAGCAATTAGCTAGAGTAGCTCCGTGCAAAGCATTGTAGACATAGAATATTTGCAAAATACATACGACTCTGTAATATGACAGACCCGTTGACTAAACCTCTCTCACGAGCAAAACATGATCATACCTTAGTACTCTTTGGGTGTTAATCACATAGCGATGTGAACTAGATTATAGACTCTAGTAAAACCTTTGGGTGTTGATCACATGACGATGTGAACTATGGGTATTAATCACATACAGATGTGAATATTGGTGTTAAATCACATGGTGATGTGAACTAGATTATTGACTCTAGTGCAAGTGGGAGACTGAAGGAAATATGCCCTAGAGGCAATAATAAAGTTATTATTTCTTTCCTTATATCATGATAAATGTTTATTATTCATGCTAGAATTGTATTAACCGGAAACATAATACATGTGTGAATACATAGACAAACATAGTGTCACTAGTATGCCTCTACTTGACTAGCTCATTTATCAAAGATGGTTATGTTTCCTAGCCATGGACAAAAGAGTTGTCATTTGATTAACGGGATCACATCATTAGGAGAATGATGTGATTGACTTGACCCATTCCGTTAGCTTAGCACTTGATCGTTTAGTATGTTGCTATTGCTTTCTTCATGACTTATGCATGTTCCTGTAACTATGAGATTGTGCAACTCCCGTTTACCGGAAGAACACTTTGTGTGCTACCAAACATCACAACTTAACTGGGTGATTATAAAGGTGCTCTACAGGTGTTTCCGAAGGTACATGTTGGGTTGGCATAATTCGAGATTATGTTTTGTCACTCTGATTGTCGGAGAGGTATCTCTGTGTCCTCTCGGTAATACTCATCACCTAAGCCTTGCAAGCATTGTAACTAATGAGTTAGTTATAAGATGATGTGTTACAGAACAAGTAAAGAGACTTGCCGGTAACGAGATTGAACTAGGTATTGGATACCGACGATCAAATCTCGGGCAAGTAACATACCGATGACAAAGGGAACAACGTATGTTGTTATGTGGTTTGACCGATAAAGATCTTCGTAGAATATGTAGGAACCAATATGGGCATCCAGGTTCCGCTATTGGTTATTGACCGAGAATAGTTCTAGGTCATGTCTACATAGTTCTCGAACCCGTACGGTTCGCACGCTTAACATTACAATGACAGTTTTATTATGAGTTTCCATGTTTTTCGGAGTACCGGAGAATTACGGGAATTCGCCGGGGAGTATATGGGCCTTATTGGGCTTTAGGGGAAAGAGAGAGGAGAGGTTGGGCGCCCCCCAAGGCCTAGTACGAATTGGACTAGGGGGAGGGGCTACGCCCCCTCCTTCCTTCTCTTCTCTTCCCCCTTTCCTTGACTCCTACTCCTACTACTTGGAAGGGGGGGGGGGGAATCCTACTCCCGGTGGGAGTAGGACTCCTCCTTGGTGCGCCTCCTCCTAGGCCGGCCACCCCCTCCCTTGCTCCTTTATATACAGGGGCAAGGGGGCACCCCATGACACACAAGTTGATCTACGGATCGTTCCTTAGCCATGTGCGGTGCCCCCCTCCACCATATTCCACCTCGGTCATATCATCGCGGAGTTTAGGCGAAGCCCTATGCTGGTAGAACATCATCATCGTCACCATGCCGTCGTGCTGACGGAACTCATCCCCGAAGCTTTGCTGGATCGGAGCCCGGGATCGTCATCGAGCTGAACGTGTGCTGAACTCGGAGGTGCCGTACGTTCGGTGCTTGGATCGGTCGGATCGTGAAGACGTACGACTACATCAACCGCGTTGTCATAACGCTTCCGCTTACGGTCTACGAGGGTACGTGGACGAACACTGTCCCCTCTCGTTGCTATGCATCACCATGATCTTGCATGTGCGTAGGAATTTTTTTGAAATTACTACGTTCCCCAACAGTCAACTAGCATAATCATACTGTTTGCTGCAGTTGGGTCTGCTGAGTTGGGTCATCAAAAATGACCAGTGTAGTAGGGCTAGAGTCTGCTAGAGTTGGGCTATTTTGTGGGTCAGGTGATATTGCAACTACACCTAATGGGCTATTTGACTTATCAGGTGCCACTACCTTTTCCAAATACTTGGCTTGTGCTCCTCCACGATCAGCAATCGCCCTCTTCCTTTTGAGCGTCTGATACACAAGAACAACATTTGAATGGATAAATACGGTATGATGACAGATGGAATATGTACTGAAAATGGATAGGCAGGGCGTATTCACATACACGATGTGTAAACTAAGCTAATGGCAGTTCAACAAAGTAGAAGCAATGCAAAGCATCAGTTGCAAGATATGTGCGAGCAATGTAACCTTGGAAAGTTAGAGCAAGTACCTTGATGGGTGAATAACATAGGGCATCTTCCTCTGACTCCTCCACTAGGGAGCTACATTGACTTAGGTCTCCCTCTAGCTCAGAATCACTGTTAGGATCATATTCTGAGCATGAATCTGTAGGTGGAGAGCGTTTGCATTGCATTGCATCTAGACTTGATTTCAGTACCTTAATGCCAAGTTTGACAGCCATGGCATTGTTCTGCTTTATTTTTTTCATGCGCGCAAGCTCATAATCATTATGATGCTATTCAGAATCTGAGATTCATGAAAACATAAAAAGTAGTCAGATTATCTATGGAATGCATTGCGGATTCAACTCAGAGAGTGTCTCCCTATAAACCCCTGCATATGCAAACTTCACCTCCCCAACCGTGCTGACCAGACCACACACAGAAATACAAACCCCTTATGTCTCTATAACAGGCAGGCACACATTTCAAAACTAAAGTAGGAACATTAGAATCATATGAAATTCATATTTGAACAAATAAACTAAGCAATTATGAGTGGCGTAATGTTTAGCTTCAAGGGTGGAGTGTTGGTAGTGCGACACAAAGCAAGTAGGCAGATTGTATTCCATGTACAAGAACGAAACCTATGTAAAAGCTGGAAATGACACTTTCTTTCTATAGAATGCAGTGTTCGTTACCCACACATGATGGAAGAGATCACATAGAGAAATACTATTCACTCATGTCTACGGTTCCAGTATTTAGAAACAGGGTGGTCCACCCTAAAAGAATATTGACAACAAATATGACAAGGCAAGCACAGATGTAGTGAATCAATCATTTACTTGTGAGCTTATTAGGACAAGTATGCAGAATTGTAACTGCAGTAACCGTCCAAAATCTGAATGAAGAAATTTGTCTAGCACTTATTGTTTGCAACTAATCGACGTGAATAATTGGATATTATATCAAATGAGTAAGAAAGACAAGTAAAATTGTCAACAAACCAGGCTTGCAGTAGTAATTTGGGTCAATGTCACTACGACCAACAATCCAAAATGACTAGTTTCTGTTCCGAGGGCCAGAATTTTGAAAACCCTGTGAACTTTAGAGGTACTAAAGATTATTGAAATACATCTGAACCATTATGTGTAGGTAGCACTGAGCACACAACAAACCCTAATGACAGTCCTGCCTAATGAGTAATGAATCAATTAGAAAATGGGTGATGTAGAGTGGTTGCTGAGTGTTGAGGACGTATCTCAGGAGAAATCGGGTTGGCTTGGTGGGTGCTGCACGCCTGAGCCCTGAACGGACTGGGAAGGTAGCATGGCGGCGTGCCCGGGCAGCGGTGACACTGTTGGGCGAGCGGCTCCTGGCCTCCTGTTAGTCCGGCGTCTCCTCCTAGAGTCATGTCGTCCGGGGACGGCAAGTCGCCGGCGAGGCAGGCGGCTGGGGGCGAGTAGAGATCGGAAGCGCGCAACAGAACAGAGGGGAATCGAGGCCGACGACCCAACATCCCAGAGTGGGCTGCCCCACCGTGGGCACCCTGTAGAGATACACACCCGAGCGGCGAACATGCATTTTCGAAACTAATTTAGGAACATTTAGCTGACCAATTAAACAACTCTGTTTTAATTATATCAGATTCGTATTTGAACATCTAACCTTGTTTAGCTTGATGGGTGGAGCAGTGTTATTATGACACGAAGCACATATTCTGATCGTATAGTGATCATAAAAGGGGGAACTCTAAGCATTTTTTTAGCAAAAGAGGGTTTCCCCTTCGATTTCTATTAAACAAACTACCACGGAACCAACATGGTCAATTAAACCCTAAGCATGATCAATTAAACCATATTATGGATGTGCCATGGTAGATTTGAAGCTGCAAACCGGAGAAATGATATTTAGCATCCATTGTTTGCTTCGAACTAAGAACTAAATTCTAAGAGCTGAAAATAAAGTATAGTAACCAAGTTAAGATCTATTTTCTGGTTGAGATCAAAAAGTTGAGGAGATATGAAGTACCACCTCTCTTGCGGCGCCGTGTAGGCATCGAGGGTGCGATGGCTGTCGGTGGTGTTGAAGCAGATCTACGACGGTAGACCGGTGCATCAGGGGATAAGTCCCATTGCGGTGGAAGAGAAGGTCGTGTGAGCGGCCCTGGCAAAGAGGATGACCACGCCGATGAAGCAAGAGGACGCGATGCAAGGCTATTGGTCCGTCACCGTGGATGAGAAACGTCCATCTCTAGAAGTGGACGACACGGTCTTGGTAGGCGCTCCGGCATGGTGGAGGACGGTGGCGATGGATGTGGTGGAGGACGGCGGCGATGGATGGGGTGGCGGACGGAGGCTGGTGTGGGGATGGGGTGTTCTAGCGCGGACGGTGTATGAATGGGAAAATGGAGGGATAGGTACGGAGAACCATCTTTTTGGGACGCGCCTGTCTGAAATATGGGAAAGTTACGAACTTATCCCCCGTTTAAAATTTGGACGTCTCGTCAGTTGGGGATAAGACGGTAATCTCGCATCTCGCCAATATTTGCCCAGAGCGATTTCGGGCGAGGAGAGGGTGGTTGGCGCCCATGGTTGGCGCCCATGGTGTATGAACGGGGCTGACAGGTAGGGCGGTTGTGTCACGTCTGAGTGAAGTTACAAACCTGCCCCTATTGAAAATATTTGCCTTCATCGATTTCGGCCGAGTCAAGTTTGTTTTGCCGCCCACCGTGTATGAATTGGGAATGGAGGGAGAAACAGAGGTCTTTCGGACGTGCTTGAATCAAATGTGTTTTGCCGCCCATGTTTGACACCCACCGTGTCAGAATGGGCTCAGAGGCAGTTGTGTAACGTCTAATTGAAGTTACTAACCTACCCCTATTTAGAGCAGTGGAAATCGGGCCGATGGATTGTCCGTGTAATGGGTAGACAGTAATTTCCATCTCCCAAACACTTAGCTTCGGGCAGCCGACGTGGGAGTGGACATTTTGCTGCTTCATTTGAATTTTGGGACAATAAGCATCCACGTTTACCCTAGCAACTAAATTCGAATCCATTTTGTATCCCTATATGAATCTTTATAAATCATTCTATGTGTTTTTATATATCTTCAAAAGGATGACAAAGATGTATTCCACTGTCATATATGACTATGGTTTACAAATGCCGATACTCAAATTCAGAAACTAGAATCCAGTTTAAGGTGAATTCGAATATTTGGAACACTTCATGTCCAACTCAAATGTCACATGCAGCGTAATGTGTACTCCCATTTAGATATGTACACAAGCGATGTATCAAGATTCAAATACCGAGTCAATCAACCAAGAATGTACAGAACTAACAGACATATAAAGACTTATAGAGTATATGGATCAATAATATCAACTAACATACATGAGCCAGGCCGCTGTACTTTTTTTTGGCTACAACAGCATCCTTTTTTAGCCAGCATCTTGGCCCTTTCTGATGCGTGCCACTTATGCTCCATCTATACTACTACTATTGCTGAATGCACATTCAACCCATTTGGCATATTTGTAGGTCTGGCACAACAATCCAAATGAAATGTCTCCGAGTCTTATCAATTAATACAGACTTGTGCTCAAATAAAATTACAAACCAAAAAACAAAAAAACAATTATTACATGATCTCTAAAACAAATGGTTTGCTTGATTACATGAACAGACAACACAAAGGTTATTCAACTATGGAAAGAACATTTCACCTATGATTTACCAAGTAGGAATTTAATTTCCTTTTTTCCTTCAGGACCTTAACAATCTGGTCAGTCTCAGCTTGCTTCGTTTTGAAATCCACCAAATATTTAATGGTTGTCTTGAGTACTGCTTGTGATTGTGCTGTTTGCTTCCTCAATATGTCAACTTCATCTCTAAGTGCAGAAGTAGAATCTCTTTCTACCACTAGTTTAGCCTCTAGAGCATCAGCAGTTGGCAATTCATAATGCACGATTGGGCCGGTGCCACTGCTGTGGGATGATGCAATGTCCATGGGGACCTCGCTCTTTGATCTTGGGCTAACCTGTTTTGCCATTAAATTTCCGATTGGATTCAGAAAAGTTGAAGTTAGCAAAACATCTCAACTGGGAGTTATAACAGCAAACTAGTTAAACAAACAAGGAATTAAAGTGTTTCAATTGGATGCTGAAAAGTAGTTATTAACATCATTGTAACCTGCTGTTGCAGCAGCAAAGCAGTTAAACAAACAAGTAGATATTTAAATTAAGGCAAATAGGTAATTCTTAACAGTAAGTATCAAACACATAGATAGGCGCAGTCTACAATATGATTAACAGGTTGTGCCATTATGTAATTAGTAGCAAACTAAATTAAGCCAAGCAACGTAACTGAAATTTTTTGCAATAAGTGGCTAACTAAAATTCTGAGAAGCAGGTAACTGAACTTACGCTAGTTCTTTGTACAGGCACATTGTAACTTATTTTTCGCTTACAAGGTTGTACCAAGGAGTCCATGGCATCAATTGCTTGGATACGCAGTCCCAATACTTCTTTCTTCCCACACTGCATGGGTAAGTCGAATGGTTAATCTGGTAAGATGGTGCGTCCTTGATATGTTATATGAGGACGTGTAGTCAGACTAGTTGTATCCAAACACATTACACTGGCTTTTACTCTATATTTCATGCGATTACTTTTGGCTATTGAGATCTAAGAAATCTACAATAGGATGAAAAGACCGGCATCCTTCACATTATTGGCGAACTCAGTTCATAGAAACAAGTAATTCAACCATTCTGTGGGTAACTCAAAAGTGCCCCTGGAATATTTTTCACTATCCAATCATACACGCAAAAAGGGGCGACGCCACCATAGGGGCTGGTATGGGCGGCCTCCTTAGGTGGCTGGAAAGTGTGCACCTAGTTTGAGTCGTCCAGGTTGGCCCACGCTAGTTTTGTTCGTCTCAACGCATGAGCAGGCAATGTAAAAAATGAAGAAAAATGTTTCAATTTGGATGGGCCAATAACATAAGTGCAAGACAGGCTCTATAGCAGGCTCGCGTCCCAAACGAGCGCCTCCCATATCGATCGACAGAAGGAAAAATCCCAATTCATTTGCTCCAGCCTCAAGTCTGGTTTGCTCCTAACCTAGCCACCGTTGGACAGACCTACACAGCACTTCCTCGCGCCCTCGTTGGAGGGCGGTCGCCGGGCTTCAAGCGAACGGAAGGACAAGAAGATGAAGATCCAACCCTGGGTGTAGCCTGCATGGGAGGCAGCAACGGCAGCACGGGCATGGCATCAAGCTTGTGCAAACGGACATTCGCAGCTTGCAAGAGTAGCATGCGCAACGAGCAGGTACATCACATCCCTGATTATATCTAATTCAACTCTTCAATTTCTGGCCAATAGTTAAACCTGACGGTGTTGTAAAACTGCATGTATGTAGGGAATCTATGAGAAAATGAAACCAATTTCTACTTATTTTATAACTCCCCCAACCAATACTGAACTGACTGAATCTGATGTATCTACTGAAGTTTCCAGTGCAAACATACAAGGTCATGTTGTTCTTGAGCCTGAAGTGTCTAATGAACAGACTGCTAATGAAGGATTTGATGCAAACATTTTACATGCTCCTGGTGATGAACATATAGTGTCTAATGAGGGATCTAATGCAAGCATTTTGCAAGCTCGTTGAAGGATTTAGTGTCTAATGATGATCTACTATGTTGAGAGAGACAGAGATTTGCAGGCATTGATGACAAGCAAATTATAGTGCATTTTCATAGCTTCAGGAAACGTCGATGCCATCTACCAGAAAGTCCCCGTATCATGACAACATAGCATAAATACTTTTCTAATCTATTGTTTGAAACTGTTGGCATACTTGTGCAGTATAGATATATTGATATGCAGTTTGTGCACTGGTTATACGTGCAATTACACTTTGATATTTTCAGCCAGAGAACAAATAATTCAAGCAGGTACAGACCATGTTTGTAGTCCTTGTACACCATGTTGCATTCTGTGTTTTTTGGTGCTTACATCATTTAGTGTTTATAATCTGAACTACTTTGGATCATTAGCTGGTTTTCAAAGTGCATGTAGCTTCACATTTCTCAAGTTATGTTGATTTCTGGAGTGCAAGTGCCTTCGTATTTTTTAAGTTAAATGTTCGCCCCTGGTAACTTGAATTCGTGGATGATCCGGTACGAATTAAATGAAATGCAGGGACTTACGCTAGCTTGTTGTACAGGCTCACTACAGCTCTGCTTGCGCTTGGGATGTTCCATGTACAAGTCCATGTTACCACTTGCTTGGATGTGCAGGCCTTGTGCTCCTTGCATCCCCCTCTGCATTTTTGACACGGCGAATGGTTGATCAAATAAGAGGAATCGAACTTGATGTTGTACCGGAGGATAGATACTTACAAGGTTATACGGGTGTGCAGGATGTGTACCAGATCCCATAGCGTCATCATGCTTCGCTAAAAAATGGATTTTCTTGTTTCAGATGATATCTCCAGAAGAAATAAGAGTTAAAGTAAGAGTTGCATATGCGTGTAAGCTAAGAGAGCAGTGAAAGGATATCCAAACATCATCGAAACAGTGCAGAAGGGAGTGATGTGTGGATACCTAGTTTGGGCCGGCGTTTGGGCATGCTCGCCTAGCTCGAGTGCGGGTCACTTCAGAGCTGTTGAGGGTGATGCGCTGGCGTTGGCTGGCCGTGCACGGATGCAGATCTTGAGTGGCAGCGGAGCGCTACGATGCGGTGGACGAGACCGTTGGTGAAGCCCCAACGGCCTCGGGGGGCGGAGGTGCGATGATGTGCTCGGTGAACTGGGAGACGGCGTCGGTGAAGTGCACCTGATGCGGTGGAACTCGGTGTGTGTGAGGCACGTCGGTTGCGGCGGCCGACATTGTCGGTGGACCACCCGGTGCGGTGGACGAGGGCGTAGATGTGGTAGCTCTGCTGCGGTGGTGAAGCGTGACTGTCGTCTTCGTCGTCGTCGTCCGGCACAGAGGGGAACGGTGGGGAAAGAGACGAGACGAGGGGCTATTCGAGGGATTGCGGCGAATTAGGGATTTGAGCAATCTGGACGCGGGAGGGGACCGTGGAGAAGAGAGATTTTGCAGGGCTGGAATTGGGGCCGCCAGATATTTCAATCCAAAACGTGGAAGCGCAAACTTATATTGTTGTTGTCCTTTTTCTGGGGGGGAGGGGGGTGGGTGGCTGGGTGCTACGCGTCCGTCCGACACACGTGACCACCCCGAGACTATGCTTCGGTGCCTTAAGGCACCTGCCTTTGTGTCCATGACATGTGGGCCCAACATGTGGCTGGCCCACATGTCAGTCACCCAAGGGCAGTTGCCTTTAAGGCACCGAAGCAGCGTCCACCCTGACACGACCCTGGTCTGCCTGGTGCGCCTACATTTAAGAATGCAAACAAATCTGTATATATTACCATGCCCGTGTTTTCCTTGCAATAATTAGTCATTCGAAACGAGATACTCCATCCGTTCACTTTTGTAAGTCGTTTCAGACAACTTAAAATGAACTGTTTTGCACATTGTCTGAAATGTCTTCAAGGTCTTATAAAAGTGAACAGAGGGAGTACTATAAATTAATTAATAAGTATTATTTGAAAAAGAAACGGTACCCACGCTAATGTGGATTAGAGTGTGTCACATAATTAGTTATTTGAATTAGAGTGTGTGTCATGTAGTTAGTTATTTGAATTAGAGTGTGTGTCACGTAGCGATCTCCAATTCTAACGTGGATTTCGCATTTCACTGTATCCATGCTACTTTCTTAATACAAATTCATATGTATATGATGAACACCATGGTAGTGAGAAAAATTTTCGATGGATTCAAACATATGACCTACAAAATAGCACAACAAATTGAGTCAATGTCAACTTTTCGAAACTTAGTATGGCACAAATTCGAAATAATACATGTATGCCTGGTCCTCTGTTCAAATCTTACAATGTACACCAAATTGAAACATCGAT